>NEWO01000055.1:1595818-1645656 GCA_003013225.1 Phalaenopsis aphrodite | reverse complement strand
TAAATAGGTAAAGATGTAATGATACATTAATCACTTGTAATGTTCCTATTTAAACATGAAAAATATGTAACATGCTTGACACTCCCTATAATTTACAAATAGGTTGTGTTTTTCTCCAAGAATGGATTATTAAATCCGTTCAAAAAAACTTATGCTCTAGTGCTCTTTGCTTATAATTCTTTTGTCTCTACTCCTCTCATCCGTTCAACGCTTTCTCCCTTGAGCATGATAAACAAGATATTTTAGGATTTAAAATTCTAAAATGTACGGTGAGCTTGCAGTCGTACTGTCAACAAGAAGAGGTGCGCGTCACAGAGAAGGTTCTCAGTTGAGGAAAACTTCTAAAATGGATTTTTTCTGAGAATTCTTGCAACAACAAATTCAGGAACTACAAGACCGAATTGTGGGGTAGTTGGCAGCAATGACCCGTGTTGTTCTTGAAGGGTGAACACATGCTCTTCTAGAACCAAATTCTCAAGCACCTGAGCCACAAGGCCATCAAACGGCTCAGGGAGCCGAATGAGTTGAAGAATCCTATTATCAAGACAGTGATGGGCCCATGTTGAGAAACAAATCACAAGCACGACGAATGAAAGTTTGCCTCCGACTGGAGAATGCATTCTTCCGGCAGATTGTTGATGCAAAATCCCTGAGAAGTTCAATGTTCCATCTTTAGTGCCCTACAAGGGCCAAAACAATCTGACTGGTCACATTGCATACTTTAAGTCGGCTATATGCATTCTCAAAGTTTGTGACACATTGAATTTGTCACGACTCGATCCAGGACTTTGAAATTACCGAAGACGGAAACGAATAGTTGGACTGCAGAAATATGTTATCTACTATTCTATTTCTATCATAAGCAATTTAATATTCAAATAATACGTGAAAGAGTCACTAAAGAACACAAGTAAAATTAACAAGTAGAAATGTGTAATTTTCCGTTTGTTATTCTCGTCTTCTATGCACATTTGATACTCTTTTATTCATCTTATTCAAATACTTAAAACCTAGTAATAAAATTAAAGCAATATAATGAGTTATCTAAAGATAACTCAGGAACAATCATACTTCTAAATAATAGTAATTCAAGGAGAAAATGCAATATGCATGCTTATCATTCATATCTCTATAAAAAATCTTTTAATATACTAAACTTTCATATTTTTATAAGAAATCTTATTTATACCAATACATATATAAATGACATTTTTTTCTATGAACATATATTAATATTCTATATGCATTTATCTTAACTTTACTTTTACTTTATACACTTTACATATATTTCTGTCTCTGTGAGGATCGTTATTAACAAAACTTTATTCACCCTTAGCCGATATTGTCCCGTTGACTCTCATCGGCACAACAGTTAACAATCTACAGATCACAATTGTCTAGGGTGAAAAGATCTATAGCTGCTTCTAGCCGATATTATCCTATCAGCATAACAGTTAGCAATATAAACATCAGAATTATCTAGAGAGGTAAGCTTTGATCTACTTGGCTCTGGCCGATTTTATTCCGTCGGCATAGTAGTTAATGATCTATCCATTAAATATATCTGAGGTGGTAGAAAAACTTTACACGCGTGTGTACACTAATGTTCACTATCTGTAGCATTAGGGGATGAAATACATCTCTGAACATGCACATACAAACATTCATATATAAGCTATTTCAATCTTTATAACATACATTATTATGAAATATCTTTATTCGTCTACTAACCTGCATCTTTATCTGCTATGCAATTATTCATCATCATATCACATATATATCTATCTCATGCATATCTCTTACTTATATCACACATATTATTTTTCATCATGTTTATCATGTGTATCTATTCTATCATGTCTATCATGTAGACATGTATATCATAAATCTTATGCATCTCATACATATCTTACATGCATGTCTGTCATGTCTAATCATACATATCTTTCACATATACTTATTATGTCCGAAGCAATATGGAAAATCTAACTAAACTAGAGCATATATAGAGTCAAACATATCTTTTGAAATAAAGAAAATTATTGAATTTTTGAAATATCATTACTCATCTCGATTCCCACATGAGATTCTTGATCTTTGGTAGTTGACAGGACATTGCAGTAATTTTTATGTTAATTTTAACAATCTATAAAATATAATATTAAACTTTAAGATTCAAGTAATTTCCGTGGATTAAATTATTCTTCTAAAATTAGCATGAAATTATTTTTCCTGAAATTTACGGAACCATCCTACGACGATCTTCCATACGCTTGCTTCGAACTTACTGCCGCAGGTAAACAATTTGGAATTTATAAATATCTAAGGATTTTTAATTTTTTAGCTCATAAAGTAATCAAACCCAAAAGAAGTAAGTTTCTTACCTCAAATAAGCTTCTCGGCACAAGTCCATCCTTCCGAAGTTGCCAAATATTCTTCCCTATTCTTCCTATCTTCTCAATCTCCTCTTTTTCTTCGCTAATATTGTGCTAAACAAAAGCTTTGAAACCACTTACAACACTTTCAACACAAATTTGGCGTCTCCGACAGTTAACGAAAACAAACAATACTTAAAAAATGATGCAAATCACAAATTGGAAGCATGAGGAAGGAAATGAAAGTCACATATATCGTTAAAATCAGTTTCGTACCTTAAGATTTCGCCCCAGAGTCAAAATCATGACTTGCGACTCCCCTGCCTGCAATTCACCCCTTTTTGTTTGCGGCTGCTACAGTGGCTCAAGCAGAAGTCTTGCAGGAACTCGCAGGATCCCTCATGCGGAGAGAAAATAAAAAGGGAGGGAGGGACGTGCGATAGAATCGGGTGCTGGAAGAGGGAATTCAAGAGGGAAGGAATTTCAAAGGCTCTAGATGGACCCCTCGACGCATAAATCGAATGATAAGTCGATTAGGTACAGTCATCAGAATTGGGGAGGAGTTAATTAAGGTTTAATTAATTTAATTAAATTCATAACTTTTGATTTCTATATTTTTCAATCTATTCATAATTTATATATAATATTTTATATTGAATTGATCGATTTTACGCGTATAATTTTATAAAATTAACCCGATTGAAATATGAGAATTCAAAATATTTACTTGATTTTTCAAAATGGATTATTACAAAAGTGTTAACTGTCTTACACCACACTGAGAGATTCAACACTTAGATGGTTCAATGGGCTCCCGATAGGAATTATTACTTCCTTTGGCGAGTTCAATAAGCTATTCATAGTGCAGTTCACTAGGGCCCAAAAACCTACACAAGGACTCAAAAGCTCTATGATACGTCGAACATGGGTCTAGTGAGAGCCTTCGGGCATACAACACACTATTCCAGAAGGAGATGCTGGAAGTATGAAACCTGAAACCTGCGATAGCAAAGGCTGCCCTGGTCCCAAATTAAATACTTTCCGGGTTTACGTAAACCCAATACTTTTTTTTAGCTTCTGTAGTTGGCCAATGATAATATTGCAGCGGAGGAATATGTCAACCCGCTTGTTTTAAAAGGCGAATAATCCGATCGCCGCTCGAACAAAAAAGGCTCACGAGATGACGAGTGGAGAGAAAAGTATGATTTTCACCCAAAATGGGAGTGAGTTTGTGGTCGTCTCGTGGTGACAGTGAGGTCGATTGAAATTCACGAAGACAGAGTCGATCAAATGATTGATCGATGGTAACCGAGGAACATTAAAGCCTGCTCAACTGAGGTTTTTAATGGCAAAGTTGATGAAAGCTATTCAAGTTAAGGAGTACTTCAAGAAGGTTCTGTCGATGAGAACTGAAGCTTTTCTCCAGAACACCAACAAATTTTGCAAGTATCATATGAACTATGGTCACGACATGGAGGAGTGCATACACCTCCGAAGCTTTCTTGAAGAACTGAATCGGGCTGGAAAGCTCAAGGAGGTTGTGACCCCTGGAGCACTAACCCAGCGACAGGGGAAAGCACTTGCAGAAGATGACTCAGATGAACCTGCTCGAGTAACTGCCATCTACATTGCTGGGATAGTGCCGGCTATATTGGGGGGACTCGGTCAGAAGAGCCGACTGTAAGAGGCTTCGATCAGGGGAATGCTATGTTGTTGCTTCCACCTCAAAGCGGAGGCCCGATCCCCCAATCTCCCAATCATCTTTACTGATGCAGGTTTGCCCCCGTAGGGAATCCTTACAATGAAGCTATAATTGTTATAGCAATGATCAATAACTACGAGAAAAGTTTTTGGGATATCTTTTGATGCCCGAAGGAATAAAGGCTAGTCCAGAGATGGTAAGGATGCTCTTGAACATGCCTTCTCCTCAGAATGCTATAAAAATACAACGCTAATCGACCAAATAGCAGCTCTCATCCGGTTCATTTCCAAGTCGGGCGACAAATGTGCAGGTTCCTTAAAAATACTGAAGAAGGCTAAAAAATTTGAATGGCCGATCGATTGTGAGCAAACATTTTAATGCCTAAGGTAATCGCTGGCCTCGCCTTCATCGCTACAAAGTTCGAAATCGAAGGAAGAACTCTCTCTATATTTGGGAGTTGGCCCGGAAACCATCAGTTCGGTCTTAGTTCGGGAGGAGCTGGGAAATCAATTTGCCATCTACTACACAAGTCGAGTTCTCAGAGTTGCTGAAGTCAGGTATCATATTATGGAAAAAACTAACATTTGTTTTAATTGTCTCTACTCGTAGGTATTTATGAATGCACCTGGTTAGGGTCATCACTGACCATCAACTCAAATGTGTGCTCCATCCGGAACATTTCGATTTGCTCTTAAAGTGAGTTGTGGAACTCAATGAGTATGACATCACTTACATTCCTTGAACTTGAATTAAAGCTCAAACTATGGTTGATTTCCTAGCAGACTTCTCCGAACAAGTCGAATCAAATAAAGAGACTGGAGTTGGCAACCAAACCTGGACATTGCACATTGATGGAGCCTCGAGCCAGACGAGCCCAGGAATCAGACTGACGCTAAGCAGTCCGACCGAAGAACATCTCCATCACTCTGAACATCTCCATCACTCTGTCGCTCTTGAGTTTGAAGTCACAAATAATCAGGCGAAAAATGAAGCACTAATAGCAGGACTACACTTAGCTCTTGAAATAGACATCCATCATCTGCTAGTTAAGATAGATTCTCAATTGATGATAAAATAAGTTAACAGAGAATTCGAATCCAGCGACAAGATGATGATCAAATACTTGAACAAGGTAAAACCAGAGATAGGAAAGTTTGCATACTTCAGAATCGAGCACGTCTGACGAGAGGAAAACCAAGTAGTTGATCTTCTGTCAAAGAACATCTGTTTTTGAGAAAGGATGCCCTTAAGTTTTTTTCGTCCGACTATTGAAGAGTTTGAAATCATGGAAGTGGAAATTGAAAATGCAAAGAGTTGGATGGATCCCTACATCCAATAACTAAGAATATTCGTTTACTTTCTGAAACACTTTATTCCACTTGTGATAAATGATGATTATTTATCATAGTAGGTTTTTTATATTGATTGGAGTATTTAGAATGTCAATATCTTAGTTGATAAGAGATTTCGTATTATTTATACCATAAGGGGCATAAATCAGAAGAAAAATCTATTGATACACATTTTTCTTCATTGTACTTTAAGATAGGATGGTGTAATTTTGTTTTGCTTTGGCATTTCTAGTAAATATCTTTGTTGTAATCATATCATTATCTAATTAATATGTTTTCTAATAAAAGAATATAAACCCGTGTCTCACTTAATCTTAATTTTATTCTTTTTTGTGTTACAATTTTGCATTATGTGCAATGACATTAACTTCGATTAATAAAAGAGTTTTAATATATAATGTAGAGAGCTGTTTTTTAATATTATTTTTCATATTTATGCCTCTAATATGATACATAGTTTTTACATTGCTTATGATATGTACAAGTTGACATAAGATTATCGAATAAAAAATCAAATAAGGTATTATGCTATCATTAAATGAGGAATTTATTCACGAATTATTTGAATAATAAACGATAATGTTCCCAAACATAAATGAATAAGTTTATCATTGTTTAAGCTTGTTCATTTTTATGTCCAACTTTTAAACTTACTTTTGTTTAGGCGGATTCAATCATGTAAATAAATAAATAGAAATGAGCCTGTTATGAGTGAGAATATTGAGCTGTTTATCAGGTGCATGTTTACTCACAGCCCTATACTGAGAAATAGAAATAGAATAATAGGAAAATCTCGTACCTGAGATTTAGCCACATATCTTAGATTGCATATCCTGCCCAAGAATTTTAATGAAATATGCATGTTATATAAAAGCTTTATGTGAAAGCATGTTATTTATGCATGAAAGAGTTATTAACTTCAAGTGTTTGTTTCATAAACTTTGCTATTAGTTTAATTTCTTGTTTTCTTTATTTGTTTTGTTTTAGTGGTTAGTTTGATATTTCTCCCGTATATGAAATTTTAGGCATGCTTAAAGAGTTGACTGGGTTCTAATATGTTCTATTGATGTTTCAGGATATGTTCTGCAGCTTCTTCAGCTTAGTGGGGTATGTCCTTCGTTGCATTTTTGAAATAGAAAAGTTACTTGCCAACTTGTCTTGTTTTTTATCTTACTTTTTTTATCTGGCTTTCATTGCTTCTTGCTTTTGTTAGGAATTAGTAAATGTAAACGTTCATTTACTTTGTTCCAGTTATACTGCCCGAACAGCAGGTGGTCATACTTCATTGTTACTATAGTCTTGCAAATGTGATTGATGATAGTTGTGGAACTAACTACCACTAATCAGTCATGAAAGTAGGATTATTTGAATAACTAGATGATCAATTCACTCAACTGATTTCTTATTTCTCATGTATTGACTTCAGGATTTCTAATCATGACATTCTCTAAGCACAGCAAATGCTGCTGTTTGGCTTCAAGCGCTTAAAAAAGAAACTCTTCTAAATCGATAAAATGTACAACATCTAAGTAGTTAAATGCCATCTATCTTGTGATCAATTTCTTTTTTGATGTGTTGTATTAGATTTAACGACAATCAAATCTCTAGCCGTTATTACTTATTATTTTTTTCCTATTAGCTTTTATTACTTCATTATGTATTTCCTTTTGACTTTATTCTGTTTTATTCTTTTTTTTATTTGGTTTATTTTGTTTTATTTTTTTTTCTTTGTTGTGTCTATTATATTTGGATTTAAATACTCCTCATTCTTTCAATAAAATTAAGCTGCTCTATTCCAATTTTCGACATATTATCAGAGCCTAACCCTAGATTCGATAGCCCCTACCTTCTCTGCTGGTTCCAGCAGCTGCCACCTAGCTGCTGGCCTCCTCCGCTTGTTCTAACAGCCGGTGATTCCCTTTGCTATAAGTGCAGCCATCTGCCTGTTCCAACTTCTGTTTTCGTTGGTTCTACATACGTCGGGCCTACTGAAAGAAGCAGCCGCCGCATGTTCCGTCTGTTTTTAGTTCCAGACCTAAGTTACTATTTTCTGTCTGTTTTTAGTTGCAGGTTTCGTATGGCTCTACAGGCATCTGTTTCCAGCAGCAATTGATTCAACCTCCAACACCGAATCACCTTTAGCTTTGTTTCCAACAACAGTATGGTTCTACAGGCATCTGTTTCTAGAAACAACCGATGCAGCTTTCTGTAGTTTCCTGCAAATGTCCAAATTCTTGCAGTTGTATCCATATGTCGTGACTCTACTGGAATTCATCTATGGCTCGGAACCACAACATCTCCTTTGGCTTTGTTGGAATTATGGAGGATTCCTCCAACATTGAATCATCTTTAAAACGTGTTCTTGATTCCATGGGAGGGTCGACTCCAACTTCCACTCCCTTGTAGATCGGAGAACCGTAAACTAACATGAGTTTCTTGATCACTACTCATAAACTGAACGACAATAACTTTCTCTAATGGTCCCAAGTGCAGTCCTTATTCATCAAAGGACGTGTGAAGTTTGGTCACCTCACAGGAATGTTGCGTGAGCTTCCAAAGACTGACTCGACCTATGGAGCTTGGGAAGTGGAGAACTCCATGGTCATGTCGTGGCTGATCAACTCCATAGGAACGTCGATTGGTAGTTCATATATGTTCCTCTCTTCTGCTAGTGCTCTCTAAACAGTTGTCTGCGATACCTACTCAGATGTAGGAAATTTCGATCAACTCTATGAAGTATCTAAGAAAATCTTGGAAGCAAAACAGGGGTCAAGGACCGTGACCTAGTCTAATAATGACCTTGTTGTACTATGTATGGAATGTGACTTGTACTATAACTACACTTGGGATTCTTCGCCCGACCTGTCCCTTTTCTAGAAGATTGTAGAAAAGGATCGTATATTCTAATTTTTGGTTGGCCTTAACAATAACCTTGATGAAGTCCAAGGCCATATTGTTAGTCAGGATCCTCTTCCTTCCCTCACACCTCTTTTATCGTGATCTGTCGAGAAGAAAACCGGAGACTCGTCTTGCTCATCACCTTTACTCCTTCAGCCGAATCGTCGACCTTGATCTCAAATAGTGATCAACTCTCATTCATGCCACCTCGGATTGGTCACTCTATTTGTGATTACTATCACAAACTCAACCACACTTGGGACAAGTGTTGGAATATTTACGATAAGTTGGCTTACAAACCTTCAACCTAATCCTCTGCTAACAAGGGTCTAATGATGACGACCAAACCTACCACAACTCAATAGACTCTTACCCGAAACATCCCAGAATCCTCCGAATCCCTGAAAAATCAAATGGAGCAATTGATCAAGCTTCTTGGGGTCCGTCGACCTCCCACGTCCTTCAACGTACTCTTCCTATGACTATTATAGTTTATTCATCTTCTAGTCCGTGGATTATTGATTCAGGAGCCATGGATCACATGATTAGATGTTCACAAGCTTTCTCAACTTATTATTCTTGCTTTCGAAAAGATACAATCATAATTGTTGATTGATCATGTAGTTCCATTACTGGTAAATGGTCGATTATATTAACAATTGATCTAACTTTGGAGTTTGTTTTACATGTTTTACAGTTGCAATGTAACTTGTTATTTGTTAGCAAGCTGACAAATGATGTTGATTATATTGTTAATTTCTCTTATTGCGGCTGTGTTTTTCAGAATCGTCGTTCGAGGAGGAGGATAATAACTGCTAAGGGGGTAATCAAACTCTACTACTTCAAAGAAAAAAGCTCAGAAAGTGCAGACACACCTCTCAGAAGTTGTAGCTCACCTCAAGTCATTGAATGTGCCATTATGTTATTGCATTGTAGTTTAGGTCATCATAGTTTTCAATATTTAAAAAAAATGTATTATTTGATGTTTTCTATTACCCACTCTACACACTCCAGCTCATTTCTCTCTCATTCGTAGTAACTTATTGGAACGTTCTCGTGCTCGTAGCTGCACCAATATAAGATCGTTCCTGAATTTAATGTATGACCATACTCAAATGACCTGGGTCTACATTTTAAATGACAAGTTGAAAGTTGTTACTTTCCAAAACTTCTACACCTTCATTTTAACCCAATTTAAAAATCCTATTCATGTTCTTTGAACTGACAATGGTTGTGAGTTTTTCCAACTCTATTTTAGGTGAATTCTTGGTGGTAAGAGTATTCTCCACTAGCTCATGTACAGATACTAAACAAAATTGGATAGTCGAGAGGAAAAACTTTCACATATTCGACGCTGCTCGTTCCATTTTGTTTCAATCCAATGTCCTGAAACATTTTTGGATCGATGTCATTCTTATTGCCACTTATCTCATAAATAAAGTCCTTTCTTAAATTCATAAGTTTTGAACCCTCTTAGCTGCTTGATGTCATGCTTCTCTGTCAATCGGTTCTTATCCACATTAGACCCCAAGATTTTTGGATACGCTACTCTTGTTCGGAGTACTGTCCCCAATCAGAGTAAACTTGATTCCAAATCCATAAAATGTATTTTCCATGGGTACTCTGCTACTCAAATGGGGTATCGGTGCATTGATCCTACTACTAACAAAGTCTATGTGAGTGCTGATGTCTCTTTTTTGGAAAGTATTCCCTATTTTCCTAGCTCTGCCTTAAGTGAAGAGCATGTGGTCTTAGACGGTATCCCTTGTTCTATTTTTATAGATGTTCCCCCCATTGTTCCTGCCACTGAAGAGTCCCCTATTTCAGTGAGTGCACCATTTCTTCCTCCCACTATTCGTGTCTACAATCTTTCGTCATTGTTGTTTGGTTAACCATGATATCATTTGGTATCAGAGCTAGCTTTATCCTAGTCTTATCATAGGGTTAGCTAAATCCATCAAAACCTAACCCATTCATTTCACATCAACCCATTCCTTTATTGAGTTTTCAAATCGATCGCCCAAAATATTTTCTTTATCACTTATATCACTCCATACACATTTCTTTTACATACCCCAAATCTAAACCCTATTCATGCCACCAAGAAGACAATAATTGGAAATCTGTTCGAGGAAAAAATGTTGCTAATGAAAAATCCAAAAAAAAGGTTTCCATGAACTTTTTAGGGAGGATGTACAATGGAAAATACTCGAACTATAACAAAGGCTCGCCACCTTCTAGAGGAGATAATCGGGAGGGGTCACATATAGCCAAAATGGTGTTCGCAAGAATGCAGTGAATCCCATCCACCAGACAAATTCCATATATGAAGAATCACTACCCTGAAGATTTGACATTAAATATCTTAAAAGCCACGAGCTTGAAGTAAATATAGATTTGTCATATTTTGATGGCAGCTTGGATTCAGACGAGGCAATCAAGTGGCTCTAGATAGTGGAACGTGTATTTGAGAACCAAGATGTTCCATAGGAGGGAATGGTAAAACTAGCCGCCAACAAGTTATGGAATAGTGCATCTCGATGGTGGGATAACTTGAAGATTCTTCGACAACGAAAAGTGAATAGTAAAATTACTATCCGAACCCAGATGAATCGAAAATGTAATGTCAATACCTATCAATTCATTACAAATATTACATGTTTTTGGGGCAACATCACCAAATAACTGCTACATCTAATAGACAGAGTTCAATCTAAGGATCAAGTAGTAAGAGTACAACCTACGAAACATCCAAGGCGACCGCGTCTGAGGAGACACTAGTCCGGAGTAGAGAACAGGTGGAACCAATTCTATAGTAACTAAAATTAAACAAATAAATAAATGAATATAATAATAGTATTAATAATAATAAATTGAGAAGACACTAAGAATAAGTTTCCCTTCAGTTACAACTTAAGAGTTGTATTCCTTTTCGAATCAATAGTTACCCTCATTCTAATCGATGAGAGACAAACAATAGAAGAAGGAAGAGAAGAAGATGAGAAAGAAAAGGAGAAGGAAGTAACCGCTTGCTGCATAAGAGACAACATTAAGCCCGAGCCCATCGGTCGAGGAGGAAGGAAGGTGGTTACGCGGCTTCACTGCTTTGTTCAAGCATGTCTAACCCTAGCCGAAAGAAGCAACGACATTCTGCTCGCGTGTAGAGGAAGGAGGAAGCAACATTGTTTTGTGTGTGCAGTGTCAGATTGAGACTTGGCCGAAGACAGAGGAGAAAGGAGGTATGCGGCTCTATCCAGAGGAGAAAAGAAGTTGTAGCCATAAGCTTTGCATGCATTGCCCTGGGTTGAGCCGAGACCGAAAGAGAGGAAGGAGTTGAAGGGGAGGAAGTAAGGCTCTGATGAGAGGAGAAATAATATCTCACGCTGAAGGAGATCTAAAGCTCATGCTTGCGTTAGGGCAATCTGATTGACCGAAGTTAAAAATATGAGTTTGTGTTTATAGAAAGTTTACTTGAATCAAGAAAGGAAGGCTTGATAAATTCTTGGGATTTGAGAAAGAGTTGAATCACGACATTCAAAGAAGGATAAGATAAAATTTTATAAATTTTATGCGTTAATTATATAAATTGGTTTAATTAAATGTGGTGTTAAATTCATATCAACAATTTTATGAATTAATATTATTGATTTTAATTTATCAAATAGTTGAATTAAAAGGACGATAGAGAGGTCAAAATGTTAGGTGAAGTGAAGTGAAGGAATAAATATTTCGAAGGTCTTTTAAAGTAGGTGAGTTATCATTTTATTTTATACATTAAATTAATGTTTTATTAAATGAATAATTACTTTATTAAATGGTTTAAAACAAATATTTCATTTGTGTATTGCAGTTTGAAAGTTTGAAATGTGTATCAGAAATGGGAGAAAGTAACATAAATATGGAGATAGATTTTAAAAGATTTTAAATTGATATGAAATGATATGTAACGACTTAAGTCACTCGGGATTGCCCCCATATAGTACTAACAGTGGATGCGATATACCTGTGCACAATAAAAGAAATGGTAAAGGTGTACCTTCAAGTGCAAAATTTGAGTATACGTATGGATTCAATTTTAAGAATACATTCAGGTATGATGATAATCCTGTTATGACTCTTAAAAATGTTAAACAACGTAAAAACTTAAATTGAAATGGGAAATGAAAAATATAAAGTGAAAGTTTACACTTTTATTCATACATAGCATTTGCATATCAATTTAATATATATTAAGATTGTTATTGTTCACTAATTCAAACTTACTGTTGAAATTAATGGTTTCTTTGAGGAAAAAAAAGTTGTAGGTTAATATGACTAGCATGAGGGATTTAGTTTACAGGAGTCTCACTGTTGCTAGATATTATGATTTTTATTTTTGCAATTTTTTTTTTTTGACAATGATATAATGTTGCGTGAATTTAGAGATATTTTCTTGCATATCATTCTGTTATTGTTGGATGATTTAAATATTCTTATTTGTATTTATGGATTTCTTAGTGACTCTTTATTATATTGGAAGATTTAAATATGAGGACAGTAAATTAAATGTTATTATTATCCGCTGCAGTCTTGACTTACTTTAATTTGAGTTATCAAGCCCGGTCATGACGAATCTGCATTCTTAAATCCGTCCCAACCAGAAAATGTTTTTAGTGCCACAAATTTTGGCATATAGAATCAATTTGCAACCAAAAAAATGATCTCTTTTATTAATTGGGGAGCAGTTGAAAAAATGAACAATGATATAGTAGTCACTAAAGGAGGGGACACAAAAGAGTACCAAATTTCAACTTATGAGAGAATAACACATAGCTCAAGCTCAACCCATGATATAGACTCCAGCAGAACTAACATTGGTGGTTCAAGACAGTCCTAAGTACAAGGAATCGACTCCAAACACATGACAACCCTAGATAAGAGAATTTCAGACTTTTTCTGATTTATAGTCTACTTCCTCAATTTTCCCTACTGAGGGAAGTCCAACGCATCGGAGATGAAATACTTTTGTGAAACTCATAAAAAACTATGTGGAGTCATTTGAGTATTAAAATAGTTCAGCAGTATACCCACCGACAGATTATCAGACAGAATGGATGAACTTCAATGTTGGAAAGTCCTTTGGATCTTTGGGGGTAATAACATCCTACAATGGGACTCGAGTCCTTTCAGAGAAGAAGAAGAGGTCTCTCATTAGCGTTTACACTTCAGTGTGGTCTACCCTAACATATTTTTCATCCCAAAGCTAATTCCTCCTTACATATAGACTCAGACGAGTATGGGGAGTGGAAGAAGTAATTATAGATCTAGTGGCCTGAAAGTTACTTTGGGAGAATCTACGTCTATATGTAGTACCAACTTAGGTTGTGCCAAAAGAGGATGGATACATACTATAGTAGGATGCGCTTTGGAATAAAAGCACTTGCAGGATTGGCTTACTGGGCAATTATAGTAGTTCCACTCTTTTTAATGTGGTCGACCTAATGTCATACTATGAGGAGACAGAAGTTTCGACGGATGAGGTTGAAGATCCCATAATCCGGGGAGATTGGAGCGGGCATTTGTTTTTCTGTGAGACTATGACAGACGCGGTTTGGACTGTTAGGTCCAAATGATTCGATGGTGAACCGACCCTCCTGTTTTCTTGGGGTTGTTTCCCACCCTACAGGGGACACTCCATAGTTGCTCTAATATTATATATTTTGTTTCTTCGTGTTTTAGGTTAATTTTTGTGTATTCTTGTTCGGGATAGCCGTTGGCGTCTCTTTTTTTCCTTCGAGGTATTTATCCAAGGATTTGGGTGGTGCTCCAGATGTATCTCGCTCATAAGGTGGTGATTATCTTCTTTATCCCCTTTCGCATCCTCCCCTCCCGGCTACCCTTCATTGTGGAAGTGCCCCCGAACAGCAGCCCGTTGTTGTGTTCACCGCATTTCTCAAATTCTAGCCGCCTGTCCTTCCTTTCACCACCCCAAACAGGCATCCTCTTGTTGTCCCGCAGTCCCCCCGCATCACTCATCGCTAACTCCATCATTTCACCTCGCTGCCGTCGCCCAAAACAGCCACCATGCACTGTTTCCCTTGCTGTCCAACCTTCATTCTCACTGCCACTGCTCAGAACAGCAACCAAACTTGTTACTGCAGCTCCACAGATTTCCCTTGCTGCTACCAATACTCCTTTGCTTTCGCCACACTTTCCTGCGCGTCCACCACCATTTGCTACCTCTCTAGGGGTCCAAACCCTCACCAATCACCACCACCATCCCGAGATCCACCCTAATTTGAGTTTGTATTTGCCATTTGTTGCAATTTATGATTTCTTATATCTTTGGTAGTAAGTTCCTATTTGAATTCCTTAATAATATTTATTTTTTCACCGTTGTTTGGTTAATTCTGTTAGTACTACAATAATCATAGGCAACTGCGAAAAAATGTATGGTGCAGCTCTGATCACTATCATGGTTGAAATTTTTTATTATTATTATAATATCATTTTTAAAGCAGCAAACTGGAGCATCCAGCCTGATTATTTTGTTACTGGGCTGTACCTTTTTTGGGCAATTTAAGAAAAGCTTGAATATGATATGGCATCTTTCTCTTGGCCTTTTTCAATTTTTGTTTCAGTTTGTATAATTTGATTTATTCTTATCTTTCGAACTGAAAATATAATCTAAAGTCTTTGTTTGGATGTAAAAAAACTAAGTTGTTCCTTCTGACCGTGAGCTAATGCATCTGTACTGTTCATATTTAATAATTTATCTTTCAGGGAACCATCAAATGGATTATTTTGCTATGCTCAGGACTATAGTGCACATTTCTTTTGCATAGCATCCTTTCTGTGGACTACAACAATTGCGTTCACACTTCATCGTACTGTTGTCAAACACAAAACTGACGTTGAAGATTTTGGATCAATTTTTCATCTGTATGTGTGGGGTATGCTAACTACTTTCCTTTGTTGTCTTCTTTCAATGCATGAATAGTTTTTAAGATAATTTGTCTGTTTTCTATCTGTTGTTAATATGTTCTATTGAAGAACATCAATGTAATGCATATGGGTGAAAGCAAATTTTGGTTGAGCGAGCTGGCCTTAAATGTATGCGTTACTACTTATATGCATGCTTGTATCAACGCATATAAGATATGTGCATGTACGAGTCAATTTCAAAGTTAAATTGAACTAATTTTGAGCCATCCATCTTCAAGTTGAAGAAAATTGATTTTGTTTCTTAGCCAATTAAAATTTCAGTGATTATCTAGTGATTTTGTTAGTGGAAAACATAACTGTCAGCTCTAATAGTGTTTTATCATGTTTGGGAGTTTATTAGGTATTATTTAATATTATCTTTTATGTCTAATTGATTAAAATACATGAATAAGGAGATTAATGGTGCGCAAGAGAAACCAAATCACTATGATGGATACCCCCATTTTGATGCGAGAATTTTTAGGGTTTAGGTTTTTATTAATCTAACATGTAATGTAGAAAATTATGCAACAAAGAAAAAAATTCTACATGACTCCAGCCATTAATCGTACTAATTAATGAAAATAAAATTTAGCATTGGTGTCCACACACAACCTGAATCTCATGCAGCAGTAATGACTAGTTTGACGAAACACTATCTTATTTTTAACCAATAACACGAAAAAAGAATAGAATAATAAGAAAAATGAACTGAAGAAAAAAAATGAAGTAATTACAAGAAATGAGCCTTACAATTTCATAAGAAGATGGGCTTTCATGAAATTTCGAAGTCATGCATTTGATCGAGGAGCTGATTCCTGAAAGGAGAAAACATTTTCATGTTAGAATCCTAATTTTACTTGTGATTCAATAGTTTTCTCAAGTGTCTCAGGCTGCCCTTATTTGTAATTTTAAAATTAATGCTGAAAGCAACCACTAAAGGACAACATACGAACTTCAATAGAATGAGAAATTTTTGGAAGGAGCCTTAGCAGAATATCATTATCAGATAGAAAACTCACAAGATAGCTAAGATTCTTTCTAAAAGCCTCTAGGGCGTTCAAGGAAAGCTACCGATAGAAGGAATTATAAAGAGTTCGCAAGAAGTCATCAACAGAAAAACCCATAAGGAAGCCAATTTTGCTGGAGGCCTGGGAGAAAGGATTCGTAGAAATAGCTGCACTTTTCTGTTGAAATTAACAAAAAGAAGTTAAATGCAGTTGTGATGATAAATTTATGAACTTTAGTTGAAATAAAAAAAAGGAATGGTACATATCAACGCACACCGTTGAAATTTTATGTGACAAGAAATTTAGGGTGTAGTAAATATATTGAAATTCAATCACAACAGACAAATAATAACGCAATATGACTTGTGAAGGTAGAGGGGAAGAAAAAGAAGAGGGAAAGATGTTGCTGGAATGATAGACCTCGAATTTGTATAGCTGAGGCGAGCTTGCCCAAATATTAAGTCTCACACTTGATTAGCAAGCTGAATCTCAGAAGGAAAATGATGATTTACGTACCTAAAGGATTTTGTTTTTCAATATCTATTTGTTTGCGTGCTCTGAATTCCTATTTATAACCAAAAAAAGTAATAATAATAATAAATTTCATGATGCAACTCGCTGAAGAAGGAATCAACTTTAGCAACTTAGAATTCCCACAAGGCCCAAAACAATTGATGCGCTTGTTGCTATATGTCTAGGAAGCCATGGGACAAATTGCATAAACCATCTTTTTGCTATTGTATTAAAACAAACCTGTGAGGAAACTATGGTAGAGACCACAAGAAAACTCCAAAAGTAATCATGGAAGTTGTTTGAAACCGCATATGCTACTGTCTGGGAAACCAAATGAAGCCATTGATTAACATGAAATATCAAAAATATATTAAATACAGAAACGAAAATTCACCTGCAAGAGTTGTAAAATAGGAATAAACGGAGAGGTTGCTAGAGGTGCGGAAATAAGATAGGTGTAGAATCACATCAAAAGCTCATAAGTTGTGGTAAATTTCCCAGCTTAGTATGATAAAATGAGATTTTATTCAAAATAACTTTGGCAATAGTTTTTGCAGTAGTCGAAGCAGCTGATTTTCGTTTTGATATCTATTATTTTTTTTTCAAATTTTTAATTCTTTTTTGTTTGCCTCATATGCCAACATTTTTACTATTTCTCCTGCTCATGCTTTTGACAAATGAATTTTGGCAGGAACCTCTTTTGCTATGACTGTCATACGTTCCATAGGCAGTGACTATGGACAGATTGGCGCGTGGTGTTGGACTGGGTCCGGAAAGAAGGAAAAGGCATGTGCTTACTTTTATTGCAAATATATGACGTAGCAACTCATTATTTTTTTCTTAGGATTATATAGTGATTCTGATACCATATTTAGCCCAAACCACAACGAAAAATAAATGCTATTACTTGAAATGAATACTTGGTACATGATTGCAATGAAAAGAAAATGCAACAACCAACACACAACGCTAACACTCAACTTTGGCTGAATTCGAGTTGGAGGGAAGGCTGCCAAAAGGGTATGTGGCCGAGAAAAGGAAGGTGATTGGGGTGATCTAGTGACAAAGGACAACATATGGAGGGCTGGGAGATAAAGGACAATATGTATGGGGGTTTGCAGGCAAGGGGAATAGCAGATTGGAGGGGTGGAGGCTAGGAGATAGTGAACTAGGAGAGTTCGGCGACCATGAAACAGAAGGTTGGAAGGGTTGACGACAAGGGAATAGTAGGTGGGGAGATTCAGCAGCGGAGGAAGCAGTTGGAGGGGTTGCTGGTAGCACCAGACAATAGAGCGAGGGTTGTACAGGGACGACGACAACGAGAGGGATGGCTGAAAAGGTAGCGGAAGGATTGTGCAAGGATTAATATCGCTGCAGGATCAAGCTATAGTTGGAGCACCCCTGTCGGCCGCTATTTTTTTTTGAAAGGAGATAAGAAATGATTTTTGTAAATATGAAAATAATTTTAATATAAATATGATTTTTGTAAGTAACATTTTAATTTAAAAATAGACGAGACTAAAATGAGTCTCACATATTAAATACTTTAGACAGTTGAGTGCGATACCACAAGTAATACACTATCCCGAAGGATAAACATACCACTTAACAATAGACTCAACCACATAAACTAAGAAGTTTGTGACATTCGTTTGACCTGCAAAACCTTTTATGTGTGACCGACAAGTTCCCTTACCTAATATAAGAATTAGATAAAATTTATTTTACCTGGGTTCAAAGTTCCCTATAGAGGCAAGTCCCTGTAGTTAATTACATCTTAAATGATCGGGGCACTTAAAAAAACTCTCGATTAAGATCAGTGGTTTTACCTTCAAGGTTTCAAAGTTTAGGCTTCCAAGATTGGACATGGGAAAATCAATTCGGAATGGCTCAAATAGGAACAATTATTTTTAAGGAATCCAAAGGAATGAATAGTAGAGGATATCACAGATTCAGGGAGAACCTCGGTGACTTCCCAACTATCCTATTGTTTGGCTTTATGTCTTTGAAATGATGTTATTTAATGTTTAATACTGCAATTTATTTTTTAAAATTTAGGACTTAGATTCGCACGATATCTGATCGTGCAAATGACTTAAAAAGATAAGAGGATTTACACCGTACCGTATGGTAACCTCAGAATCTTAAAAGTGTTAGGGCTTATAATTGCTCAACAGGGTTGTGCAAAACTCCTAAAGACAAGGTGAGAATTTACGTTGCGCTAAGCAAACTACCTCGAAATCATATGACTTGTTATTTAAACTAAATTAAATGCTTGGTTGACGTGAACTTGTTTTGATGTTACAGATCCATCTCGAAGTTGCTCTTCTGTGTGTTCTCGTCTTGCTGCCTATGGTGTTTGCTCCAAGCTCCTCGTTGTAGTACTTCATATTTGACGTTAATTTTAAGGGTATATGCAATTATTGTTTAGTCAACGATCTGCTGCCGGATACTTCCTATGAAACAAACTACTGACCTCCTATTCTAAGTTATAATGTGTAAAAGAAATAGTAGCAGTATAAGTATAATGACAAAATTTAAGAAATGAGATAACATGCTTTGTATCAACAAAAGAACTGTCACTTGGAAAAACTCAAGAAAGAGCGACAAATGACGGGCGTGGTTGAGCTTGTCTGAGGTAGCATGATTGTGCCATCTGTTGATCACCTCGCACGACGCAATCCCTGCTGGGGTTAGAAATTTGATCTTCAAGTGTGTTACAGAAGTCACGACGCCAAAAATTGATTGCAGTGGTCTCCCGAAGATAACATTATACGCCGATTCTGATTTGACAACGATGAATTGAACTGAGTGGGTTATCTGTCAAGGAAAATCTCCTAAGACAACTAGAAGATTTATTGTACTTCCGACCATCATTGGTCGATTATCAAAACCATATAATGGTCCGGATGCAGGTTGAAGTATTTCCCTTGTTAATCCCAAACTGAGGAAAGTTGAATAGAACAAGACATTGACAGAGCTCCCATTTTCGATCAAGATCCTCTTTACGTTATAGCAGGGCTCACCAATTCCTGCACTAATGACGAGAGGATCTTGGTGGGGGACTCGTACTCCTTCCAAATCGGAATCATCAAAAGTTATAGGCTCGAGGCGTAATTTCTTCTACATTAGTTCACCTCGTACAGTGACAAGGACTTGATCAATCAGAGATGGGCCTCCAACAATTGTTTGAACCATGTTGCTGCCTTGGTGTATCTTGCCCCCCAATAGGAGCATTATCAATACCAGTTTGTTTGTTTTGTATAAATCGACCGAGATATCCCTGTTTAATTAACCTTTCAATCTCTTCCTTGAGTTGTTTACATGCTTCAGTGGAGTGACCACGACTTCGATGAAAATGACAGTATTGTTCTTGATTTTTTGTGTTAGGTTTTAGGGCGTGAGGCCACTTAACGGCTTGCTCATCTTTGATAGTCATTAAGATGTTAGCACGTGATGTGTTGAGTAGTGTATACTCTTTCTTGGGTCGATATTCAGTTCGTTGGCCTGCAGGTTGAGGAAGGATGTCGTGATTTCTCTGTTGTTCAGACTTTCTCCGTTGCGAATATTGATTATTATCTCCAGTGTTACCTTTGCGCTTTCCCCCAAATTTCTCAAATTTTTCCTTATGTACATTGATGGCCTCGTCTGCAGTGATTTGGGCCTCAACACGGTGGACAAGGTCGGCATAAGAACGAACCGTTTCCCGCATCAGCGATGAGTAGAAGGGTCCTGGGCGAAGCCCCCCTAAGTAACTCTGGATCTACTCCTGGAATTTGACGGGCTTCAGTAGAAAACCTGCGAAAGTAGTCTTTTAGTGAATTTCCGAGAGATGAGATGAATCCTTGATGATCCTTCGATTTGCGATGAACTGCTCCGCGAAAAGTTTGGCAAGCTCGTTAAAGGTGTTTATAGTGCCCCCGGTAGAGAATAAAACCAAGTTCGAGCTTGTCTTTTAAGAGTAGCCGGAAACACTTGACACAAAAACGCATCAGAAGCACGTTGAATGTGCGTGATAGTTCGATAATGATCAATATGCTCGTAAGGGTCGGTTGTCCTTTCATATGTATCGATGCTCGGAAGCTTAAAGCCTGTTGGGATGGGGTGTTGGAGGACCGCATTCGCTAAGGGAGAAAATTCATGAATGTTACGGTGAGCGTAGAAGCGATCCTTTTTCTCTGAGGAGAACTCTTCCCGGACGAGGCGTCGTATTCCTTGCGAATGACATTATCTGGAATTGCGGGAAGATGTGGCGATGTCGGGTGATCTGCACGAGATGGATGAGTGGANTTTGGACTGTTAGGTCCAAATGATTCGATGGTGAACCGACCCTTCTGTTTTCTTGGGGGGTTGTTGCCCACCCTACAGGGGACACTCCATAGTTGTCCTAATATTATATATTTTGTTTCTTTGTGTTTTAGGTTAATTTTTGTGTATTCTTGTTCGGGATAGCCGCTGGCGTCTCTTTTTTTCCTTCGAGGTATTTATCCAAGGATCTAGGTGATGCTCCAGATGTATCTCGCTCATGAGATGGTGATTGTCTTCTTTATTCCCTTTCGTATCCTCCCCTCCCGGCTACCCTTCATTGTGGAAGTGCCCCCGAACAGCAGCCCGTTGTTGTGTTCACCGCATTTCTCAAATTCTAGCCGCCTGTCCTTCCTTTCACCACCCCAAACAGGCATCCTCTTGTTGTCCCGCAGTCCCCCCGCATCACTCATCGCTAACTCCATCATTTCACCTCGCTGCCGTCGCCCAAAACAGCCACCATGCACTGTTTCCCTTGCTGTCCAACCTTCATTCTCACTGCCACTGCTCAGAACAGCAACCAAACTTGTTACTGCAGCTCCACAGATTTCCCTTGCTGCTACCAATACTCCTTTGCTTTCGCCACACTTTCCTGCGCGTCCACCACCATTTGCTACCTCTCTAGGGGTCCAAACCCTCACCAATCACCACCACCATCCCGAGATCCACCCTAATTTGAGTTTGTATTTGCCATTTGTTGCAATTTATGATTTCTTATATCTTTGGTAGTAAGTTCCTATTTGAATTCCTTAATAATATTTATTTTTTCACCGTTGTTTGGTTAATTCTGTTAGTACTACAATAATCATAGGCAACTGCGAAAAAATGTATGGTGCAGCTCTGATCACTATCATGGTTGAAATTTTTTATTATTATTATAATATCATTTTTAAAGCAGCAAACTGGAGCATCCAGCCTGATTATTTTGTTACTGGGCTGTACCTTTTTTGGGCAATTTAAGAAAAGCTTGAATATGATATGGCATCTTTCTCTTGGCCTTTTTCAATTTTTGTTTCAGTTTGTATAATTTGATTTATTCTTATCTTTCGAACTGAAAATATAATCTAAAGTCTTTGTTTGGATGTAAAAAAACTAAGTTGTTCCTTCTGACCGTGAGCTAATGCATCTGTACTGTTCATATTTAATAATTTATCTTTCAGGGAACCATCAAATGGATTATTTTGCTATGCTCAGGACTATAGTGCACATTTCTTTTGCATAGCATCCTTTCTGTGGACTACAACAATTGCGTTCACACTTCATCGTACTGTTGTCAAACACAAAACTGACGTTGAAGATTTTGGATCAATTTTTCATCTGTATGTGTGGGGTATGCTAACTACTTTCCTTTGTTGTCTTCTTTCAATGCATGAATAGTTTTTAAGATAATTTGTCTGTTTTCTATCTGTTGTTAATATGTTCTATTGAAGAACATCAATGTAATGCATATGGGTGAAAGCAAATTTTGGTTGAGCGAGCTGGCCTTAAATGTATGCGTTACTACTTATATGCATGCTTGTATCAACGCATATAAGATATGTGCATGTACGAGTCAATTTCAAAGTTAAATTGAACTAATTTTGAGCCATCCATCTTCAAGTTGAAGAAAATTGATTTTGTTTCTTAGCCAATTAAAATTTCAGTGATTATCTAGTGATTTTGTTAGTGGAAAACATAACTGTCAGCTCTAATAGTGTTTTATCATGTTTGGGAGTTTATTAGGTATTATTTAATATTATCTTTTATGTCTAATTGATTAAAATACATGAATAAGGAGATTAATGGTGCGCAAGAGAAACCAAATCACTATGATGGATACCCCCATTTTGATGCGAGAATTTTTAGGGTTTAGGTTTTTATTAATCTAACATGTAATGTAGAAAATTATGCAACAAAGAAAAAAATTCTACATGACTCCAGCCATTAATCGTACTAATTAATGAAAATAAAATTTAGCATTGGTGTCCACACACAACCTGAATCTCATGCAGCAGTAATGACTAGTTTGACGAAACACTATCTTATTTTTAACCAATAACACGAAAAAAGAATAGAATAATAAGAAAAATGAACTGAAGAAAAAAAATGAAGTAATTACAAGAAATGAGCCTTACAATTTCATAAGAAGATGGGCTTTCATGAAATTTCGAAGTCATGCATTTGATCGAGGAGCTCATTCCTGAAAGGAGAAAACATTTTCATGTTAGAATCCTAATTTTACTTGTGATTCAATAGTTTTCTCAAGTGTCTCAGGCTGCCCTTATTTGTAATTTTAAAATTAATGCTGAAAGCAACCACTAAAGGACAACATACGAACTTCAATAGAATGAGAAATTTTTGGAGGGAGCCTTAGCAGAATATCATTATCAGATAGAAAACTCACAAGATAGCTAAGATTCTTTCTAAAAGCCTCTAGGGCGTTCAAGGAAAGCTACCAATAGAAGGAATTATAAAGAGTTCGCAAGAAGTCATCAACAGAAAAACCCATAAGGAAGCCAATTTTGCTGAAGGCCTGGGAGAAAGGATTCGTAGAAATAGCTGCACTTTTCTGTTGAAATTAACAAAAAGAAGTTAAATGCAGTTGTGATGATAAATTTATGAACTTTAGTTGAAATAAAAAAAAAGGAATGGTACATATCAACGCACACCGTTGAAATTTTATGTGACAAGAAATTTAGGGTGTAGTAAATATATTGAAATTCAATCACAACAGACAAATAATAACGCAATATGACTTGTGAAGGTAGAGGGGAAGAAAAAGAAGAGGGAAAGATGTTGCTGGAATGATAGACCTCGAATTTGTATAGCTGAGGCGAGCTTGCCCAAATATTAAGTCTCACACTTGATTAGCAAGCTGAATCTCAGAAGGAAAATGATGATTTACGTACCTAAAGGATTTTGTTTTTCAATATCTATTTGTTTGCGTGCTCTGAATTCCTATTTATAACCAAAAAAAGTAATAATAATAATAAATTTCATGATGCAACTCGCTGAAGAAGGAATCAACTTTAGCAACTTAGAATTCCCACAAGGCCCAAAACAATTGATGCGCTTGTTGCTATATGTCTAGGAAGCCATGGGACAAATTGCATAAACCATCTTTTTGCTATTGTATTAAAACAAACCTGTGAGGAAACTATGGTAGAGACCACAAGAAAACTCCAAAAGTAATCATGGAAGTTGTTTGAAACCGCATATGCTACTGTCTGGGAAACCAAATGAAGCCATTGATTAACATGAAATATCAAAAATATATTAAATACAGAAACGAAAATTCACCTGCAAGAGTTGTAAAATAGGAATAAACGGAGAGGTTGCTAGAGGTGCGGAAATAAGATAGGTGTAGAATCACATCAAAAGCTCATAAGTTGTGGTAAATTTCCCAGCTTAGTATGATAAAATGAGATTTTATTCAAAATAACTTTGGCAATAGTTTTTGCAGTAGTCGAAGCAGCTGATTTTCGTTTTGATATCTATTATTTTTTTTTCAAATTTTTAATTCTTTTTTGTTTGCCTCATATGCCAACATTTTTACTATTTCTCCTGCTCATGCTTTTGACAAATGAATTTTGGCAGGAACCTCTTTTGCTATGACTGTCATACGTTCCATAGGCAGTGACTATGGACAGATAGGCGCGTGGTGTTGGACTGGGTCCGGAAAGAAGGAAAAGGCATGTGCTTACTTTTATTGCAAATATATGCCGTAGCAACTCATTATTTTTTTCTTAGGATTATATAGTGATTCTGATACCATATTTAGCCCAAACCACAACGAAAAATAAATGCTATTACTTGAAATGAATACTTGGTACATGATTGCAATGAAAAGAAAATGCAACAACCAACACACAACGCTAACACTCAACTTTGGCTGAATTCGAGTTGGAGGGAAGGCTGCCAAAAGGGTATGTGGCCGAGAAAAGGAAGGTGATTGGGGTGATCTAGTGACAAAGGACAACATATGGAGGGCTGGGAGATAAAGGACAATATGTATGGGGGTTTGCAGACAAGGGGAATAGCAGATTGGAGGGGTGGAGGCTAGGAGATAGTGAACTAGGAGAGTTCGGCGACCATGAAACAGAAGGTTGGAAGGGTTGACGACAAGGGAATTGTAGGTGGGGAGATTCAGCAGTGGAGGAAGCAGTTGGAGGGGTTGCTGGTAGCACCAGACAATAGAGCGGAGGGTTGTACAGGGACGACGACAACGAGAGGGATGGCTGAAAAGGTTGCGGAAGGATTGTGCAAGGATTAATATCGCTGCAGGATCAAGCCATAGTTGGAGCACCCCTGTCGGCCGCTATTTTTTTTTTTGAAAGGAGATAAGAAATGATTTTTGTAAATATGAAAATAATTTTAATATAAATATGATTTTTGTAAGTAACATTTTAATTTAAAAATAGACGAGACTAAAATGAGTCTCACATATTAAATAGTTTAGACAGTTGAGTGCGATACCGCAAGTGATACACTATCCCGAAAGATAAACATACCACTTAACAATATGCTCAACCACATAAACTAAGAAGTTTGTGACATTCGTTTAACCTGCAAAACCTTTTATGTGTGACCGACAAGTTCCCTTACCTAATATAAGGATTAGATAAAATTTATTTTACCTGGGTTCAAAGTTCCCTATAGAGGCAAGAAGTTCCCTATAGAGGCAAGTCCCTATAGTTAATTACATCTTAAATGATCGGGACACTTAAAAAAACTATCGATTAAGATAAGTAGTTTTACCTTCAAGATTTCAAAGTTTAGGCATCCAAGATTGGACATGGGAAAATCAATTGAGAATGACTCAAATAGGAACAATTATTTTTAAGAAATCCAAAGGAATGAATAGTAGAGGATATCACAGATTCAGGGAGAACCTCGGTGACTTCCCAACTATCCTATTGTTTGGCTTTATGTCTTTGAAATGATGTTATTTAATGTTTAATACTGCAATTTATTTTTTAAAATTTAGGACTTAGATTCGCACGATATCTGATCGTGCAAATGACTTAAAAAGATAAGAGGATTTACACCGTACCGTATGGTAACCTCAGAATCTTAAAAGTGTTAGGGCTTATAATTGCTCAACAGGGTTGTGCAAAACTCCTAAAGACAAGGTGAGAATTTACGTTGCGCTAAGCAAACTACCTCGAAATCATATGACTTGTTATTTAAACTAAATTAAATGCTTGGTTGACGTGAACTTGTTTTGATGTTACAGATCCATCTCGAAGTTGCTCTTCTGTGTGTTCTCGTCTTGCTGCCTATGGTGTTTGCTCCAAGCTCCTCGTTGTAGTACTTCATATTTGACGTTAATTTTAAGGGTATATGCAATTATTGTTTAGTCAACGATCTGCTGCCGGATACTTCCTATGAAACAAACTACTGACCTCCTATTCTAAGTTATAATGTGTAAAAGAAATAGTAGCAGTATAAGTATAATGACAAAATTTAAGAAATGAGATAACATGCTTTGTATCAACAAAAGAACTGTCACTTGGAAAAACTCAAGAAAGAGCGACAAATGACGGGCGTGGTTGAGCTTGTCTGAGGTAGCATGATTGTGCCATCTGTTGATCACCTCGCACGACGCAATCCCTGCTGGGGTAGAAATTTGATCTTCAAGTGTGTTACAGAAGTCACGACGCCAAAAATTGATTGCAGTGGTCTCCCGAAGATAACATTATATGTCGATTCTGATTTGACAATGATAAATTGAACTGAGTGGGTTATCTGTCAAGGAAAATCTCCTAAGACAACTAGAAGATTTATTGTACTTCCGACCATCATTGGTCGATTATCAAAACCATATAATGGTCCGGATGCAGGTTGAAGTATTTCCCTTGTTAATCCCAAACTGAGGAAAGTTGAATAGAACAAGACATTGACAGAGCTCCCATTTTCGATCAAGATCCTCTTTACGTTATAGCAGGGCTCACCAATTCCTGCACTAATAACGAGAGGATCTTGGTGGGGGACTCGTACTCCTTCCAAATCGGAATCATCAAAAGTTATAGGCTCGAGGCGTAATTTCTTCTACATTAGTTCACCTCGTACAGTGACAAGGACTTGATCAATCAGAGATGGGCCTCCAACAATTGTTTGAACCATGTTGCTGCCTTGGTGTATCTTGCCCCCCAATAGGAGCATTATCAATACCAGTTTGTTTGTTTTGTATAAATCGACCGAGATATCCCTGTTTAATTAACCTTTCAATCTCTTCCTTGAGTTGTTTACATGCTTCAGTGGAGTGACCACGACTTCGATGAAAATGACAGTATTGTTCTTGATTTTTTGTGTTAGGTTTTAGGGCGTGAGGCCACTTAACGGCTTGCTCATCTTTGATAGTCATTAAGATGTTAGCACGTGATGTGTTGAGTAGTGTATACTCTTTCTTGGGTCGATATTCAGTTCGTTGGCCTGCAGGTTGAGGAAGGATGTCGTGATTTCTCTGTTGTTCAGACTTTCTCCGTTGCGAATATTGATTATTATCTCCAGTGTTACCTTTGCGCTTTCCCCCAAATTTCTCAAATTTTTCCTTATGTACATTGATGGCCTCGTCTGCAGTGATTTGGGCCTCAACACGGTGGACAAGGTCGGCATAAGAACGAACCGTTTCCCGCATCAGCGATGAGTAGAAGGGTCCTGGGCGAAGCCCCCCTAAGTAACTCTGGATCTACTCCTGGAATTTGACGGGCTTCAGTAGAAAACCTGCGAAAGTAGTCTTTTAGTGAATTTCCGAGAGATGAGATGAATCCTTGATGATCCTTCGATTTGCGATGAACTGCTCCGCGAAAAGTTTGGCAAGCTCGTTAAAGGTGTTTATAGTGCCCCCGGTAGAGAATAAAACCAAGTTCGAGCTTGTCTTTTAAGAGTAGCCGGAAACACTTGACACAAAAACGCATCAGAAGCACGTTGAATGTGCGTGATAGTTCGATAATGATCAATATGCTCGTAAGGGTCGGTTGTCCTTTCATATGTATCGATGCTCGGAAGCTTAAAGCCTGTTGGGATGGGGTGTTGGAGGACCGCATTCGCTAAGGGAGAAAATTCATGAATGTTACGGTGAGCGTAGAAGCGATCCTTTTTCTCTGAGGAGAACTCTTCCCGGACGAGGCGTCGTATTCCTTGCGAATGACATTATCTGGAATTGCGGGAAGATGTGGCGATGTCGGGTGATCTGCACGAGATGGATGAGTGGAACTTGCTGTATCTAGGGGCTCAGCATCACGACCTGACAGGGGATGTGTTTCTTCCTAAGGAGGCGGGTCGACATGAGTTCCTCCGAGCGGTATTTTTCTCGTACGTCGCGGAGTTAATGATAAACGAATTTCATCCAATGGTGTAGGCAGCGGCTGTTGAGCCCCGCGTAGGAGCTGTAGAATCTCTAGTTGAGACTCCTTCATTCTACGCATTCGATCTTCTATTGAAAGACCCGAAACACCTTCATTGGCAGGATAGCGTCTTCCAGGGCGGGAAGACGAAGAAGCATGCCTCCCTTGGCTTTGTGATTGCTCCCTGGAACGATGAGTGTTGGAGCGGGATGCTCCATTATCACGAACATTGTGTTTGGTTGTCATGTAGTAGACTGCTTAAATACCTTAGTTGTGGGGTTGAAACTTTCCCACAGACGGCGCCAAACTGATTCGTGCTAGAAAATTCGCGGCGGTAGAGTAATGGATTATCGTCTTAGCGTTGCACGAAAATTCAGCACACACTCAGATGAAAATGAATCAAGCTGTAATAACACCATATTTTTTTACGTGGAAAACCCGTAAAAAGGGAAAAACCACAGGGTCTGACCCAGTTGTAAAAATCCACTATAAGATGATGATTACAGATGCCCCTTGTCCCACAGGCGGGAAAGGGTTACTAGATTTTCACGTTATAATATTGACTGATTACGTCTAGTAAGCGGTGGTTGACGGAGGTCAGCGGTGATCGACGGCGTTCAATGATAGTTGTGGTAGACGGTCGTTGTCGACGGTCAGTCGTGGTCGACGGCGATCGACGATGGCGAGGATGGTCTTGGACTTGAGCTCCTCAAACCCTCAAGTTCTCTCTTAATCTTCCTTCTCTTCATGTGAGGGGTGAGGCTCTATTTATAGTGTTTTGGGTGCAATTAATGCAAGAATATGAACCATTTTGATCGGACGACCCGGAGAGCTTTCCTTGATCAGATGATGTTTGATGAACATTTGAGTGCTTTAATGATGTCTGAATTGAACAATCTTGGACTCGTTGTATTCGTCTTTTCGAGACTCTCGACCTGAATATAAACTCGCTAAATTTGACATTCGTTTGACCTTTAAAATGCCTCTGAAAATCCTGTAGTAGTGATTTAATGACTTGATCTGAGCCTGATTTGACTCAGATTGGACTAACTTTTATATCATTAAGCCCGTCTCATTAAGCCGATCAGTTTGACTATAATTTTGCTGAAATTGGAGTTCCGAATGACTCTTAATCAAAGTTTGAATGTCTCTTATTCAAAAAATTGCATTGAGATTCGTGCTGGTTGATGGAAATTTGTTGGCGGTGTATCACTAATNCTCGGAAGCTTAAAGCCTGTTGGGATGGGGTGTTGGAGGACCGCATTCGCTAAGGGAGAAAATTCATGAATGTTACGGTGAGCGTAGAAGCGATCATTTTTCTCTGAGGGGAACTCTTCCCGGACGAGGCGTCATAGTTCCTTGCGAATGACATTATCTGGAATGGTTGGAAGATGTGGCGATGTCGGGTGATCTGCACGAGATGGATGAGTGAAACTTGTTGTATCTAGGAGCTCAGCATCACAACCTGACAGGGGATGTGTTCCTTCCTAAGGAGGCGGGCCGACATGAGTTCCTCCGAGCGGTATGTTTCTCGTACGTCGCGAAATTAATGATAAACGAATTTCATCCAATGGTGTAGGCAGCGGCTGTTGAGCCCCGCGTAGGAGCTGTAGAATCTCTAGTTGAGACTCTTCCATTCTACGCATTCGATCTTCTATTGAAGGACCCGAAACACCTTCATTGGCAGGATAACGTCTTCCAGGGCGGGAAGACGAAGAAGCATGCCGCCCTTGGATTCGTGATTGCTCCCTGGAACGATGAGTGTTGGAGCGGGATGCTCCATTATCACGAACATTGTGTCTGGTTGCCATGTAGTAGACTGCGTAAATACTTTAGTTGTGGGATTGAAACTTTCCCACAGACGGCGCCAAACTAATGCGTGCTAGAAAATTCGCGGCGGTAGAGTAATGGATTATCGTCTTAGCGTTGCACGAAAATTCAGCACATACTCAAATGAAAATGAATCAAGCTGTAATAACGCCATAAGTTTTTACATGGAAAACCCGTAAAACGGGAAAAACCACAGGGTCTGGCCTAGTTGTAAAAATCCACTATAAGATGATGATTACAGATGTCACTTGTTCCACAGGCGGGAAAGGGTTACTAGATTTCCACGTTATAACGTTGACTGATTACGTCTAGTAAGCAGTTGTTGACGGAGGTCAGCGGTGATCGGCGGCGTTCAACGGTAGTCGGGGGTGGTCGACGGTCGTTGTCGACGGTCAGTGGCGGTCGACGATGATCGACGATGGCGAGGATGGTCTTGGACTTAAGCTCCTTCTCAAACCCTCAAGTTCTCTCTTAAGTTTCTTCCTCTTCATGTGAGGGGTGACTCTATTTATAGTGTTTTGGGTGCAATTAATGCAGGAATATGAACCATTTTGATTGGACGGCCCGGAGAGCTTCCCTTGATCAGATGATGTTTGATGGAAATTTGAGTGCCTTAACGATGTCTGAATTGAGCAATCTTGGGCTCGTTGGATTCGTCTTTTCAAGACGCTCGATCCGACTATAAACTCGCTAAATTTGACATTCGTTTGACCTTTAAAATGCATCTAGAAATCTTATAATAGTGGTTTAATGACTTTATCTGAGCCTAATTTGACTCAGACTGGACTAACTTTTATCTCATTATGCCCGTCTCATCAAGCCGATCAGTTTGACTATAATTTTGCTGAAATCGGAGCTCCGAATGACTCTTAATCAAAGTTTGAATGTCTCTTATTCAAAAAATTGCATTGAGATTCGTGTTGGTTGATGGAAATTTGTTGGCGGTGTATCACTAATATTCAAGCTTCTTACTATACAAGCATTAGATTTAATACTTTTACTAACTCTCCCCGTCAAGCTGGAGCATAGATATTTTTCATACCCAACTTGTTAAAAATATAGATAACCCTAGCTCTATTAAGGGCCCTTGTGAAGATGTCCCCTACTTGTTCCTCAGTCTTTATATGAGCTATAGAAATTAAATTTTGTTGAATCTTTTCACGAATAAAATGACAAGCTATCTCAGTGTGCTGGTTTGCACATGAAAGATATTATTTGGAAAAATATGAATTGTAACTTGGTTCTCACACCTTAACATTGTTGGAACTATCAAATTGAAATCCATTTTGGTTATAAATTAGGAGACATTAATTCACTCAAAGCTTGTGTCATTACTCGATACTTAGATTATGCATTGGATCGTGACACTACATTGTGTTTCTTACTATTCCATTAGATTTAATACTCTTCAGTAATGGTTCTTCGATCAATCTTAGAGTTTGCCTAATCTATATCAAAGAACCATTTAATATTTTCATGACTATGATTCTGATATAGATTCTCTTTAATAGGAGCTCCTTTGAGGTAACATAGTATCTGTCACAGAGTTGACAATGATGGATTGTGGGGGAAGACATGAACTGACTTATAATGCTAATTGAATATACATTGTTAGGCTGAGTGTCATTATGAGTTAGTGTAATTTTTCACTTTCTTTATCATTTGGGCTCATTAAAAAGCTCTCTATTCTTGGTAAGTTGTTGATTAAGAAGCATTGGAGTAATGTATGGTTTCACCCCTAATTTTCCCGTTTCTACTAACAAATTGAAAATGTACTTCTGTTAAGATAGAAAGATATCATTCTCGCTCTTTGATACCTCAATCCCCAAGAACCACTTCAAGGTGCCCAGATCTTTAGTGTTGAATTGATTTTGAAGAATGATTTCAATGATAAGATTTCATGCACATCACTTCTAGTAATAATAATGTCATCAACATACACCACAAAATAATGATCCAAGAAGTAGATGCTTATAGAATATAGTGTGATCAGTTTTATTTTTTTGCATCACAAACTTTTCTACTGCTCGTCTAAATCTTAAAAACCATGCTCGACGCTTTGCTTAAATCCATATAGTGACTTCTGAAGATGAAATACTATCCTAGAGTCCCCCTTAAGTAACAAACCCAAGAGTTTGCTCTATGTATACATCTTCTAAAATATCACCATGTGGATAGACATTCTTTACATCATACTTGTGTGGTGGTCAATTATTCATTGCAGTCATGGAGAGTAAGTAGCGAGTCAAAGTCAACTTTGTTTGTTGGAGAGAACATGTCCAAGTACTCAATCCCATAAATTTAAGCATAGCTGGTTCTGTATGATAAGATATCTAGTTCTGTAAAACAATAGAAGACATCCTATTGATAAAAAAATATGTAGTAGAAAATAAATCAACCAAGAACTGTTTTGATACATTAATTTGAAACAAGAGAGTTTTACCTATCTCAAGAAGATGTCTACTTTTTTCAGTTATCCATTTTGGGATGAGGTATCGACACAAGATGATCAGTGAAGCATTTCGTTTTGTGTCATATATTCTAAAATGATGCAGAGAGATTTTTTTTCGCACTATCAATTCTCAAAATCTTAACAACACTATTGAATTGAGTTTTAATTTCCGCATAAAAGGATTGAAAATATGACAGTAACTTAAAACCAAATTTCATAAAGTAAAGCCAAACCATATAAAATAATCATTTACGAAAGTGACAAAATATTAAAATTCATTAGATAAAACAGGACAAGGTTCTCATACGTCAGAATAAATTAACTCAAAACTATGACTAACTCTTTTATTAATTCTAAAAATAGAAGACAAATGATGAAATTTTGCAAATTGATGCGACTCAAAATTTAAAGATGATAATTGCTTAAATTGAGGGTATAGTTTTTTAATATTTATTGTGATGAATGCCCTAATCAACAATGAACCTCAAACAAAGATAAGGTGTTAGAACAGACTATGGGTCAAGATAGTTTGTTATCCAAAATCTATAGCTTTCTGATTCTCATCCTTTATCAATAATCTTCTTCGTTGGAATTCCTAAGAAGTTAATGGTTACAAAAAAATAAAATATAACACTTAAGGGCACATGTACTTTTGCTAACAGAGGCGAGATTAAAAAGAATTGAGTAAATTGAACAGTTGTTAAAAGTAATGTAGTTGTAACATTAATGGTGTCAGAATTAAGAACATTAGAGATTGTTTCATCTGCTAAGATAATGACAAATATTTATGAAAGATGGAAAGTAATTTTGGATTACCTGTTTGTGGCACCACAATCAATGACCAATTATGTAGAAGAGAAAAGAAGACAAATATCATTGTTACCTAACTCAACAAGGGCAATGCCAAAGGGAGATTTCTTAGATGCTTCTTAAAATTTGATGAATTTATCATATTCATCTGCAAATGAGATTGTCTTTGAGAGGTCTTACTAGGAGTGAACATATGAGTTGACAGTTATCTAGAACCCCTCTGATATATTCCGAGCAAATTTTGATACATTTTCTTTGTATGATCAGGTTCATAGAAGTTATAAAAAACTATCATCGGGCCTTGATTTTTAGAATTCAGAGTTTCGCTAACATAATTTCCCTGAGACAGATTTACTGACGTCCGTATGTTTTGGCTGGCAAGAGCACTAGGTTGTTATATGATTGAAGCTTGAGAACTCGAAATAATGCACATCTCTATAGTATAGGCTTCTTTCAGATTAGTAACTCTTGAGTCAGATATGTTCTGTGATTTGATACTTTCATATTGCGAGTTGAGGCAAGCTAGAAAACTCATTATAGTCATTTAGAGTCCGTTTGGCGTAGCTTAAAAGTGCGATTGACATTTTGAAAACGTCCGCCCGACGTTTGTTTCGTGTGTCCGTGTTGCGGTAGTGAAAACGCGATTGAAGTTTTATAAAAAACGCAAGCCATGGGATCGATCCTGCGTCCCGCGTTTCCATCTACATTCCTCGATTTATTTCCTCACGTGCCCCTTTCCCTCGCTCGACTACAGTTGCGTTTTATCTCCCTCGCCTCTCCCTTAATATTCGTCTCCTCGCTCTGTCTCCTCACCCCTTAATCTCCCGACTCACTGAGCGAAACCCTAGAGGACAAGGCAGATAAGAAGAGTAGCAGGGGCTTTTCTTCTACATCACAGCGATGGCAGAGCCCAATAGGAATTTTAAGAGGTTTCTCATTTATTTTCTTGTGGTTATGCAGTTCTTGATTTGCTTCTGGTTTTGAATTTATGGCCAAATTGGTAAGGATGTGCAGTGAGTAGGGTTTTATGACAGGAATACCATGATTTGGTTTTTGAATTCTTTAGCGTAAATTAAATAAGCGTAGCTTTGGGGATATCAATGCAGTTTTCGGTTGTTGTGCGCGCCATTTTATTGATCTCAGTTTTGTGGCTTATTTTTTGTTGCGGAAGGAGTTACTTGATTATACATGGATTTTAATTTTTGCTTATTGGTCTTGTACAGCATCATTAGGATAAGTACCCTAAGTGTTACCGTAATAAGAAGATAGATCTCCATTGGTAGGAAAACGGTCTCTGTGCTGAAACCGACCTCTCTTTCCTCATTTGCTCAGTTGAGAAGTCTTGTAAGGGGATGATGAATTTTGATTAGCTGCAAAACATATAAACATGATCGTAGAGATGGTTAACTGATAATATAAGGGATAAATCCTTAAGTAAATTAAATAGTGACAGCATTGAGCACTCTTATGTGAATCATGAATATGGGAACTCTTCTTTCAATGATGCATAATTGATTACTTACAAATTATTAAAAAAATTAACACGTGTTAGTTTAAAAAAAAATAAATTTGGTGGGTGAAACTTATTTCTTAAGGTATAAATATTTAGATGTAGCATTTACATACAATCAACAAAAGACAGCTCGAGTAATGATAATTTTTATTTCCTCAGTTTATTTACTATTCTGTATGACTTTTCTTTTTCTCTAGTATCAAATATATTGTCAAAACAGTTTTGTCGCAAACAACATTACTTAACAGGGGCAAAATGATCATTTATCCACAAACTGTTGCAAATCAACGGTTTTCAAACAGCCAACTAGCTTATTCGGATAAGGTGTTGATCAACAACTTATCAAAATAAGGTGCTTATCAGCAACTTATTCTATAAGTTGTGGTTGTCCCAAACAGACTCTTATTCTCTTTGATCCTACTGAGTTTGGACATCAATACTAAAGTGCAATAGTGCATTCAATTCTTTATAAACATGTTTAAAGTGCGTGCGATATTTTTTAAGTGATTGATCATGTTGTTAGCTCAATGGATGCATACATCAAAGATTCGAGAAATATTTTCTCTTCCATAAAACACAAATGCCAATTGCTCAATCGTATCTTTAATGTTGTCTTACTGAGTAATATGATTAGATTGATTAGGTTCGATAGAGTTTTGCATTTGTATCAAAAGTTGTGCATCAACTCTCTCAACTTAGAATAATTTGAGTTAGTCTCAGCAGAGGGATTATTGATGATGTTACCCTCTTGAGAAGTACTTTTTAAGTAAAGTTTCACAGCTTTATTCCAATAAAAATAATTACATCATTTAACTTTTCATCCGTAATTTTAGCCACTGATGAGACCAAACTTCTCGCATCATGTTTTTGTTCAATAGCCATGAGTATTACTGAATATGCAAGGGATTGAAACAATTGATCCAAATGATGTGACCATACCAATAAGTTGAATTGTGCTTACGAATGGACATCCTTAACACAACGATGTAGAGGAGACATTTGATGGAGACGCAGTCGAAGCTCTAGTTGATTTTGATCTTCCAGATGATGGAAGTGCAACCCCTTCCTTTACGACAACCGAAGATGAAGCCGACAAGCTGCTTCCGAACGAAGAAGCTGAAGACAAAAGTCGAAGTAGATGATGACGATGCATACCAAAACGCTTCCTAGCAGAAGCTGATGACTAGGGCTGTCAATTTGGCCGTTATTCGTGAATAGCTCGTGTTCGGCTCGTTAAACAGCTCGTGTTCGGCTCGTTTGTTAAGCCTAACGAGCCGAACAAAAACAAATTTTTAAGCTCGAAATGTAAACGAGCCGAACACGAACAATAGTTTGTTTGTTCGTGTTTGGCTCGAAATGGCTCGAAAAAAAATTATATAATTTTTTATATAACAATATATTACATATATTATTTATATAATAATATATTATATATATTTATGTCTAAGTTTAAATCATAACACCTTATGTGACAATGTGATTAGTGTCTTCTTTTGTATATATTTGATCCAGGTTCGAATCCCACACTTTACATTTATTTTTCTTAATTTTAGTTTAACGAGCCAATTTCGAGTCGAACATGGGCCGAACACGAACACGAATATTTAAATCGAGTCGAACACGAACACACTGTTCACGAGCCGATTTCGAACACGAGTCGATTTCGAACACGAGCTATTTCGAACGAGCCGAACATGAGCTCAGCTTGAGCTCGCTCAAACTCGGCTCGTTTACAGCCCTACTGATGACAGAGTTGAAGAAGACGAATACGATTCAAACCAAATAACTTACTAATAATGTCGAAGCTGAACAACAAACTTTCGGGTGATGACAAAGTCAACATTTTTTTCGTTCAATACCTTAATCCCGTCGTCTACGATGAGCGATTCAAACGAAGCCAATGAACTATCCAGACAAGAGATTTGGACGACGCAGATGACATTGAGGAACTATTCCAACAACAAAGACAAGGCTCTGATACCATTTAACGGGAAAAAATTCTTTTTTATTTTACAATTGAAAGTATATGTTACATATTTATATATATACTCATATCTCTATAAATTCTGAATATATTTAATATAGGAAAGGTCATACAGTTAGATCTCTAGTTACATTACATAATATTAAGCTTCTTAATATACGAGTTTCTTAATATGCAAGTATTAGATTTAATACTTTTCATAACAAAATTCATTTTTCCTTCACAAGTTTTCTTTTATTTTTTATTTTACGGCCATCACAACATTGAATATATTTATAAAGAAATTTTCTTATGTATACATTAAAATGTGATTATATTTGATTAAATTTGTTATCACTCTAATATATCTCAACAATCATTTCTCTTATTCTTATTATGCTCAACACCTTATTGTTGGAGTCTGTTATCTATAATATAGGTGGCTAAGTTATGTTTGATATCGTATTAATCTTCTGATGATTGATCTGCACTCAACTAAAACATCGTAGCTCATAGTGGTTAAATAACTTTCCATGAATTACCATAAAGCTATATTGGTGTGGAAAACATGGAGTATTTTTTATAATGGTGCTTTCTAACATTTTAGCTCGCTTGTTTTAGTTTTGTTCTATTTTTCAATATTTGCTGGCCATCATATTGGAAATAATGTTAATGTTTGTTTATTTAACCGCCTTTTTTTCCTAATTTATCAAGAGTTCTCCCACTTTTGACCACATAAATATGATGCTGTTGGATTATATTTTTTTTGTTTATGGGTTATGCTAAAATTTTATTGACTTAATATAATGAGGACAATTGAAAGGAAAAAAATTAGAAATGTAAATTGAGAAAGAAAAAATCACTATCTTGGCTCAATAATACATAATACATGAACAAAATATAGAATTGTTGGCTCTCCCTAAATCCCCTATTTATTGATTAGGATTTAGGATCTCTAGCGCAGTAAAGAAAACTGCATAATGAGCTTTACATGTAATAAATACATTGTAATATAATATAAAAAATAGCGGCAATTGCCCTTCGTACATACTTTGATTGGGACTAATAGTTTTTACGAAGGGCAATTGCCGCTATTTTTTATATTATATTACAATGTATTTATTACATGTAAAGCTCATTATGCAGTTTTCTTTACTAAGGGCAATTGCCGCTATTTTTTATGCAGTTTTCTTATGATCAATGCCATTGTATGTAGAGGAGCAATGGGTCTCCTAAGGTATGAGCTGATTGTCTTCCCCAAGCATAGGCGACCACCTGAGCTGGATTGGTTGGGCGAGTTTTTGCATGAGTTTTTCTTGAGCCTTTTGGATGTTTTCCATCTAGTCAGTACGTGAATTTGTCTTGTTCCTAATATGTTAATGTCTCGTATTGGCTTATGAGTCCATAAATCTTGCTAGCAGGTTCTTCTTGAGCTCTGTTTAGCGAGTCTTCTTGGAACATGGCTAGTGAGTTTGTTTTTATGCTTTTTTTTTTTTTGACGTCTGCTTTGAGTAAAACATGAAAATTTTCCTTGATTAGATTAGGATAAAAATACGTTACTATAAATATCTTATTAGTTTTACTGTTATCATTTTTCTTGCACTGCTCTCTCCAAAAGCCCAAAGCTTCTCTAATTTTGTGTCCTTCAATCATTGCATGCTTTGCCCTTTCTTCCTTGTTAAACTATGTAGCACTGACGCTTCTAAAAATGTGTCGTACTCGTGTCAGACATCTATTGGACATCGACACTTGTCCGACATACCCCGACTCTTGTCCGACACGTCCCGACACTTCTCAAACACTACAAAATATATGTCTGAAGTTTTTTCAGGACCGAACATGTCTAGGACACACCTCAACACCACATCGGTCATGAGCTTAACACGATTTCTAGAAAATGGGACACGGGAATTAGAAAATTATAAATATATTTTTAGCCTTAATTATTCCCCATGGTCGAAACCGCGTCATCTCTCCTCGTGTTGAAGCCCCCTCTAACTTTCATCAAAATTAGCATCAATGGTAATTTCCTCTTTTTAATCATATGATTTTTAAAATTTTAGAAGATAAGTTGTATGAATTCTTTTTAATATATTATATCTAATTTTAGAAATTAATTTTCATAAGCACAAGTTTTTATAATAGAAATTAAATTTATGCAGTTAAATTTTATTCATGCAAAATTTTTGCTGTGATATTTTTAATAAAGAATAATAAAAAATATATAATTTTTATAATACTAATTAATTAATTATAAAAATGTATCTGTGACATGTTGTGTCTTTCATTTTTTCATTTATGTCGTGTCTCCATATTGTGTCATGTCTATGTCCTTGTATCCATGGCAGCACTTCATAGACTTTGAACATGATCAGAAAGTTTTTCAACGAATTCAAGTTCAAGCAGACATCTAGGGTGTCTTCTCAAAACACAAAATTTTGCAAGACACCGTATATAGATGACAACTTTTTACACATTTGGGCCCTAAAAGTGGGCGGCTGCCTAAATAACTACCTAGATGATGAGGTATGTGTGTTTGAGGACCAATTTCACCTGTGCCTTTGCCTCAACTTGAACGGTGCTAGCTGATATCATCAACTTCTAAGGCATCGATTCACCCAAATCCTTCCTAATTCAATGGCTAGTCACTTTCACTGTCCATCTCTGTGAAGCTAAGCTGCCATGTAGCCTTGATCTCTTCCTCTATTTATTCACTATTAAGACATGATTATTTTGTTATTGTTTACCTATTTCGAGATGGCCAACTTGGCCAATAAAATAAAGAACTGAAAGGTCTTGTACTGCATCGTCAAGTGCCAACACACTTTGCCAATCCACATTAAAGTAGTGGCATTTAAAAAGAGGTCCACCCCTGTCTAGCCTGAGCAAGATCTAACAGGTACTGTTAGCAAAGTTGAAGATGCTTATGCTGGTTACGAAGAAGTATCTGACACTGATTAATGCTAAATGTCATTTCATTCTTAGTTATCTTCTTATTCGTACCTTCAGAACGAATTAGTTATTATTTCTATGGCTTTAAGTTAGTTTTTAACTTTGCGCTTTTTGTTTTATTTCACAGGTGGTTCATTTGATAACATTTTATACTCCTTTGTGGGGTGCTATTCTTTACAATGGGTTTACATACTACCAAGTGAATCGCATGCTGAGCAATGCAACTAGAGTATGTTACTGCACTGTAGAGCAGTTCGTAGAATTTTACTGGATAATTTTTAATTGTCTCTTTACTCATTTAATTAACTAACCAAAGGTTATTATGCTACCATTATGTTAATCAAATGATCTATTTTAAGATGGCTGTTGGAATTTCAGATAGCTCTTACCGGTTTGACTCAGGGGCAGGACGGAAGGTACTTTGTGTTTATATTTTTATGTTACTAGTTTAGTCGCCAAATATACTCAATTCAGATTATTTTTAGTCAATCTTCCTTCTAAATTGTCTCTTCATATTGATAAGGCTTTCACTATGCATTGAATATGGAACAAACTATGGTTAAAAATTTTGAGATTTTCAATTGTGCTTATTGGGTAAATGACACGAGTAGGGGTCTATTTGGGAACTTTCTATTTGCTTTTTGTTTTAAACCGTCTCCACAATTCTATTTGAGGAATTGTTTTCTTGTTGCCTTTCAGTTTTTTTTTTTTTTTTTGTGAAAAACTATTTTTGTAACTAGATCTGTTAAAATGTGGCGACTAAAAGAAAGTTGTTGTCTGTTTTATTTTTTAAAAAAGATTATATTTCACAGTGCAACGATCTAAGAAGTTATTTCCCATCACAACCTTACAACCTGATATGAACCAAGGTGATTTTTTATAAAAATTAGGTCAAACAAATTTTTTATTTCATAAAAGAAAAACAACAATAAATAAAGATAAGCACATACAATTCAAGACGTAGGCGATCTATCTTAAACCCTAAACTTAAGGCTGAAGACCACCACAAATACTTGCAGAACCCTAACTCTAAACATATTAGTCATTTGTATACTCTACAGTAATAAAAAATAACTTATTAAATTCTCCTTAAGTGCACCAATAACAATACCACCCTCATAAAAAGGCACATTATCCTATAGGTGGGAAAAAAAGAAACTCTTGTTGGATCAAGTTATTTGGCTCTCACGTGGCCTCATTTAATCTAAAAGCTGTAGTGACTCCTGTGAGTTTAAAATACAGTCTTATGCACATCCTTTGGACACATAAAATCAATCTTGGAGAATATAACAGCCCCAAAGAACTCTTCCAGTAGCTCATCGATCGCAGTAATCTTTGCCAACTTTGTATTAAGTGTCTCTTATATGCTATGCAACTTGATCTAGAATTTCAATTCTGCGTCTTGAATTACCTTCGCCATGTTCTTGAGCTTTATCAAAGTCTTGCACAAATCGAGGTTATCGTGACACACACCCATCTTGTCTTCCTTCTAAATACTCTATAGTGTCAAAATTAGATTGTTACACTTCTCCACCCGGCTCGCTCCCATCACTACTCCTGAATCGCCTTCCACTCAGAAGTTTGCCATAGCAAAAGGCATTGAAATGCAGCTCTCCACCAGGGTCCCATCCATCATGGTGCCCGATTCATGGCCAAAATCTTTAGAATCGGTCTTCTCCAACATCGAATCGTATGTTATCCCAAGTTGCATGTTGTCGCTTGTTCCAAACATCCTGATGTCCCACACTACCATCTAGATGTTGCCGCTTGAATCCACTCTTGGCTCCTTTGCTAAATCCCACTTGCTTTCATTCATTATAGCCATTTGGATGTCGCACTATTGCTTCTAAGTGCTGCTGCTCAAATCCGCTCTTGTCTTCCTCACTCAATCTCGTGGCTCCAAATCCACCTAAGCCAACGACGCTGCCCTAATGCCACACAAATCCTTTAGATTGTTATTGGTCGAATCCGTTTTCTATGCCATCGCTCGATCCTATGGTGAGTGGAGGTATTTTTGTGTGAAAATCCATGATCTTTTTTATCATTTCTTCTAGGACCATGAGTCTCCCTTCCATGGACAAGATTCACCCCTCCATGGAATAGAAAGACTCATCCATTCCAGAACTGATTTGGCTCAAGTATTTCTCTAATTTCTTTTCTAGATTGTCTACTTTCTTGGCTGCCACTACTCTTAGGAAGATTTTGATCACCAAGGTACAGTGGATTAGCGAATCTGACTTTGGATAGCTGTAATCACACATGTATCGCAAATTTCGGTTATGAAGGATGTGCGTATTGCAGATCGAGAGATAATCAGGTCGATTACCCCGCCAAAGATCCCTTCGTTGGCCTCTTAACTTTCTCGGATCGCGACTGCTTCACTGGGCTAGGTCACAAAAGAGACATTGTACATTGTGATCCCTCTCAGCTAGCTTGAATTGTGGTGCGACATAGACAGCTTGTATGCCATGATCCCGTCTTCTTCCTCAACAGGGACTATTTCGTGTAGTTTAGTCATAAAAGCGGTGACGCGAAGGAGACATGTGCACTGTGATCTCGTCATTTGCATCCCAGGTATGTCGGATTGAGTAACCTTATTTCTCTTTATGCCACAATTCTTCTCAGGATTCTATCGTCTACTATGTGGAAACTCGCTAGATCCCTTCTTTGCTTCCTAGAACCAAATTTCATGATACCGGTTTGATATAAACTAAAACGATTTTAACAAAAATTAGGGTAAAGAATTCCTTTATTTCATCAAAACAAAACAACACAACCCAAATACATAAAAATATGCACATACAATTAGAGAGGTTGGTGATCTCTCCCGACACCTACAATTTGAGAGGTAGGCGATCTCTTCAAAACCCTAAACCTAAGAATTTAGACCACAATCTCATGCATAACCCTAACCTTAAATATATTAGCTCTATTTATATCCACAATGATAAATAATAAATTACTAAATTTCTTTTAGGCGCCGGCATAACACAACTAGCTTGACAAAAAGCTATAGCTCCAAGAAAACACTAGTCTGACTGTACGCACTTTTAAACTTTTACGGTGTATATGGCTGACCGCAACTTCTGATTACTTATAGTGACATTTCTTTATTTACAGGCATTGAATAAGTGGGGCTACTATCCATTGATTTTGATCGGGTCTTGGGCATTTGCTACAATTAATCGTATATTTGATTTTCTTCATCCCGACCATAAGATCTTTTGGCTCTCACTTGCAGATGTTTGGTTTGCGGGACTCATGGTTAAGTGTATTTTAACCTTTTAACTTTCTGCTTTTTAACTGCAGTCTTTATTCAGTTTATTGACTTTCTTCTTCTTTTTTTTTTGGATATGAATTTAGCCATTTATATAATTTTTTTGTATTGGAATGGAATTCTTAGGCACACGAGGTTTGTCGGGAGGCTCATCTGGTAGCCTCTGGGCAATCTTTTATATATATATATATATATATATATATATATATATATATATATATATCTTTTGTATTTCATTATTGAGTTTATTCTGTGTTGTCTATCTAGGCGAAATGAGACCATTTTGAGCTGTTCGTTATTTAATTCCGGGATTAGGCACAAAAGATGTCCTCTTTTTTTGTAAGAGCAAGCGGCAATGGATTACGTGTGTCTTATTTGAACCAAATGAGGATTATGCATGCTTAGTGGTATTTGATATGGCTAGAGCCTGCAATGAATTAAGAACTAGTGCTTTTAATGGGGTTGTATGCGTTCTATTTGTATGGGTATGCAGAAAATTTTGGAAGCTCAGAAGTAACTTTATATGGTAACAAATCTTCAACATAGAAAATATGATAACTAACAAGTTAGAAAGGCAAAGCGAGAACATGCATAATATATTATATGGGCAGACTTTATGTCACAACTCGGTCAGAGAGCTTTACATTTCTAAGGGGTGCATCAACATCGGGTGGTAAAATTATAATTTTATATTCATTATTTATCACTAATAATTTATAGTCCAAATAAGTTGAAAATGCCGCTAACAGAAGTAATAAAATCTATTGTGATTTTTTTTCCCTTAGGTTGGTCGTGCTCTCTTCTCACATTCATTTTCTAGCACAAGTCTTAAAGTTGAATTTGTTAGTTTAAATTCTTATGAGTTATCAAATACTCAGGTGAATACTTAAAACTTCTAAGTTATAGTAATGAAATAAAGGAAAATAATGTGCATGCTAGTCCAAAATACTGTCAATCAGTATAAAAACTATTTGTCAGTTTGCTTTTTCAAATAAATTTGTTCATGATAATTCAAAATATTCATTGTCTTAATACAGTATTTGCATGTCTATATTATTTTACATTCAACCGTAATAAAAGCACCATCTAAATTATATGAATAAGTCATTTCAATATCAATAATATTTTCTTAATATACATGCACGAGTACCTTAGCATCCTCAGCTAGTACCATAAGTGGGTGAATTTTATCATATTCAATATGTACATACAACAACAAATTTTTGTCCCAATCAGTGAGGTTGACTATATGAATCATTTTTCTCCATTTTGTCCTATTTAGTGTCATACTTTTATTTAATTCTAATAAATCAATATCATTTTTTTTGTAGTATGTCTAAATATTTTTAGGTCTACTTATACATTTCTTAACATAAGTCAATTCTAATACATCTACTCTCATAATTGGGTCATCAGATTGTCGACGTTTAAACTGACCAAACGATCTAAGGCGACTCTCTCTGATCTTCTTTGCCACTGGAGCTACTCTAACCCTTTCATCGATATATTTGTTTCATATTTTATCTCTAAATGCAGGGCACTCATCCACCTGAGCATTCTCATTTCAACAATTAATATTATGCTTCTCTTTTACAAGCCAACATTTTGTGCGAACAAGCACTGCAGGTCTCACTAGCATCTTATAAAATCTTCCTCTAAGTCTAAGTTTAGGTTTAAGATATGTAATTACATAGGGACTAAGTGGTAGGCATGTCTGTAAAACTTGCTTTATTTACGTACTTTTTTTTATTATTGTTGTCAATTAGTCTCAACACGTGCAAAACAGAGTTTGAGATGCTGAGGTGGGTGAGGATGGCTGTTTTGCAAGATAGGATTGAGTGGATTTATGTATTTTTATTAAAAGGGATTATTTGTTGGTATCTTGTGCAAATTCTCATTTGTCGTCTATCTCGATTTGCATTGCATCAAATTGCGTGTGGGAACCAAATAATATGGTTATCATTTATAGATAATTTTAACATCTTGGAGGTGCTTGTATAGTTTGTTTTACATACAAAGGACTTTTGAGCAATTTCAGCGACAAGCAAGACAATTTGAGCTTGAGTTGTGCGACCTTGCATTTGATCTCTGTTGTTTTCATTGTGATTTCTTATTTTGATCGTAAAATACTTGGGTAATTTTGATGTTTTGGACGAGCACATGCAGTTTGTTTTGTAAATGGGAATCATTTGGGTAGTTTCAACAGTGATCAAAACTGTTTGAACTTGATTTGCAAATCATTGTATTTTTGCTTATCTTGTTTGTTCTGCAAATGACTGGTGTTTCAATTAACTTTACGCATAAGCTATGCATTTTAATCCCTATTTGAGTGATGCCACCCTCATTGTTCGTTGTTTTCATCATGTTCGACCAGTATGACTTATGAAATTTAAAGAGGTCAACAATTATCACCAATAATTAATGGTTACATCTATAACAATTTTTTTTTTTTTGTAAATTAGTTGATCGTGTTAATCTTCAAATAGTTATTTCAATGTCACATCGAGGGCCTCACTTAATGGGTCTTTGAGAGTTTATCCGGATGTCACGCTAAAGGTATCTTTTAATTTTGCAGATTCTGCTTCATACATTTCTAGGGTTCCTAGAAGGTGTGAAGGGATAAAAGAGTGGGGTAGGTATTTATTTGAATAGGTAAGGAAAACGGGAGGATGGATGTCAGTTGAAATCCGACATAAACGAGATAACAACAAATTAGAAGCAGAAAAAGTTTGTTTTCTGCTATTAAATAGTATTAGGCTGCAAATTCAATGAAGAAGGAGGCCTCCGAACATTTGGAAGAGATAACCACTTTGATACTATTGGGCTACACATACACCATCTGAAAGAAATTCAAAAATTCAGCATTTCGATAAAGAAAACCAAGAGAAAACATCTCCAAATATCATAACAATAGCCAAAATTCTCATAAATAACAAAATAATAGCATATATATAGGTTCCTAAAACCTAATTAGAAATATATAAATAGGAAATAATGTCACAAAAGATAAAAAAAATGAATATGCATAAATTGAAGATTGGCAGCCACTAATGCCAATTCCCACAATCGGGGGTTTTTCCTAATCCTTACGGGACAGGATCTCCACTTATTCCACAGAGTTGGAATGCGTGAATGGTGAATCCCTTGAAATTGTTGCATCTCGTGAAATATCTCGTTTAAGACGCTCCGGCGTCTCTCTCTCTCTTTATATATATATATATATATACATGGCATCGTCTGCTTCGATTTCGCTTCGCTAGGGTTTTGCCATTATAGTGAAACCTAATATCTCTTCATCAATTTGCTCTTCGTCGTGTTTCCTCCTTTTCTTCGTGCTTCGTCTGTGACCTATCCGAACAAAACCATGTCTTTGGCGTGACTCACTGCTGGATTTGTCAGGGTTACAGTTGATCTCCTTCCGGTTTTCACTCTTCCACTACAAATTCGTTGTTCTTTCTTTGTGCCTCCCTCTTGTGGTGATGGTTTTGGATAGATCATATGCTACTGCTCTTGCGGGAGTCCACACCCCAGGAACTCCTAAATCATGTTATTTCTCTCTTTCGTTTGAGTTGGCGGAGGATATCAAGAAGTCTGGTAGGAAGAATGGGAGGCCTTCCATCTTTTTTACCAAAGCTAAATGTAATTAACTTTCTTCTTCTTGTCGTCTGAATTTGATCGGAAAATTTCTTTACGGTCATCCCAAAATGAAGCTTATTCGTAAGGAAATTCAGCTTATGTATCTTGTTAGGGAGTGAAAAATTAGACTTCTAGATAGAAGACACATTCTTATTCAACTTAATAATGAAGAGGATTACTCGCGATTATTTGCTAGAAGAGTAATCTGGATTGATGACTGAGCAATGAAGATTCTGAAATGGTCGGTGGATTTTGACCCACAGACAGAACCACCAATCATTCCGGTTTGGATTCGCCTCCCTGACTTGAAATTTCATTATTTTACTCAAAAAGTTTTGTACTCTATTGCTTCAGCTTATGACAAGCCGCTCAAAACAGATATTCATACTTTTAATCTTTCCCGTTTTTCTGAAGCCAGAGTACTCTTTGAAAGGGAAATCATTTCCTTCACTTCTGAGGAAATTTAGTTAGACACACAACACCATGGATATTGACAAAAGGTTGTGATTGAACATTTCCCTTCGTATTGTTTAAACTGTTGTATGTTTGGTCACTCCAGTTTTCAATGTCATCATCTACATTCCCACCTCAGATCAAGGAAACAAAGTATTCTGCCAGAGGCAGTGATTCTCTCTCCTCCTTATATGCTCCAAGTAATCGATAGAATTGATCATCAAAAGGATACCTTTGAAGATGTCACTATATTCACGGGCAATATGTCAACCATTCAGCCTCCACGCAATGTTGTAGTTTCCCCATCTTTGGAAACTCCTTTTGTGGTTGCGAGGGAGACATTTCAGACTTCGTCTGCCCTAAAACCTATCACTGATGTTATGGATGACAACATTACTGCTTCTCTACCGTCTCATCAGGTCGAGCAAGATGTTAATGTTACTTAGGCACATGGGGTTCATGATGTGCAATAATCTATACCTGTCCGACCACCTTTGGACCAAACCACTGATCAGATGAATCAATCCTCAGATGAGGAATGACATGTTTTCACATCCAGAAGGAAGAAGACTGGAGACCTACTTAAGATTAGGAATTTGATGGATGATACTTTGGTTACTTCGAGTAATGGTACGCACCTCACCAATTTGTTAGCAGCTTCCTTCTGAGAACTCGAGGCAGAGGCAGGACTAAACCGAGTCGTCCCTAGTTTTTTGCTCGCGTTGGTGGTTTTTGGTTTTTTGATCTTATATGTATCTTTTCTTTTTTTGGATTGTGTGTTGTATTGTGTGAGTTGAGTGTCTTATTTTAGGCTCACTCTTACAACCTATCTGTATCTTTTTCTCTTTATATATATATATATAGAGAGAGAGAGAGAGAGATATATATATATAGATATATATATGTATATATGCATATGTATGTATGTGTGTGTGTGTGCGCGCGAGCGTGCGCACGCGCGTTCCGTAACCTAGTAGAGCTGCTCTCTAAAGTTCGCAAGTCTTCTTAGATCACGGTTCGAATACTCTTGTTTGTAGTGTGTGTGCTACTCGAATATTTAGTACACCTAGGGATGACTAGGACTCGTCTAATAGCATCCGTCCATTCATTTAATATATATATATATATTGACACACAAAAGGAAACTTCCATTGTAATACATCTATTAAAAATTTATAATATGCTTATTTATTTAGACTTACAAAGTATATCAAAATGATTGAAATAAATGTAAATAAAAAAAAAGGGTTTGGTGCTTCTTAAGATTTGATAAAAAAATGGATTAAAATTTTAGAAGATTTATATTTTTAACATTTATGAAAGTTTAGGGTACTACACTCAATGAACAACTTTATGGTATTTGTTTATGTTGGATGATTGCAAAACAGTTTGTTAATGGCATCTTTATTCTTATTTAATTGATGTCATCTAATTGGATACTAATTTTATATTAATTAAATTTCTTGTTCATTTAGACTTTTAAAGCTGTTTGTTAATATGAAAATCTAAGTAATATATTGATAAACTTTGGCAAGCCAAGCTAACTATAGAAATCTTTAACAAACCAAGGATAAACCTGTGAAATTTCATTTGAGCTCAGCCTGAATATACACTTGCAATATAATCATAACGGAAGCCAATACATTATGTGTCTGTTTTCACTCCAATCGCTTTTAACTGTTTTTATAAATCGCTATTTTAATATGCATCATATTACGAGACAATCTTAAGATTTGAGCAGCATAACTATCATGTTGTTATTTATAATAGGCGAGTATAAAAATACAGTAACTTCATTGACAACATTAAGTGGTAATGACAGGCTCAGTATTAAAAAACCTAATAAATATTAGATGCATGAAGTATTGCTTCTTGTATCAGGTAGTGATTCTCTCACCAAAATTATATAATTCTCTTCAAAACAAATTTTCATATTTCTCTCTTCAAAATTTTGTTGTTGCATAAATAATCTGATATCATCAAATTCCTCAATCAATTATGAAGTCCTAAATTACAATTCGAAACTAAGTTAATTAATCTTAAATTAGTATTTTTACCTATAAATGGTTTTACTGATTCAAACCTTCAACCAACAACTCGAAATCAAACTTGATTAATGAAGAAAAATTGAAATTTTGGATTGCCGTCTTCAAACCCTATCCTTCTTTCTTTCTTCCTTTATGTCATGTAGTCTCTTTTTTTCTTCTACCTACTTTTTGTTACTTTCTTTTGCCTTGCTCGAGCCCTCTTCTCCTTTTTATCTACCTCCAATAGCTTTTAAGAGAAATGGATGAGGATGAAATACGAATGCCTAAATTTTAGTAGTAGTAATAATAATGATAATCTTATTAATCAATCGTAGTTGGTTCATGCCATGGATTTATAAAAATAGCCAAATTACTGCAGTAATATTTAAATGGATGACAGTAGAATTCATTGAAATTTTTAAAATTAATTATAGCAAGAAATTATTTAGTACTTGCTAATATACTTGTTTATTTGTGTG
>NEWO01000055.1:1551727-1571489 GCA_003013225.1 Phalaenopsis aphrodite | reverse complement strand
AACTCAAGCGAACTTATAATCATATGATCTCGAAAATGTGTAAAGCGACAAGGGGAAGCAAACATTTCCCAACTCAATTAAGCATGTGGTTAGGTATTATACCACTGATAAAGCAAAAAAAAAAAAAAATGCTATAAGCTTAAGATTTAACCCTTAAGTCAAACCTAAACAGATAATTTTTTCAGATTCAAAATCTTTAAAATTAGATTAAATACTTCAAAACTTATTTTAAAGGCTTTGTTGATTTTTGATTTTAGCAAACTTATGATTAATATGATGTAGTTTGATGAGATGAATAATTTTGATTTTATTTAACCCCATGAGTCAACCAAAATAAATTGGATTGGCTCAACCCAATCTAAGGAATTCACCACTCTTTTGTGACAAGGCATTCATATAAGTGGTGATGACAGCCTGCGGTTCAAACTCAACAGATCAAGATCATCTTTGGACAGCTCTCATCAAGATAAACCCGAGTTTGCTTTAATTTTACATCACCAAAAAAAGGCTCCAATTTGCTTGATTTGAGCTGGCTAATGAAAGTTTAGAGATTAAAATTGGTTGAAGCCATTTTGTAGGAGACAAAACCAATATACATGTATTATATTACCCTAAAAAAGCACACTGTTTTATCATCAATTTATAATGGTCCCGATTTGTTTCAAGCATTCTTAATATTATTATGGCTATTAAGAGCCCAATCTATAAATTGTTCCCAATGCTCATGACCCTCAGCAAAGTAAGAAATTCATGTGAAGGCCCTAATATTCCCATCACAGCAAATCATCCACATTATTAGCAATATTACACTTACAACACCAAACATTTGACAATAGATGCCACTTAACTCCACCAAAAACCAATATTTGCAAATGTCACTCGTTGTCAATATTAACCAATATTTGCAGATGTCATCACTCGTTGTCAATATTATCGACCAAGACTTTTGCCCTCTCACAAATATCATTTAGCATCATCACTCTTTACCACCATTATCTCAAAAGATATTTTCCTCCAACTAAATTCTAAAATTTGCAGCCAAACTCTTTAGACTACTTTTTGCATAAGTACTTTTGTGCCACTTAACATATGCAATTTGTTTAGTTTTTAGCAACCCTCATGCAAATTGCCACAATTTTTAATCACTGTTTCCATACATTTTGAAAAGTGCAAGGAGTGTAAATCCGATCAGATTCTCTTAAAAGTGGCTGCTGACAAGCAATTCTTAACACAACATTAGAAAAAAAAAATATTATATGCAGATGATTCATACAAATAGATGAAACTCAAAATATACACTCCTAATCAGCACGTAATATTGCATTGTCTAGAACATTATAATGTTAAATTGGGCTGCGACCCCAACAATCTCTCCGCTACAAAATTAAAAACTGGAGCATACAAGACTGAGCAATAACTATTCACAAATTAACTTTATCCAAAAAAGAAAGAAAGAAATTAATTTATACAGTCAGCGACTCGATGCGGTACTGGAATAAAATGATAAACGTGAAGATGAAGAAAAAGCTCAAGAGCAGTACAGATAAATAAAAAAACAAGCATAGCAATCGACCCATATCAACAAAGACAACCGGTGATGCATGAGCTCTTACTAGAACAACAGCTGCGGCAGAGCCGTGCTTCTGTACATTTAGGGCAGGACCAGATACAACCGCAGGAGTATTCCGGACACGATGGCCTCGGTAAGGAGCATGAATCTTCCCGGAAGCAGCAGCAGCAGCAGCAGCGCCATCTCCAAGGCATGCAGAAGGAAAGATCGCAAGCTGGGCATTGAGGCTTTCTGCAGCAGGAAGTTTCGGGTGGGTGGCAGCAGCAACAGTGAGGAAGATGGCAGAAGGGAGATTTAGGGTTACAAGTAGAGGAAAAGCATGGCGGAAGGTGGCAGAAGGGGAGGTGGGCGCAAGAGCAAGAAGAGGGACAACAAGGGGAAGTAATGTTGCAGCAGTTAAAGAAGGAAGAGCAGGGTACAAAATTGCATTGCTGAGAAGGGCAGTGGGAAATGCAGCAGCGGGGGCACTGGTGTTGGCAATGTGAGGAGCAGCAGTCCGTTGGAGGAGAGCAGCAACTGCAGTGAGTTCTCTTTTGGCAACAGGAGCAACAGAGCAGCGAGATAGGGAAGCAAATTACTGATCTGTTTAGGGAAGGAAAAAAGAAAATATTAATTTTGGCCATCGGCGACATGTTTCTTTGGACAGGAAGATGGAAAACAAAAACTGGCGCAAAGTGAAAAACGATTGTACTGAGTTTTAATGGTTATAATATTACATCATCCATTTCAACCTCAACAATAATAAAACGAAATAATGCCAAAGGCCCAAAAACTATTTCTACGGCATACAACCAAGGAACAATTATATAATAATAACTTATAAAATATGTAAAACCCAAATTACCTTTCTTGATAGAATTTAAGAGTAAGGTGAGCATTCCATCAGTCAAGATGGATCGATTTTCAAATTGGTAAAACAAGTTACAACCAAAATCCAAGAAAATCAAACCAATCAAAATTTTAATAAAATCAAGCAATTGGACGTTTCAACCATGAATAAATTGAAATTTGTTAGAGTGATTATGAACGAACATTACAAATTACACATATTATATGTATAACATTAATTTAATTTCAATAATCCTCACAATCAAATGGTACATATAATGTAAACATTGATCTTTTTTTGTTTGTTCGACAAAAAATTAAATTAGATCAAGAAATTTTAATTAAATTTCGGTTTCTTGATTAAATGAAAATTAAAACTGAACCAAAAAACCGAAAAACAGAATATTACTTGTTCCGTTTGATTTGATTTTTTAATTTTTAACCAAATAACACACCCCAAATTAAAAGAGATCAAGAACAAATAAAACAATATAGATATAAAAGAGCACCAAATCTATATACTTCGATCAAAAATTGCATGGAGGCACATTGAATCCTACAAAAAAGAGTGGTCTTAAACCTGCTTTCTAATTTTAATGTTCTAAGAAGAAAAATAAGGAGAATAGTACAAATTACATCACTCTTGACACAAAAACAGTCTCTCCATTCCTTAAACAAAAAATTTAATATTTCACAGAAAAAATCACAAAAAACAACTATTTAAAATGAACTCCCATTTAAAAACGGTTGCGCTGTAGCGCTCTATTGTTGTTGTAGGCCTAAAAGGAGTGAATAATTCTCTTTATAATACTCTAATATTACAGCATTTCCTATTCAATAACTATGAACTTCTAAAGATCAACGTTTTGAGCCGGGTGATAGACATAAAAGATGGTTGAAAGAGATTTGATAAACAAAAAAATATGACAATGGAAGAACTTGATTCTTTATTATCAGTTTTATCACTTTGCTGATGATGAGCCACAAAATGTAGCTCTCAACGGTCTATTTGTTAAAAGCATGTTTATTTATTAAACTTTTTAGATATTTTTATTTTTTATTTCTAAATAAATAACAATTTTTTAAAAAGATAAAATAAAAATGGTAATTTAATCATACTTTAATCAGACAGCTACACATTTTATTTTAAATCAAAACATTAAAAAAACCAAAAAGACATGACTAATTCCAAACGACACCTAAGATTATCCCACTCTCTTACATTCCAATACAAAGGAGGGAATGCTATAAAATATTTCCCTTAAAATTAAGGGTATAAGAACAATTCAAATAATAATATAACACAAGCCGCCTACTTATGTAGCATGTAACCACCTTGTACAATCACGAGTCATTGTTATCTACTGGGGGAAAGAGTAGCCTGATTAGGGAGAGCATAACTCCAAGAATAGTGCATTTTGCTAGTCAATTAACCATCTACCTCACTCAATAATTTCGATGTCTACTTAGAGGTCATCTGTACAAACTTGAGCGGAACGAGACATTTGATGACTTCGGAATTGACTTTAGTTGCATCAAGGCATTTTTGACGGCTACCATATTTAATTTGGTCATTGTTGAGCAAAGCAATGATGCAGAGAAGTCATTTGGATAATCCTAAAAGAGTGACGTATCATCTCATTGATTAGGCCTTCAGTGATTGATTTAACTAAAGGCTGATTGGTCAAACCAAGCCAACCTTTTTCTAGTGAGTTAAGCTCTTCAATGCCACATGGATGTGATCGAATCCTAAGCGGTGGATTAGGTTGGAAACCCACATAAGCACCTCTTCTATTTTACTACACGATTGCTCACTTCCTTGAGCATGACGACCTTTACAAAACCCTTTCTGATGAACGGGCCCTCCACCTTAGGATAGAAGGAAGTGCAATAATACAATATTTGTATCTTCTCCAGCTTCTTTGATATCAACGTTCAAGCTACTACCAATTTCGATAACGAGATGTTTTATACTTCTATTAATTACCAAGGTTCAACATCGCTATCATGGTGGACCTCTAGATGAGACGGATGATGCTACTACTCCGATGAACTTTGGGAACATCTTTATGAAAGGAACGGAGATCAAGAGTGACCACCAAGGTAGTGATTGAGAACTTTTCTACACAATGAACTTCATACAGCTCAAATCTTTCATTATCGTCAACATTTAGTGTCACTCCCCCCCTTGAACACCTACCTCTATTATTTCTTAGAGAAAAATTACACATACACAGCACTCATAACATTGTTATTACAAAATTAATACCCATCTGATTTTTTGAACTACCAAACTAATGCCACAATCAAATTTATAAGAAATTGATAAAAACAAAAAATATGGTTTGGGTTTTTATGGTGAATTTAGATATCTGAGTGAAAATTTAAAAAATGAATGGAAGAGGATGCTAGGTTTGTAAACAGCAATTTTCCGGTGCTATGTATGTAAATGACCCATTTTCTTATGGGTAATAAGAACAAAACATCACATTAACTAGACATTGCTCAAAATAGTTACTTGAAGAACGCTTATTTTTTTTATTGTTAGATAACTCTCCTAAGCACACCTACTACTCAAATCAAGTGAATAAAGCACTTCTCGCAGATCTCCAACTATCCTTCATTGAAGGAAATGATTATGCTGCATGGTGGTTATTGAAGGTCAACAAGTTGTATTTCCCATATACTATGATCACCAATGAGACTGGCAAGCTAAAGTTGACAATGGATGGACTGAAGTTCACCATCACCCCCCATTTGAAGGAGAGAGCCAACCATATTGTCGAAAATTCAATATTAAAACCTAAACTTCTCGTGATGCAACCAAGTAAGTTTTAGTTAACCTATGATTGTATTTTTGCCCTACTCTTGATCTTCAGGAACAAGATCAAGGCCAGTCCAACCAAAGGAATAACTAGGCTTCATGAAGTCAGGAAAACTAAAATCAAGATATATTAATCCATTTGAGAAATTTTAAAAGATTGGTGATCAGGTGGCAATATCATTTGGCATTACCACCTCAACTTTTGATTGGTAAAAAAATTCCAATATCACTAATGTGTGTCGCTGTCACAAATCAATACATTTTAAAGGCTTCGTAAGATTAAACAAACTAGCATTAATTCATAAAAATTTATTTGAACATTATAAAATATTACAGTAAAACAAAAAATAGAAATTACCTAAGCCATTTCCAAAGGCGACATGAGCTTTGCCGTTTTTTAACTCTGCACAAAAAAGGAACATGAATACATCACACTAAGCCTTCTTGAGAAATTGAGAAATGGAAAGAGTGAAGGAACCATACATAGGTACTAACGGATCGGGTTTTGATCCCACAAATTCTTCAACCCTGCGAAGTCATTGATGTACATCAAATAATTTTAGAGTGAACTAAAAGAAAAAACAAAAAGACAAAAATCAACCATGGATGAATGCCACACTTATTTTACTTTTATTCCCTCTTGCCTTTTCCTTAGAAAACTGAGACAAGAGTAAAATCTATAAATTCCTCAATTTGACGAATACAGATAAATACCTTATCAAACATGCTAGATCTCACGAAAAACCATTGGTTGTTTATGAAATCAAGTAAACAGGATTCAATTTCAGTTTCATACTGTAAAAAAAAAAAAATTTGACCATTCCACACAAAATTGTTTAGATCCTAAGCATTAATTATTGTATCATTTGCCTAGTTGAACGAAACTCATAGATTTTTATCATAATTCAGCTAAGAGAAGGCAAATGTCATTAAATTATTTTAAATGATAAAAAAAATTAATTATGAGAATATTAACAAAATAATTAGTTGGGACACGGGGTGCTGGTGGTATTAGCCTCTTCAATTAGAAGTCTATGAAAGTTTTTGGCTAAATCTAAGCGCACAACCTTTAGTAAAGAATTGCTAATAAAATTCCAAAGCTTACTCTTTGCAGCATCTGGAAACTGGTTGAAGTCCTTCCAGTGATTGTAGCTCCTCCTGATCGCAATGAAATTTATAAGCTATTTGACAATCTGTGCATTGGGTAATAAAAACATGGAGAACATCGACTAGTACCTTACACAGTTCAAAGATAAATGAATATGCCAGAACAAAAAAATAAATGAAATTTCATCGAGGGTAGTGTGTGTGTGTAATAACTGAATTTTAAATAAAAGAATAATAACATTAAATATAATAATAATAATAATAATAATAATAATAATAATAAATCGAGCTGATTCATTAAGTGAAGTCGAGAGAGGAAGAGCATCTCTCAATCGTTCTTCACTCCTAACCATCATAGAGCCAGAGAAGAATCAGAGAAGGAAGAAGGAAAAGTCCAAGGAGCAGATAGTATGTGCGGTGTCGGCACAGTGCTCGTGAAGGAAGATAAGGAGAGGGAGTAGGCAGTACCAATGGCTTACCTGGATCTAGGGTTGTCAAAAAAGCTCGTTGTTCACGAACAGTTCGTGTTCGGTTCGTCAATGAGTTCGTGTTTGGTTCGTCAATGAGTAAACGAGACGAACATGAACAAATTTTTTTCATAAGATTAGTTAAACGAACCAAACACAAACAGTGATGCATTTATTCATGTTCGAATCGTTACCGTTCGAAATATAAAATAATTTAAAATAATTATATATATATAAATTTATGATGTTTTTAAAAATTAAATTTTATAAATGATAATATATAATAAATTAATAATAATAATATATTAATATACTATATTAGTAATATACTAATATAGATATTATATATTTATATAATATAAGTTATATAATTAAAATAATATATTATTTATATATATTAATATTAGGGATGTCAAACTGGCTCGTCATTTGCGAACAACTCGTGTTTGGCTCGTTCGTTAAAAAACAAACACGAACAGTGACTTCCCGAACAATTTCGAACATGAGCTTATTTCAAACAAACTAAATTTCAAACGAACCGAACACAAACGCAAGCTCTGTTTGTTTCGTTTACACCCCTACCTGGATCTAACTGCAACCGAAGAGAAGAAAGCTATGGTTTCTCGCTAGTACCGTGTGAAGGAGGTAGGGGTGTAAACAAGTGCGTTCTCGTAAAAATGCCAACCGAGTAAAGCCAACCAAGAAGCTGGGTTTCCTAAGGCAGCTAAACTCAAATATGAGACATAGGAAAGGAAGGGAAAATTGTTTTCCCTTTCATCCATATTAGTTGACAAGACTAACATAAAAGGGAAATTTATGATAAAAAAAGTGTTGGAAAAATTGATTGCAATGCCCTCATTGATTTAAATAATATGCTGACATAAAGTTGTTTAAGTATATACAATAGAAGGGAGTATTAAAAGAAAAAAACAGTAAGTAAGAAAAACTATTAATAATAAAAATATATTAAAATAATAAATATTATAGATTCGAACTATAAATATTAGAATAAATATTGAAATGAATAATTCAAATAACTTAAACATTCTCCCACAAACTGATGATGCTACTACAAGAAGTGTCCAGAGTTTGCCTGCTAAAGGGGGAAAATATGAAGAAAAAGGAATATACTAAAAATATACATAAAATTTTTATAATTACAAGATGAACACAACTAGGGTTATGATCAAGCTGAGTCAAACCACTCGCACCATAAATTGAACTTGGGAAGGTCATATGCTAGAAATTGTTCATATTCTACTTGAGCTCATGCCGAGCTTTCTCATATATATATTTGTGCTCAGCTTAATTAGTTCTTTCTATGACCGGACTCTGCTTATACTTAGCTTGATTAATTTAATTGAGCAAATACTTAAATCAATTACAACAACAACAAGCCTTTATCTCCCTAAGTGGGGTCAACTACATGAATCATTTTCCTCCATTGCAGTCCTATTTAGTGTCATATTTTCATTTAATTCTAACAGATTAAGATCATTTCCTATACAATATGCCCAAGTCTTTTTAAGTCTACCTCTGTCTTTCTTAACAAAAATTGAATCTGAAACATCTACTCTCCTAACAAGATCATCAAATGGTCAACATTTAATAGGGGCCAAAACATCTAAGACAACTCTCTCTAATCTTGTCTGCAACTGGAGCTATATCAACCTTATCACGGATATATTCATTTCGCGTTGTCTTTAAGTGTGAAGCCACTCATCTTCCTATATTAAATATATGGAGCTTGTGGACCTACATCTCTCCGTAACCCACCTACCACTCATCTACCTCTCTCCATATCCCACCTACCGCTCACATACCTCTCTCCACATCTCACCTATCGCTCTCATTTTTTCAATAAATAGTCTCTTTTGGTCTGTCATAAATTGTTAAGTCAAGCCCTCTTAACCCTTCTGCTGCTTAATCCCTCCGCTCCTTAAGCTTGACTCGACAAAGCTTGCAAGAAAAGCTTATGATGGAGAGCCAAGACAAAGAAAGAGAGAGAGAGGAAGGGAGAAAAAAAAAATTTTGTAAATGTCAAGACGTTGGATGGTGTAATTTCTCGAAGTAATAAAATACTCTGCAACTCCGTGAACGTAGGCAAATTAGCCAAATCACGTAAATCTGTGGTATTTTCTAGTTTGCAATTCTTCGATCCAATTTTTCACTTTATTGTTGTCGTTTTTCATAACAATTGTTATCAGAGCTTTGATTCGAATCTAAGGAAGAACGATAGGCAGAGACAAAATGATGACATCGAGAATCGAGAAGTTATTTAACGACACAAATTTTAGTTACTGGATGATGCATATAAAGGACTACCTCTATGAGAAGAAGCTTCATCTTTCGTTATTGGGAAATCGACCGGAAAATATGGACTAAACAAAATGGAATATGTTGGATCAACAAGTTTTGGGGGTTACTCGATTAACATTGTTAAGATTCGTTGCCCACAACGTCATCAAGGAAAGAACGGCTGTAGATCTCATGACAATTTTATCGGGTATGTAAGAAAAATCATCGGCGAATAACAAAGTATATTTGATGAAAAAATTATTCAACTAAAAAATGATAAAAGATGTGACTATCGTTCAGCATCTGAATGATTTCAACAACATCACAAATCAATTGTCATCTATTGAAATTGAGTTTGACGATGAGGCACGTGCGCTGATACTGTTGGTTTCATTGTTAAATAGCTGGGAATTCATGAGAATGACAGTTAGTAGTTCTGCAGATAAATCTAAAATGAAATATGATTATATTCGTGATTTGATTCTGGCTGAAGAGACGAGCAGGAAAGACTCTAGCGAGACCTCGGGTTCAAGTTCGACACTGATTATTGATTCCAGAGAGAGATCACAGGATGAAAACTCAAACAGAGGAAGATAAAAATCAAACTTTGATCAACAAACAACCTGCAAGAATTGTGACAAAGCTGACCACATAAAAAGGAACTGCATGATCTCAAAAAGAAAGAGAATGATAGCGCTAATGTTGTAACTGAAGAAATATAGGATGTGCTATTTTTGTCAGTTTACAGTTCTATTAATGAATGAATATTGAATTCAGGGGTTTCCTTTCATACATCTTCTCAGCATGAGTTAATGCAGAATTATATTGCAAGTGACTTTAGAAAGGTATATCTGGCTGATGAAACAGCTCTGAACGTGATGAGGATGAAAGACGTTGATATTTCACTCCCAAACAAGAGCAAATGAAGTTTTCAAAAGGTTATGCACGTTTCTGAGTTAAAGAAAAACCTCATTTCTATTGTACAGCTCAATAAAGGTGATCAATCAGTAATGTTCTTAGATAGTACCTGAAAAGTTACCAAATGAGCATTAGTACTAGCTCGAGGTAAGAAAAATGACATTATATATGACTACAGGTTTACTCAGGGTTTAACACATGAGTCAGAGATGCATTACAGTAAAGAAGATTGATTTTCTGAAAAGTGACATAGTTAAACGCAAAAAAAATTGGATCTTGAACAGACAAATGGTGGAAAACCATATAGTTATGAAGAAATCTTGTAAGATGACAATTCGAGCAAGTGGGAGCAGACTATGAAGAAGAGAATAACAAGTGGGTATATTGGGTGAAGACTGCATTTGATGGCTTTCAACCATCAAGTGGGTATACTGGTATACCGGGTGAAGGCTGCACTTGATGGCAATAAGAGGCACATGGTTGGATTTGTTGAAAGGGGTTTTCAGTTGAGGCAGGATATTGCTCATGCAGTGAGAGTTGTAAGCAAATGCGAGAGTAACCCAGAAAAAAGATTAAAGATACAAGGCTATGTTGACACTGATATGTCAACCAAGGGTGCTAATCTGGAGAAACTGAAGTTGTGCTCGACTTCAGTTGGTCTTCTAGAGTGAAGCAGAGACTTTGAGTTGCAGATAGAACTAGCCAAAGGAGAAGTAGCATGACGAGTTGAAGATATGTCGATGGGTGGAGAAGTAGCCAAAGGAGAAGAATAAGAAGAGAAAGAAGCATGTCAAGTTGTACCATAGCCGAAGGAGAAAATAATTTTTTACAGGAAAATGAGTCTTCAAGCATCTCTTGCAAACAACACAGAGGAGGAAGAGAAGCAAATAGCTCGTTCGCGCAGGACAGAGCACTCGTTGGAGCCCTAACTGGCTGCCAAAGAGTTTATAGTAAGTGTTTTCAAAATCAAGAAGTGATTGAAGAAAAGGAGATACAGTTTCGAGACCAAAGAGAATCACTTTGAAAGATAAAATATATGTTAATTAAAATTAAATTTTGACTTATTTAATTTTTTATTAATATTTAACAAAATATTAATGTAAAACAACAATTAAGGTGAAACATTTGAATCTATAAGATTTGAGATAGGAAGTTAGTAAAACAAACAAACAAGATTAATGTGAATAATTATATTTTGAATTTCAATAATTTTCATTATTTCTAAATGTGTAGTTTTATATAGGCTCTATTCCAACGAGATTTAGTTTATAACATATTCTTCATAATATTGTGTAGGTAAAGTATACATGCTAAACAGTTATATTATAGTTTTCCTAAGAAAAAAATTTATGACTCATGTAGATTTTAATATAGATGCATAAATCAGTTTATTGCATAACCTATATATTTAGTAAGATTTCATTTATTTATCAGTAGATAGAGGTAAAATGTTTCAATTAAAAAATGTATTATATGAAGAATAAAATAGTCTACATATAAATGCTTGTATGTACATGCTTGCATGCTAAAAGGATGAGTTCGCTCCCTTATGGTACAGGCAAGGGACAACAGTATGCTCGCACGCGCAGGCATTGTATTACTACCAATACAATTACAATGTTCAGATCGCTAGTCGATGTGCCAACGAGAGAATACCATCATGGGAGATTAGAAACAATTCCACCTCAGACAATCATGTAAATTTGATCATGAACCGCTGTGCAGAAATTAAACGTAAACCTAAAAATTAAACATTGAAGAGTGCAGTTAAATTCAATACATTGCAAAGTTTAAATTTTTTAAATTGAAGAAAATGTCATCGACACATTTTAGATTATTATAAGATCATCTATGGTAACATATGAAAGACATATTGTATTTTTTTCCTTGAGTTACTGTAGTTTATAGAAATGTGATTGTTCCACCGAGTTATCTTTAAATAACTCATTAAATTTTAATATTTTTCTAGATTTTAAACTTTTAAATAAAATGAATACTAAAAATATAATATTTACAAAAGACAAGGACGCCAGTCTAAAAGGTAACTTTTTATTTGATCAATTAAATTATTTTTCTAGTGGGTCTTTCAATTAATATACTGATAATAAATTGTTAGTGATATAAATAGAATAATAGAAAACTAAAATTTCACCGTCCAACCGTATATCCTTAATTAATTATAAGTCCTGGGTTAGGTCCTGATCCAACTTTTTTGTTGTGATAGATTGTGTAAAATTTAATTAAATATAATCAATTAATATTCAGATTCTACGCAAGTATACGTATCATTATCAAGTAATAATAAATTTTCTATTTAAGCCTCAAATATCGATCCTACGGTGAATGTTTAAATTTGAAATGACAAATTTACTAGGAAATTCATAGAAAGTCAATTGAAATCAATGTCACTAATTTCAATTGTTAAGATGTAATCAAAATTAAATTTCTAAACTATTATCAAATCAAATATGCAAAATTTAAAACAATAAATACTAATCTATTAACTATATAAGTCCCGGGTAAGGTCCTGATCCAACTTTATTGTTGCGATAAATTGTGTAAAATTTAATTAAATATAATTAATTAATATTCAGATTCTACGCAAGTATACGTATTGTTATCAAGTAATAATGGACTTTTTAATTAAACCTCAAATATCGATCTTACGGAGAATGTTTAATCTGAAAATGACAAATTTTCTAGAAAATTCACAGAAAGCCAATTAAAATCACTGTTACTCATTTCAATTATTGAGATGTAATCAAAATTAAATTCTTTAACTATTATCAAATCAAATATGATAAATACTAATCTATTAACTAAATTTATGTAACGAAGATTCTTATGTGAAAAAACATCCTTCCACTACAACGAGGTTATGGTAAAATGAGATAAGATAAATGTTCATAATATGTACTATGTCAAATAGGAACAATTTTAATTCTCTACCCTGATACAGTGAATAGAAAATCATTGGTTAATCTCAGTGTTTTGTCCCTAAATTCGTGGCTAGGCTAGAAGAATACCGGTTTCCACTCCAGAGCTCCCACTTCCCTTCGCCTGAAGGTTAGCTCTCGCTTCAGTTTTTAAACACTAAGACTGAATTGAAGATTTTAGTTTAGCACTCTACAGGTTCTCCAATTCTACACCCAACAAAGAATATTTCTCTATTTATTTATACTTAATTTCATAAATGATGTTCTCCTTCATAGAATCAAATGTGATACTTTGTTGTAAAACTCATACTTCATTTCCTGGATCGTATGTTTCATAACACATTTTAACAATTCAATTGGCCAGATCGAAAAGTAAATTAAATTCGGAGTTAAAAAATTATCATAATTTATTTTACAATTCAATATTTGGCATATTCATATTATCTTTTCATTTCACAATATCTCAACATAGGGAGAAAGACGAAACTACTCAGACTTCATGAGAAAAAAATAACAAAAAACAAATTTCATATATAAAAGAAAGTTCATACAACACTGATAAACAAACAATACTTATTTGAACTCTTTCTCAAAGCAATCCTTTGTAGCCTTTCCTTAAAAATGAAGAAAGAAAATATCTCACTTTTCTTCTTCTTCAACACTCTTACAGAAAGTTTCACATTAAATGTCATCATAAAAACTCTAAATTATGAAAACAAAATCACTAATTGATTTCAATATGGAAGTGGAATGGAATGATGTGGTGCGAAAAATGAAAATAGAGTGAAAAACGTAGAGGAGCACTTTTTCTGATGAAATTCGGCCTCAAATAGAGCCCAAGGTTGGTTCTCCAAGAGGTGCCTCCAAAAACTCTTCAAAAAATCAATCAAAATCGTCCAAATACATCGAACCTTCTAGAAACAAGGTTTATACCGCCTTTAACGCCATCGGTGCTGAGTAAAAAATCTTCGCGTTAATTTGTTCTGTGTCGTCGGCGCCGGCGCTGAGCATTTCTTCAAAAACATCATTTTGACTCCAAATTTCATCATTTTTGCTTTCTTTTTGTTAAGCCCTAAAAATCAACAACCTACAAGAAAACATTAAAATATATTCCATTAAAGTGCAATATGATAAAAAATAAATATAAAATATGGGTCTAAAAATACATATATTTTTAGTGTATCAGGTCAGGTCCTGACACTAGCCCAATCAAAATAAACCTCTAAGAAATTGAAACTACAAAAATTCACTATTCCCTTAAATTAAGAAAGATAAATTACAAAAAATAAGAATTATAAATACATAATAGTACTTTGATTACAATAGTCATAATTGAATTATAGCAATGGTAGTTGTTGGTTGCAAAAGTTGTTGGGCTACAAAAATAATAGTTGGTGGCTATAATAATTGTTGTTGGCTATAAAAATTGTAGTTGATGGCTACAACAGCCAACAACAGTAGTTCGATGCAATAATTGTTTGTGGTGGTCGAAAACAGATGGTGATAATTCGTCTTCATTTCTCTTCACGAGTTATATTTTAGTTATTAATTCTCTATTATCTTTTCCTTCCCCATTTTCATATGAATAAATGATGTCATGCATATAATTTTTTAGAGATACCTTCATAAATTTTGCTAACCTCTCAAAATAGTTTACAACACGGTTATCATTGAATCCTTTGAGAACAGGTCATTTTACCAACATGTAAGTGCCTTCAATTATAGCCTCAAAATTAAATGATCATGGGCTTGCTAGATTCACACATTAAACTACTCGATTTAACTATGAACATGTACATTTTGAGATTGTTTAACCTTCTAATTAATGAACTAAAATCTTCAACAATACTTCCAAGTATTTGATATGGGCTTGTTTAAACTCATTTATCCAACACGCTTAGACACTTCTCTGACACTACAAAATATGTCTGAATTTTTTTCAGAACCGAACTCAGGACACTCATCAATACCACATTGGACATGAGCTTACCACAATTTTGAGAAAATGGGACACATTAATTAAAAAATTATAAATATATGTATAGATTTAATTGTACCTCATAGTGGAAATTGTTCCATCTTTTGTCATGCTGAAACTCTCTCTAACATTTGTCAAAATCAAGCATCAAATTGCATCCAATGTTCGTTGAAACTGAGCATTAGTAATTCTATTTTGTAATCACAAGAATTTTTATATTTTAGTAGATAAGTTGAATGAACTCTTTTGAAACATATTATATCTAATTTAAAATTAATTTTCATAAGCATGAGATTTTATAATATAAATTAAATTTATTCTTACACAATTGTGTTGTGATATTTTTAATAAAGAATAATGAAAAATTATATTTTATATATTAAAAATAAATGAAATATAAAAATGTATCAATGACGTGTGGTGTCCTATATTTTTTAATTATGTTGTGTTTTCGTATTGTGTAGTTCAATATATGTGTTTGTGCTTCATAAGTCAAATTGATGGATTCATTGAAACCATCTTTGTAAGAAAGAGAAACCGAGTAATTATCTTCCAAAGGCAATGGGATTACCAAGATTGGCATCACTTTGAATTCTTCTCAAATTTTAGAAATTATTTTTTAATTTTGTTCCATTGTAATTGCTTGTAAATTGTTTTGACCTCCATTTCATTTTCGTGGCAGTTTACATGGAGTTTTTTATTAGAGAGTGTAGAAGTTTTATCTAAAATAATTTATTTATGATTGTTAATTGAAAAATAATTAGTTTTCAAAATTTCCCGAATAGATTTATCCTTTTAGTAATTAGAAGGAATTATTATAGAAATGTGGTACGAAGGATCATATGTTGTGAGAAATTTTTCAGAGAGCAAGTATGCAGATATCATCCTTACAAATGATTGTTAATGATAACTTTTATTTTATTTGAATTTGATTATCTCTTTTGATATAGTTTTTCCACAATATTTTTAAAAAGTGTTCTTTTTCTAATGCAATTCAAATCAGTCCCACTGTCAACTAATGTCAGGGGTTGAGAAAACTATAATCCAAATGTACGAGTAAATTAATGGCGGAAAGCAATTCTGATGAATAGCATTTTGAAGAGAGTTAATGAACTAAGTCTCTTCAATAGTGTTTTCTTATATCGTTTGTTGATTATTCATTTCAATCTTTTTTATATTAATTTCTTGCTGGAGATTATTAATCTCGCATTTTAAATCACTAATTTTTGCGAATGATTTGATCTTTTTTTTTTCCAGGGAACTTTTGCAGACTCCATTCATACTATATGTCGTGATCTCTCTAGTATCAATCAGGAAGGATGAAAATCAGACAGCTAAATTAAGAGTTTTCTATAATTAAAAGCTTCCTTATTTTCAATATATTTATTCTAATTTATTTCCCTTTTAGTTGAATATTAGATTAGAAATGTGTATTATTAAGTTTTCTAAAATAGATTATGCACTTTTATGCACTTTATTTTATACCTAAAATAGATTGTGAAATTATTATTTAATTGAATGAAAGCAAAGAAAAAAGGTATTGAGCCTATTCGGAATGGAGCCTATTCAGAATTCAGTCTTATTTTCTTAAAAATTTGACATGATATCAGAGCGATATTTTTGCACTAACTGCCAATAGTTGTGAGGACTCTCGAGACTCCCTTCCCGCCACCTGCAAAGGAGTTTTATGTTCAGATGGATACTGAAAGTGATATCCTCTGGGTGACATGCAATCCCTGCAATGGTTGCCCTACTAGCAATGGAGAGGCAACCTACTCATCAGATTCTTCAAGATTTTTGACTCATTAGAGTTTTTTGAGCCGGACCAATCATCTACATCTTCAACTCTCTCTTACTCAGATCAAAGATGTTCATCAACCATCCAAACTGGAAGGGCAACCTACTCCTTATCAGATTCTTCAAGCTTTTTGTCGCCACAGAAGGCATGTACATCGACCAGTTCGTGTATCGCGGCGCCATCATTCAATTGCTTCGTCTGCTAGCCTTCAGAATTGTTCGCCTTTGATTGCTTCGCTTCTTCGACTGTTTCCTCGTTTTGTCCACTTCGATTTCATCCAAACGTCATCATCGGCTTCGCTAGCCTTCGCAACTTCTGCAGCATCTTCGACTGCTTCTTACGCTTTGCTAGTCCGCTTCGACTTCAGGCTTCAGCACTCTCGGCTTCAACAGCTTGAGGATTTTGTCCCGACAATGCTATCAGTTTTTTTTGGCAAATTGATGTTTCATGATCAGTCAACATCAATTTGAGGGGGGATGTCAATCCGAAAGTATGGAAATCAGACAACTAAATTAAGAGTTTTCTATAATTAAAAGCTTCCTTATTTCCAATATCTTTATTCTGATTTATTTCCTTTTTAACTGAATATTTAGATTAGAAATATGTATTATTAAGTTACCTAAAATTGATCATGCACTTTATTTTGTATATAAAATAAATTATAAGATTATTATTTAATGGAATGAAAGCAAAGGGAAAAGGTATTGAACCTATTCTGAATGGAGCCTATTTAAAATTCAGTTTATTTTTCTCAAAACTTTAACATCTAGAAGGCTTAGAAGCTTTTCATGAATTTTGGGGCCAAACTTGAGCGAAAACTACAATTTGTTCTTCTTATTAGACAGCAAAAAATGTGTGGAGACCTATAGGCTGATTGATAGCAATCAGTTTATAAAGTTTTTTCACAACAATTTGCTCAAATACTAAGTTCGACCACACAAACAGAGAGAGAGAGAGAGAGAGAGAGAGAGAGAGAGAGAGAGAGAGAGAGAGAGATTTAAGATGATTAATGCAGCCTTGGAGGCTCGTAAAGAGTCTGTTTCTGTGGTCGATAAGGCAAAGCAAGTGAAAGTGATGTAGCTGAAGAAGACGAGGGTGGAGGGTGATGTCCAGTTAAAGGTCAATAAGGCCCGCATTGACAGAATAATATACAAGGGATTATCATCGTCAAGCAGCATCCAACATCTTGGTTATGCATTCATGCGATAACACAACAATGGAACCATGACGTCGTTAGCTATAAGTACAAGGATGTATTCGAGATCTGACTAGCACTACAGACATAGATTTGGTGTTTACAAAATGGTGGACCGTGCGGACCACCATGAGTGCCCACAATGCCAAGTGATCCATGCATGATTTACTCTATTAAAAAATACGAGGATTTATCTATAAAAGACAGCATAAGCCCACGAAAAGACAATCCGATCTCCAGCTTCAAATCCCATACCCCCGAACCCAAACTATTATTTTAATCACAAGCAAGAAAAAAAAAAAAAAAACAGGGCTATTGCAGTTGTAAAAGCAAAGTTCAACTATTCTAGAGCATTGCCGACGAGATCCGTTAAATCTAGAAGGTGGATCACATTTTAAGTCGAGGTTTAACTGCCAAACTCCCACAACGAGCTTGTATATTTTTAAGTAATGAAGGAACAAGAATAAGGACAATTGCTTGGCAACAAAACTGCAGTAATTACAAGAAAAAGAAGACGCCATGAACTTTTCCAGCACAGGGCAAGAGCGCAAATTGAACTTAAATCAGGAGGAAGATAACCAACACCCAAATATTCATGACAGCACACCACAATCGAGTACATCACAAGCAAAATCAACAAACATTTATACAATAGAGATACCAGGCTTACTTCCTGACACTGGAAATGTGCCAAGCAGACTGCAATAACTTAGCAGTCACAAGCTAGCAGAAGGATTCTAATTTTCCCACCTATCTCCGAAAAAGACCGAGCAATTTAAGCAAATTTAGAGCACATTATATCAAATTTGGAAAATTTCGAAACTAAAATGAAGCGCTTACGAATGCTCGATTGAAATTGATTTTAAAAGCTAGCTTACTCCCTCTCCTGACAGAGAGAGGACAACGATTGCTAAAAAAAAACCGAAACCAAAAAAAATATAAGCAGAATGAGAACCAAAAACCTCGAGGAAGCCGATTTCCCTGTTCAAGATCTGAACCTCAAGCTGCAGTCGCCTCCGACCACAAAAGTCTGGGTACCTGGGCGGCGATTTGGGACTCGGCGCCGCCTTCAAGACCACCGGCGCAGTGCCATCCATTCTCTGTTCTTGACAACAGTGCCAAAGCAACTGCTACAGACGCCCCGCAGCGAACCCGGCACCGCGGCGAGGGAGGGAGGTCGGAGAAGGTGGGCCGGACTTTAAATGCGGCACGAGGCGGAGGACTAGACCTCCGCGGATAAGCTCACCGCCGCCCTCAGAACCAGAGGCCCCCATGTTCTCTCTCCCCCTCTCTAATCCCTTTCTCCTCCCCGCGTTCTCATTGTCCGATCCATGCAATAATAGCACTCAATTACGGTGAGAGAGACGAAGGGGAGGGGAGCGAGGCCTGCCGCGCGCTCTGTATTTGGCACGGTTTTGTACGAATAATGGCAGGCCTCTCTTTCTTTATTTCTCTCACTCGACACTGCATCTTTTGATGGATGGTATTGTGGGCGGATTGATGGAGAAACATATAAAAAAGGAACAGGTGATTGCGTTCTGCGATGGAGGAAGGGGGGAGTGGAGACGGTGGAGATGAATGCCGTACAGAAGGCCGCACGTGACATCGCCGAGGCCGGCGCGGTTTTAAGACTTGGATGGGACCATGGGAGAAATTTTAAGTGTTCCAGTAAGGCCGCAGAGTTTAGGTAGTGCTCCCAAAAAAGGCTAATTGTTTGTGAATAATTTATATTTGGTTCCTAAGTAGTTTATGTTTAATTTATTTGTTAAATAAATAAATCAAATATAAATAATTTTTTGCATTTGATATATAAATGAGTTGTACATAAATAAAATTGTTTGTT
>NEWO01000055.1:1533120-1550278 GCA_003013225.1 Phalaenopsis aphrodite | reverse complement strand
GTTGAAAAAAAATATATATTTAAAATTTTAAAGAAATTTTAAGATTTCAATTTTTGTTTTCTCCAATATTTAAAATTTTGTTTTCAATGTGTTGGGTTTAAAGGTATCATCTTTCGTATAAATAAATGATATATTTATGAAAAAGGATATTATTTATAATTTTTCGTTGCTTTTTTTTATCTTTCTCTATCTCTCTTTATTTTACGCTCTATTTTTTCGGTGTGTAATTAATGTGCAATCTCGAATTCAACATCCTGAAAAATGTAGTGAGCGTGGAACATGCTATCAAGAAAAATGACATTTTTAACAAATAGATTGATGATGACATGGAGTGCACCAGAGAAATTATAGTCCAGTAGAACTAGGATATGAATGATTAGATACTAGAAATGATTAGAGGTGCCCTAAATCAAGAACAGGAGCAACAACCCCAATAGATTATTCCAACACCTAACGACAGAGGACAAAACTCGGTACTTGACATCGATGGGCCAACGTTGATCGAAAGATATTGGTCGCACGTGCTGACTTGCAATGTCAAACGAAGAATATGTTCTCTTCACAGATTTCCAATGCAAAGCCACTGGAATGATTCGATATTACAATGCTTGAATCTTAAAATGGGTGAACGGACCCTGCTGACCACATTCTGTCCTTTAAGTCGACTATATAACTGCTCAAGATCAATGATGCACTAAAGTACCAGCTCTTTTTTACCACGTCGAGACACTCAGCTTTTAGGTGATTTAGCAAACTACCAGTAGGTGTAATCATGTCATTTTTAGACTTAAAATGAATGTTTGTTGCACGGTTTGCTAGTGTACAAAAACCTTAGATGAGCTCGCAAGCACTCCTGAAGCATCACTAGGGATAGAAAGAGACCTCGTATGCCTTCGTCGCTCTCTTTTCATAAGAAAATGTTGGAGGTCCGGGATTTGGAATCTCAGTTGCTCACGCATCTCTCACTCAATAATTGAAAAAATGACTTTTTTCGATACGCATTAGGATTACAATGACCAAAAACATTAGTCAAATTGTTGGAATTAGCCAACAACCATATCTCAGTAGAAGAGTATAACTCTCAAAACCACCCAACCACCCCTATCTTTCATTCAGAACTGAGCTAAGCAATCGTCATCCACTGAAGAGAATCGTCTATGGAGATGGGTGGAAATCGAGGCACAACCCTCATCCTCCTAAATGATCTCACGACGAGTATTCACATAAATGCTTGGATAATCAAGCAACCAATAGTGCTTATTATCAGGAGAATTGAGTTTGATACACTAAGCAGCCACCGACTCGATATGAGGTATGACCAGCACCTGCTCATTAAATTCCTAGAAAAACTTATGAGAGTCTCGATGGTCAAGATAGTAGACGTAATTCAAAATAAAGATTATTTCAAGAAGGTGACCTCCATGAAAGCCAGAGCATATCTTCATGACACGAAGAAGTAATGTATGTACCATCAAAACCATGATCATGATACTGAGGAGTATTGGCACCTCTAAAGTATAAGTGTGGATCTCATCAAAGTCGAAAAACTAAAGAAGTTTGTGGCACATGGAGAAACCATCCAGCACAGGGAAAGGCTCTTGTTGAATAAATTATGAATAATTCAGTCCAAGCCCATGCGATACATATAGTCATCATAGTTCCTGTCATTTTTAGTGGGAATGGAGATGAGTCATCCCGTAAAGCTAGTATGAAGAGCTTTCAGATAAGTGAATTATGTGTAGTCGTACTGGTGTCATGATGCAACTCACATCATCTCATTCTTACCAACTCATATTTACCACCAAATGGTAATCCATACAATGACATTATTGTCATCATCACCCTAATTATCAATTATTGTATTATGAGCATATTCGGCGAGACTGGATGTTTGGTAGTTATTATCATCAAATTGGTTTTTAACAAAATGGGTTTGAAATTTAACCATCTTTTGGCCACTCCTAGCCACCATACATGATCTTTGGAGAGAGGGAAAATCCCCAGGAATCATCGACTTGCAAGTTACCTGACTGAGAGGGTGATAAGCAATTTACCGACCTTGCAGATTTTCTTTTGGTCGGTTCTTCGCCCACCTATTACATCATCTTCGATCACCCATTGAATATTATCTACTTTTCATTAAACTATTATTATTATTATCGTGTTGCATTCAAGAAATGAGAGAAGTGAAAAAGTAAATATGTACACAAAAAGGTGTATGTACTGAGTTTATGGAGACCTAACGATCCAGAAAGTTATAGTACAATAAAGGCAGACCTATTGTCGTGGGGGTCACCTGACCAAATGAGCCAAGCCAACCAAGCCAAACTGACTGAGTCAGGTGAGAAACAGAATGTTCACCGATTGACCAAGCACAAACTGTTAAATTGAAAATAAGATCAAAGTAATTGAACCAACCATTAAGGGAAATTCAGATCGTTACGATAACTTACCTCTCAATAGAGCTGATCTAAAGGAAGATTCAATTCTCAAAGTATCTCCAATTTTCTCGTGGAGACTCCAAAGGCTCCTCACTAAGATTGAATATAAACAACCAGGTTGGAACAGTCAACCGAACCACATTGACCAAGCTTAGTCGACTAAGTTGACCTCATCCACTCGAAGTTAGCTAAGCTTAGTCGGTTAAGCTAGAAGGCGGCCAGATGACAAGCTCATATATGTAAAATGCCAGAAATACCCTTACACATACCCCTTTTAAAGAGAACCAAAAATTTAATATTGACATTATAATATCTCCCCTATAAATAGGGGAAATAGTTCATAAAATGGATATTATTCATCAATGTTCATTACAATATCTCTTTCTATGTTTATTTTACGCTCTATTTCTTGGGTGTGGTTCAGAGACAATCTCAAATCTAACATAAAATTTTTCATGTGTAAATATAAAAATTTAGGTGTTAAAGATGTAAATACATGACAAATGTATGGTATTTATTTAAATCCCCTTTTAATTAAATGTTGTGCATCTTTTATTATTTATATATGTGTGTACTTTCTCCATGTTTTAGCGAGTCTCGAGATTTGTATCAAATGATAAGAATTAGTTGATAAATCATCAATCAAATTATATAATATAAATTGAACAAAGAGAGTTAATGTGTGAACAATCACATGTCAAAGTTGATCTTGATATTAAAAAGGAGAATATTAGTGGTGCAAAATTGCCAATAGCTAAGCGAAGTCAACGGGTCATTGCGGAGGCGGTTTTACTGTGGTGCAGTTTGGGACCGCGGTTTGGGTTGTTTGGATTCTGTAGGTTGCAGGGGCATTTTGATAAATCCAATCGAAACACGAGTCGCGGGTTCGACCCTGCGGTCCACATTCCTTAAATTTTATTTTACGCAGCTGCCCTTTTGTGTTCCTTTTGTGGCTACCTTCTTGTTCCTCTATGGATCCTTTGACGTGACTATTGCCCTAATTTCTATTCTCTAGATCCTCTTAAATCTGTGGCTCCAATGGCTAGGCGTTATTTTTGGTTGCCTCTTGTTGGTTGGCGGTGTTTTTCCTTTGACTTTTACACACTTCTCCCTCTCTTCTTTTTTCTTCTCCTCAATTTAATGGTTTTGTTCACTTTGTGATCTGTGTGGTTGTTCCCTTTCTTTGGTTGGTGGTTATTGTGGTGAGCTTTCTATTCTCTGTTTCCTATCGCTTATCTTCTTCATCTTGGTTTGGTGTTTGTGTGCATCATGCACTCTGTGCAGTAGTCCCTCTTCTACCTCTTCTTTCTGTTCAGTAATCTTTGTTTTATCTATTAGGTGGCTTTATGATTCTGTAAATGATAATGTACAATGGTTCTCTGTTTGGTTGTTAGTTCCCTCCCCCCTAATTTCACTCTTTGCTCGATTTAGTGGTTTTTGGTTTGATATGTTCGGTTAATAACATTGATGCTTCATATTGCATCCATGATGAATTTGGTCTGTGATTTTGATATGCTCGATTATGATACATATCAACCGAGCATATCATGGATGCTTTTGATTCTATATGTTGCATACATAAAGCCAGTTGTGATATGCTTGGTTGATGATTTTTATGCTTTATGGTGCTTCCCTGATGCTCGATTTGATGCTTTATGTTGTATCCATGATGATTTATACTTTATGTTGCATCCATTTTCAAGCTTGCTTGGTTATGTGGCTTTATACTTTATGATGCTTGGTTTGCATCTTACAATTGCTTTATACTTCGATTGTGATATTCTTGGTGGTGGTTGTGTTTGCATTTGAACATTAGAAACATGTGGTGGTGTAATGGTTGTGGATGTGCAAATGTGTGTAGGTGTATGCTCGCATTTTGGTCGAGGTGTTTAGTGTTGTTGGTGTGTTGTGTGTGTTGGTGTGTGGGTGTGCTGGTGAGTGAGCGTGAGTGTGAGTGTGAGTGTGTGGTGTGTGGGTGTGCTGGTGTGTGAGTGCAAGTGTGTGGTGTTTGGAGGAGGTGGTGGCAGTTTGATGTGTGGATGTGTAGTGTGTATTACATGTTGAAACTTAGGGTTTTGTTTGACATGGGCAGATATGTGGTTAATGGTGTGTGAATGTGTGATGTGTGATATGTGGTGTGTGGATTGTATGTGTTGGTGGATGTGTTTGTTTGCGTGTGAAGTGGTGGTGGAAGGTGTGTGGTTATCAGTGCTGGTGGATGTGTTTGTTTGCGTGTGAAGTGGTGGTGGAAGGTGTGTGGTTATCAGTGCTGGTGGATGTGTTTGTGTGTGGGTGTTGGTGACGATAGATGTGTTTGTGTGTGGAAATGCGGTGCTGATGATTTGTTACATTCTTTTGTTATAGCTCAAGGTATATTTTAATCATTATTTTCATTCTAGTATTACAGTGGTTAAAACCAAAGAAGTTGTTCATCTGCAATGTGGGATAAGGATACAAAAATAGTATTTTGCTACCAATGTCTCAAAGAGGTCAAACTCAAAATAGACTGTCAATTTATTTCAACATGAAAGACAACTCAAATATTATTAAGAAAGTCAAAGAAAGTACACGTTAAGAGTATGATAAGATGCAGTTAAAAAATGAGTGGGATCAGCTAAAGAATAGTAGTTTATCTCACATAACTACATGAGACTATTTTACAGGTGTTCTCTGTTTACTTTTAAGTCAATCAGTTAGCTACAGGAGATAGTTTATATATATATATATATATATATATATATATATATATATATATATATATATAAACTAGTCTATTAAATTCATGAATGTTTTTCACTCATCGAATGGAAAATTTCTACTCCCCTACATCACAGAAGAAAAATAATGCAAGCAACCTGTCACGCCCCAACGATACTATGACATAATGGATTATTCTAGAAGATGGAGGCCTAAAGAAACAACCTAGAAGAATCTAGAATATGTATGTACATAAGAATAGTGTAGAATTATCTAGAAGATAGAATATTATATTGTAAAGCTTCTCTTAGAAAATAGTCCCACATTGGCTATGTGTAAGGCCAAAGACATGGGCGCAGCTATAAATAAGAGTCACTTCCCTTATTCCAATCCATCCAAGGCTTCAAGTTTTCAAGCTTTGTAATCTCTCTTTTATTAGTGAAGTGTGTACTTTCTCTAACTCTTCTTCCTATTCTACTTTCAAGAGAGTGCTTTGAGTTGTTAGTTGAGAAGGTTAGACTGATTTAGTGCTAAGAGAGAGTGATAAAGCCGCACGAATAGCTCGAGGAAAGTTTGTCCGTGACAGTTGTCACGGATAAATAGTCCCACATTGGCTACGTGTAAGGCCGAAAAGCAGTATTTAAGTCCTAGGTTGCCCACCTCTCTTAAGGGCTCTTTTGGGTGGTGACAAGTGGTATCAGAGTAGATTATTGTCTGTCAAGTGTGTGGACTCTCCATGGTCCAGTGGGACCTTCGGTGGAGTCGATCTGTGACAAGGGCGCCACGTGATTGGGTAGAGGAGAATGTTACGGACAAATACTCCCACATCGGCTAGGTTTAGGGCCGAAAAGCAGTATTTAAGTCTTGGACTGCCCACCTCTCTTAAGGGCTCTTTTGGGAGGTGACAAGCCGCTGTCAAGCCAAGTTTCAATTTTTAGTGTTAAAATCTCCTCTGGATTCCCTTGATAATGACTGTTGGATAGAACGATGCTTGCCGTGAGATCCTCATTGTCGTCATTATTACTTCTCGGCATTTGGACAATTGTCATATTAATTACAAAAATTATTTTCTAATCAAATTCATAATCTATTCAAATTAACTACAGTGGCATTCTTTAAATACCAAAGTATTAAAAAAAATTACATATTTATTTTATTTTATTTTTACGTACATATCACCTTAATTATATCACCTTCATTATGCACGAAAATTTGCAATACACGCGTTAAAAGTTAAATTGATATTCTTTTTTATGTTATACGAAAGATTAGGATAATATAAATATTGATATTTAAGATAATATAAAAGTAGAAAATAAAGTTTATGTGTTAGATATATAAATACACATGAATTAGGTGTTATGCATGAAAATGGGCTATAAAAAAAAAGATATAACTTTTCCCACGCATTAATTTTAATATATTGACGCCAAACTGGGGGGATTGGGAAAGAGAGTTTTTTTAATAATGCAACCTAATATTTATGTCAATGCAATGTTTTTATATAAAGCTTTTTTTTAGTTATGGGCGACTAAAATAACATTACAACTTGTTAAATTAGTATGGTTAGTTAGCTGTCAGGTGGAGTATAATGCATCGATCTTCGGGCTTCGTCTAGCCTATGAAATAGGAGCCCAAAGATTGAAGTTAAACTCTTCGCTGGTCATAAACCAGGTAAACGAAAATTGAAGGACCAGAAGGAACTAATGGAAAAATAACTTGCTAAGGCAAGACACGAGATTGAGAGATTCAGAAACTTCTGCATTGAGAATGTGGGATGAGAGGAAAATCATGTCACTTATATCCTGTCGAAACACATCAATTTGGGCAGGACATCACAGAGGCGCACCTGACCGACAATCGTGGAACCAAAAGCGATGGAAATCTTAGCCGAAGGAACAAGGAGTTAGATGGATCTGTACGTCTTCATATTAAGCCGACCAACTGTCGACCGAACGACCACCTTCAGCGGACAAGCCACATTTAGCGGGCCACCCTCAACAACCAACTGATTGACCACCTCCAGTCTGTCATCCACCTCTAGTCGGTCGACCACATTGAGACGACCACTAACTTCGACCACCTTGGGCAACAACCTCTTCCGGCCGACTGACCACACTTAGTCGACCACCATAGACAGTTTATCCCAATGATAAAAACACTTTAGGTCACCAAATCCAAACAAGAAAAGAATTGAAATACCCTTTAACGCCCTCCATAAAAACAATGAAATCTTTTTAATCTTATATTTCTCTCCATTTTACTTCTATAAATAGTGACCCTAGGCATATGTAAAATGGTCTTTAGTCTTTTTGCATCCCTCTCAACTCCCATGTATAGGAAACTCTCTCATTCTTTCTATTTGTAACCTTCAAACTTAATAAAATAAACTGGGCCAAAAAGTTAGAGAACACTCTTCCCTACCCTCCAAGAGGACAAATCTCTCTCTTTTTAAATTTCTCTCAAATTTCACACTCTACACATTGAGCACAGTCCATTAGACAAATCTGAATTCATCAATATATATGCATTTTTTCCCCCCACAGTTTGCTCAGATCTTTACAATCTTAAAATCACTCGCCATAAAAATCTTTCTAATTGAATTCAAATGAGCTACCTAATAAAAAAAGAAGAGAAATTGTGTTTAGAACGGCCTCATCGTCGGATCTGCGCGGCACCTCGGGAAGCGCATGGATCTCGTATTACAGCGCGCCGGGCCCTCCTCCTCCTCGTTTCACAGCTGATAACAGCAGACGGCCTCGTCGCCGCGTCGGCCCCGCAAATTTAATAAACCGCGGGCAAACTTGGCAAAGATACACATGCTCTCGCAGCGCCTTCGGGACCCATTCGACGTAGATGTGTGCGCGCAAGTGGGGTTCCCCTCGATCAGCGCGCGCAACAAAAGTCGACGCTGATGCGAGAGCGCGTCGGGTTTTATGCACCGTACACAAGGTATCAACTGCTTGCTCGACACGTGTGGATACCACGTGGCTATGCCTCCTCGCCTAGTTTAATCTCCAGCCCGGCTATGGCCTGCAAATTCGTGCGAATACTTTTGTGGTTGTGCAAACTTGGAGGTTGGGTTAAGCACATGCACGTCTTGGTTCGTATGGGAGAAATTGGAAGGTTTCGAGATTGGTTTTATGAAGCTGTTTGATCATGTGTGCTGTGAGAATCTGTGAGCACATTTAAGGGACAGGAAGGAGTCGTATGTTTTCGGGTGCATCACGGTGAATAAGGAGATGTGTGGTCAGGTACGTTTACTGTGGTAATTGTATTACTTTTACTGTGATAATTAATTGTGCTACAGTATGTTTTTTTTGGCAAAAAATAAGCAATTCGTACGCTTGCATAGCTTGGTTGATAAGCTTTTGCGTATTGGATACCTAAATTTTGATAATTTTAGGTGTTTTTAAGGAGCACTTTTTTTTAAAAAAAAATTTTTTTTTTGGGGCCCATTTCTTTTTTTTTTTTTTTTTTTTTTTTAAAATTTTGATTTTTATAAATGCAGCACCCTAACTAGCGTAGGATCTCGGGCTCTCCTCATTTTGACACAAGCTGCCTCCTCTCTTAGTGTTTGGTCCCTTTTATTGTTTTTATCTTTGCACCATTGATCCTGATGATCTTATTTGGCTTCTAGAATGATTTTTGGAATGGGTTTAGGACACTTCTTGCCTTACTTCTTCTATCCTCTTATTCATTTGTTCTCGGAGTTCATTCATCTGCTGCGTCTTGAACTCTCATGTGTAATTTATCATTGTTCTTCGTCCATCTTTAAAATGAAGATTTCCTTGCAATATTTTTAAAATGAATTTCACGCTCACCGTACATTTTAGGATGTTTAAGGAAGTATCATCTCATCTATGAACCCAAACAATCCGGGAGAGACATAATAAATAAGTAGAATCGGCCATTAAATTGATGAAATGGTCTATTGAATAGATCGTCTGGAAAAAAGTTCTCCATAATTAGATGGTTAAATTATCCAAACAATTATTCGTATTTTTTTAATATCTACCAATTAAAGTATAAACAAAATATATTCAAGGGGTTTTTACATGTGTAGCACTTAAACCATTGCTATTTACATACCACACACATCAAAATTTAATATTACAAAACTCACACCAAACTACTTTTGTTAATGCCATTGTCATCAAGCTCATCGGATTGCCATCGTTGGAGTCCAAACATCTTTGCCAAAGTTTGTTATAGCTGGGAAGGCATCGAAAGGTCAGTCGCGAAGGGATCGCGGTGGAGAAAGACCATTGAAACTCCCGTATTTCTCCTCCTTAAGTCTGTCTTTCTCGCATTATGCCTTAAATTCATCATTCCGAAATTAGATTAGCTAAAGCTTGGTGAAGGTAGAGGGTAGGAAGAATTGAGAGAAAATGAGAGTTACCTTCCTCGATGGTTCCAAGTAGGAACGAGCACGGCAGAAGGAGAAAGATGGGAGTTTCATATGTCTTCTTTGGTCGTGATCCCGTCGTTGCCTTCCTAGCTCGAGGCAAGAGGAGAAAGATTGACGATCGGCTCAATCCATCTGGTCTGCTAACATCAGCAGACTGGATCAGTCTTGCCGATTATCTTTAAGAGTCCAGCCTATCACCCTTACCTGAAGGATCGACCGATTGATGGCTCTCATCTAGAAGACTGATTGACATCACTAACCATCTTGCCCGTCAACCCTAATCGACTGCACAAAAGAACAACTAAGCCTCGAGCAGGGGTAAAATTCATGTACAACTCCTCACTCTCTCTCTTTCTCTCTTTTTTCTCTGGTTCAAATGCTCTAATCCATTGAGTGTGCCTTGCAGACAAATTTAGATTCAACAATCTAAAAAGTGTGCTGACCATGGAGCATGAAAGAAGAGCAACACCAAGTAAGAGAAACCCACCACAGAGACACTCCTACCATGGAGTACATCAATGAGTTAAAGCCAAAAAATCATGTTATCGTTGTCTTCCAAGAGGCTTTGGTTCAGAGATGAGTACCAGCCCCAAAACATATATTTGGCTCCTCACGGCCTGAGAACTCCATCATGGTAAGTTGTCTAATGGCACTTTGACAATGCTCAACCAAAACCGGACGACTGACATCAATCAAAACATAGGACTTGATGTAAAGAGAACAAATTACCCAAGCTTGCTGAGAGTCAAACGAGTTGAGTTGAATCGAGACGTAACCCCACCATATTATTCCAGCGAAGAAATCAAGTTCTATACATCAAATGATACTGAAAATTGATTGTTTAACCACGTAAAACATCACAAGAAATTGAGCGCTAAAGTAAAATACATCGAAGGTAAAGCCACACAGGTGTAAAAATGACAAAAATTTTCTATTATAAGAAATTTTTTAGACAATTATTCTCCATTAATATATAATTTAATTGGTTATAACTGAGTAAGACAAGATGTCTTCCTAAATACAAGCATAAAAAAGGGGTTTAAAGAGTTGTTAATCCACCGTCACTGCTACCTCCTAATCAGACCGCTCCTGTGGATTTCTCATTGTCATTCTCTGGGTCAGAGAGAAGGGGGTGGAATAATAGCTCATATTTGCTCATTTATGGTTGACCAAGCCCTCCTCAACAAAACTTTGAGTGTTCAAGAACTCAATCACCTGGAGTTGTTGGGAGAGCTCTTCAACTTACTTTTTGGTGGTCACCATCCTGTCCATCGTCACCTTTAACTTCTTGTTTTCCTTATCTATGGCCATGATAGTCTCCTCATGTTCCTCCAGCTACTTCTCCTGGCTCTCAGTAAAGAACCTCAACCTCCTCTTTCATCCAGATGGCCCTTTACCCAACTTCCCATTTCTAGGTGATGGCCTCAGTGATTATTCATGCAGGGTCATTTTCTTCTTCTCCATTTGATAGAAGGCCTTCACTTGATTGTGGACAGCCAACTAAGCCATCAATTGGCACCGGTCACTAAGCTGGCCAATTTCTACTATGCCAACCTCTGTAGTAGCCCCTCAAAAGAGCCAGATCAGACAACCAACACCATAAAAAGGCACCAGAAAAAGTTTTACCAATCATTAATGTCTTTCTCTGTGGAAGGAATCCACCTCAGTGGAAAACCCTTTTCTTTTGGTCGAGGAAGAGGCAGTGGGGAGACATCCTTAATTGGAGTGACTCCTCCCTAGCGATCAAATTCTACCTCATCATTAGCCTTAGTGTTGAAAGTCGACAAGGAAATAACAGACTACTGACTCACCACATTTCTCAACCTAGCGTTAATGAAGGAAAAGCCAAGAGGCCTGGCTGCTTCCACAAATTTGGTCAAAGACTCCTCTTCTTCTTCCCTACTCAACAAGAAGAAACTCAATGTTTTGAGAGAGTTTTTTCGGTGAACTCTATAAGTTCTTGTGCTTGACAAGGAAACTTGCTTAGTTAATAACACTCCAAGAGACACAAAGTGGTCATTTGATTTTTGATGTAAATAAAATAAATGAACTACACGCCTTTTATGTTGGCTTCAATGCAAACTGATGACTTTTGTAGTCGGGGATCAATAGTCTCCTATGAGTAAATGGCCTATTTCTTTTTGGCTACTTTCACAGTAGCCTTTATCTTGGAGAGGGAGGCAATGAATCACCTGGACTACAGATTTGTCTGTTTGTTGATTTTTGAATGAATGTCATTCGGAAAAAAGTGTTAGTTCCTTAAGACTTCAAACGAATAACTAGTCATTCTATTAAAAAAAAGTCAGGCTCGACTGTGAAGAAGAGGTCACGAAGAAGTTTTGCATGTATGCAAACTCACTAATTCTTTTCAAAAGAACGTTGATTTCGTTCTCAACATACTCAAATGAAAGAAAAAAATTGTACTATTACCCTTCTTTGCTACACAACATGCCTTGTGGAGCTTCGAGAAGGAGAGAATTTTCATAAAGGAAAGTCACTCTCAAAAACTCTTTCTTATTGAATTAGAGAGATTCAATATGATGGCTACCCAATGTTTACCATAGGCATGATAACCGGTACACCAAAAGTGTGTCCTTCCCACTCCTCTCATTGCTTTAGCGCTAGCACTTGATTTTGACCGAACTGTCTCATGACGTTCTGAACCTAGCTCACGTTTTGCTTGAATTGGCTAACAACTCAACCCTTGGAACATGTTGTAGCCCCAGGTGGCAAAGAGGAGACATCAAGCTTCCAAACCTTCCCGTTGATTTGAACCCTCGTGGAATATCAACTTGTTATCCTTATAGTCACTTTGATCAAATGAGTGACAACCCTTTCACTCCATCGGATCACTAAGGATGACTTTCGTTTCTGCTCGATGGGTGGTCTTGTAGCCAAGCTCCCTTATGCCCTTGAACTTAAGGGACAAGCTTCGTCCGGCCTTAGGAAACCTTTGTGTGCCTCTGTTACCTTTTGAGAGGCCTACGCCCCATAGAAAATATCACCTAAGATTGTCCCTTGGCCCATAGGTTCTGACACAAGAAAGTAACAAAAAAGAACTAGCTCGACAAATGGCCATAGAAGTGTTAAAGATCATTAATCAGGTCGTGAAGGTCGCAGGGCTTATGAGACCTGATTCAGCGTAGGAATTAGTGCTGGAAGCCCTAGTAGTAAGCAGAAAATGAAAAGTAGCCCCAAGCTTATGAAGAAGCTCAAGATAGCCAAGATGGACAGAGTAGGGATAGTCAAGGAAAAGATAGGTCGATCTCTATTCTCCTGCTCACATTTACAAGGTTTCCCACTCATTCTGTTGAGTGAGAGCCCTTGTTGAGTCCTGTAAGGAAACATCTCGATAGGTCTGCAACATGTGCTATGATTGATGCCCCACTAGAGGCCTCCCACTTCTTGTCAGTCATGTCACAAGACTCCTCCAACCACAGAACCCTGTTAAAAATGTAAGAGTCCGAGTATTGATGTACTGAAAACTCTCTCCCCTCGATCATGCCCCAGTACTATTTCAGTGTCCTTGCAGGGTTTTGATATTTTTTGGGGCACTTGTAATGGGTCAGATGTCGATCCCCTAGCCTCCTTGGCAGGAACTGGCCATAAAACCCAGCTTCTAATACTTGATCCTGTTCTCAAATCCCATAAGTGGGAGTCTGTGGCTTGTCGAGCTCACCATGTACCCATCCCGTCGACCTTAATTGAAGAAATAGAAAAAGATATTAGTTGACCACGGGATAGAAAACCGCCGAAGGAAGATGATGAAGGTCATGATTGCATCAATAAAATTCGGTAGAATATACATAGAAATGATATTGTAGTGGATGAGGATCATCCATAGCTCCCGATAGAAAGCCAGTCACAATCCACACTTGAAATGGTCTTGGTAGAGGACAAGGTCCTTGTTATAGATATTGGTTGTCCGGTAACTACTTACAACTGCCCTCAAGACTACTGGCTTCTCTTATACACATGACTCTTGAACATACTTCGCCTGACAGATTGTCAGGATCGACACCTCCTCAGATGGGATGGAACTGAAGTACTCTTGCGAAAATTTGGTGCCATGAAAGCTGAGAAGAAAGAAACAATCGAAAGAATGGATCAATAGAAAGAATCAAAGAAAATAAAATAGTCATGCGAGGGTTTCCTATACTCGCAGCTTTATTTATAGAGGATGGAAAGAAAAATGTCACAGAGGTAGCAACGTCATTTGCCACTCAAAATCAATGAAAGGGAATCAAATCAAACAAACAAATTGGGATACAAGACTTAAATTTTTATTTCAAAAATAATATTTACACCAGCCGCTTGGCGATATTCAAAAAAATATTTTCCAAAACTATTAGCAACTGCTTCAATAGAGATAAACCCTCACTGAAGAAACCACTTGTGCAAAAATTTGCTCTCTAATCTAAACATATGCACTCCTTTTATTTCAGCTTATGCCAAAGCAGTCAAAGACGCATTCCAGATAGCCAGCAAGTCCACTGAAAGAATTGTCACTTCCTCAAAGATGGTGCCTTCTTAGCACAAATGGCGACCACCTCTTCGTCTAGCTTCTCCAACTTGTTCACCTACTCAATCACCAGGTACATCACTGCAGCTCAAGGAAATCTAATCTCTTAAATGAACGAGCCGTCTATTTTGCACAGCAGGTGTTCCATCGAGTCGAAAGATTATAGACAATTGGCCACCACTACTCGGGTATCCTCTAGAAGAATTAGACAACTACTCTCAATCTTTGCTTAGTGCAGACCATCCTTGGAAGACTCTCAGTCCACCTTGGTTGCCGGATCAGCACCAACCTTCGTTTAAGGGGAGTCAACATTTATCACTTTGGCGATTGGGTCATTCGCCTAAATAAATAGTATAAAGTAGGATTCAGTAGTTATAAATTGTATTATCCCCGTTTTGTGTGTTCCAAACCTATAACCTACACAACATCAAGGAAAATATTTTTCGAGTGTAAATCTTTGATAAATAAGTGGAAAAAATATATATAATATCGGTAAAATAGTATAAAATTAACGCATGTCAATACCTTCATACTTATCATATTACTTGTCGTCAAGGAATCACATGGCTCATCTTAGATTATTATAAATTGTATTATACTCTTATATGTTTCTAACTATTCAACCTATTTATCAAGACTAAATAAAAGTTTTTAAATGTCTCTAGGATCAATTATCTTTAATGATTATTAATTGACATTTCCTTAATTTCCATCATTTCTTCCTTAAGATGATTTCATAGGTCCTTAAATTGGTGTGATTTAAAGTCTCTCACTAACTTCAAATATCATTAATTCAATTTTAATGGATTTTAGCCAACTCAATGTTCACTTAAGTCTTGTCCTTGAAATTAATTCTTAAAGTGATTTTAATTAAAGAATCAATGTAAAGTTTATCACATGTGCTCCTCAGGCCTTCTTCTAATTTCTTTTTTTTTCTTGAATTTTTTCTTGTGCTAGTCTTAAACTTCTTCTCAGGAATATTTCATTTTTTGTTTTGTTTTGTTTTTTTTCTTCTTCTTTTTTTCCTTTTTGTTTTTCTCCTGAGAATTATTATATCTAGTTGTCAACTTTTTTCTTTTCTAACTTTTTAAACACGAAGAAGTGCAGTGTTTCTTAAGCAATAAACTAATACTCGACATTTTTAATGTTCCACCTTCAAGTTGTTTATTTAGTTAAGACTTGAGATCACATATGTTTGATACAAAATGAACCCAAAATAATTAAAGAATTTTTTAATTTGCTACTCAATATCTAAATCACACTTTTTCAATCATTTTTGTTGTGCCTCATGATTCGTGCTGGATGTTAGAAATTTGCTAATGACGTATTACTACTCATTAGTTTGTTCGATAAGACTTCCGATTAAAAAAATAAATAGCACAATAACACTAATTTTAATTCTTCTGTAAAATTTGTTTGGATATAAATTTAAGTAGTTTGATGACACTGTTCATTAATCTGCACGTTAATGACTTAATTATCATAATATGGAATGAAGATAGAGCATAGCAAAAGCTAGATTTAAGCTCGATGTGATGATTTAAACCTTTTTTTTTCTATTACTTCCAAATTTCACCAAAAAAACTGAAATAACATTAAATAAAGTCCGTCAATTTTGATTAAATTTTATAAATTCAGTCATATATATTATTTAGATTATATGTTTTAATTAGTCTTATCAAGCACAAAATTGATTAGGCTCAATTAGAGCACCATTATTACTCGAACTCAAAGATAATAAAATCTTGAATTAAAATTTAGAACTTGGGCCATATTTAAACTAGACTTAAACTCGATGAGAAAATAAATATGTACTGTTTGATTAACCCAATTTATGTCTGCTGGAAATGTCGAGTTTTTAATAAATATGAACTTTTAGGTAATAGTGATGTAAACACGCAGGTATGTATGTAAATGTCTCCTTTTTATGAGCCAAAAATGTCATTTTCCGTTGTGAATGAATTCAAAGTCTTCTTTCTGGTCTTTTTAATATGGAAAAGAAATCAACAAGTCATTTCGATGCAATATCACATGAGTTTAAAGTCCAAACTGAACTTTCAGCCAATCATGAACTTCTAGAAAAAGAAAAGTCATATTTAATTGTCCAACAAATATGGTGCTGAATGTGAATAGGACGTATGGTTCCTTAATATATGTAGTTTCTGCTTAAATTTTAGTCCGCTGAATAAAAAACGCGTTAAAAAAAGTGAGGCGAAGTTCATGGGTAGAAAAAGTCTGGTCTACTCTCTCGTTCGATTTTATGTTTGATTCATATTTATTAGTTATGAGATGTCGTTTTATCATGACATAAAAAATTACGCAAAGGTGCATAATGTTAAGTTATATCCAACAAATTTATATCATTTCCTACAGTTTTAGGTCATCTTTGATCGCTTTATGACATGTCATATATGTTTATGTAATTTATGACATCATCATTTCATGTCCCGCCATATAGTTAAACATCAAATTTTGGCAGTTCGACAGTTAACCAGCTAACCAATTTGATCAGTTATCCAACTAGGTAGTTCAAACAATTCTCCTACTAAATAGTTCAACCAGTTTTCCTGCCATGCAGTACAACTAATTCTTTTGTTTGGTAATTCAACCAGTTATGTAGCTAGGTAGTTCAAGTAGTTCTCCTGCTAAGCAGTTCAACCACTTCGACGGTTAGGCAACTTGACAGTTTGCTAGTTGTAAATTCCAGAAATTTGATAGTTTGACATTTCAATAGCTGAGCAATTCAACAATTCGACAGTTGGGCAGTTTGACAACTGGGTAATTTAGACAATTGGACAACTCTTCAGCTTGACAGTTCATCAACTAAATAATTACACAAATTTAAAAGCGGGGCAATTCAACAACTCAAAAGGTCCAGTGGTTATGAAGACCTATTGAAGGTAAATCTCCTATTTATTCCTATATATGGGTTGAAAACCCGGTGTGCTTGATTCTGATTTGAAGAGCCCACGCCACGAGATTCTAACCCCCGACCCAAAGAACTTATGCCAGAGGCCGCACCAATAAGTCAGGTCTTTCACACACACACACACAGATATATATATATATATATATAAACGCCACGAG
>NEWO01000055.1:1483302-1510967 GCA_003013225.1 Phalaenopsis aphrodite | reverse complement strand
TTAATACGATGCAGGGATGCAAGGCTCTGTCCACACTGAAGTTATTGAACAATGATTAATGCCACTAATGCAAATTTGAGCACTAATCCATCTAAAATATAAACTTCCACTCATTAGAGAATCATGACGAATTGTTATAAATAATATTATGAAAATTTTATCCAACCAACATATATCTTTTCAACAGCTTACCCATAGGCAGATCTATCAATCTGGCAGATTACATCACATGACTTAACTATAATAAGATCTATCAATCTGGCACGCGAAGCACATTAAAATGGACAAGCAAAACTAATAAAAAAAATGCAAAATTTTAAAATCAATAAGAAGTAAATTCAGAGATGGGAGGAGTTATGGAGGTGTTAGGCAGATTACATCACATGACTTTCTAAGCCACTATCTCGAAGCTTTCCAAGTGCAGAATTCTTACTCGTTTAAGAGCTACGCGCATGTTTGTTTTTGTTTTTTTTTTTTTGGCCGGTACTCTACTTTGCAACTCATTTTCTTTGTGTCCATCTATGTGACAAACCTTTCAGATGCTGAGTAGATTGAAAGATGTGTGGGGCCAAGAGACTCTGCAAGTCTTGTCCCAGCGTAGAAAATAAAATTCTAATTCCGACGTATTGGTGGTTAGTTTGAATTCATATTTGTCTAGTTTCAACTCCAAATGGTTTAAGTTTGAATTACTCGGTTGTCTTTTTATCTTCTTTGTGACTGGATCGGTTTTTGGTTTTGGCTCAGAGGGTTGTATCAGGTTGGTGGTGGCTTAGACTCGGACGAAAGCATCTGGTCGGCTGTGGTTTCAGCTCGATTAGATGCATCTGGTTAGATAAAAGGGCCACTTGATCAGCTTTTGGTGGGCTCTACTTCATCATTCTCATCTTTTTTGGACCATTAGATCTTCTCAAGATCAACATTGGAATATTTTTTTATGTACATATTTTAGTTGTTCGGTTCTCTTTCTTTTTGAAATTAACACTTCACTAAGAATTAGAGAATTTAATGCAAAAGGTAAATAATATTTATTCTTAATCAATGGTTCAATAATTAAACTTTCTTGATTTTTACGCCTTTGGTCCTTATAAATAAGCAATGATAGGACTCTTTTTGCTTTCTACATTTGCTTTGCTTCCCTTCTCATCTAAATTGGATGTCGTTCAAGCGTTCTCATGGAGAACAACACCAAATCCTCTAGTTGATTCCCCTAACAATGATATATTTTGTGTCGCCTGGGGAAGTTGTAGGAGCGGAACTGCTCGAAAGATGCAAATAATAAGAAAATCACTATTAAGAAAAAATGGTTGCAATGGCAAATCAAGAGGGTCGTCTGATTCATTCCTCAATACCAGGCAGGGGAACGTTCGAGCAATCGGCCTGACCATTGATGTGTCAGCTCGTCCATTTACTATGACACACAACTTACTGACGATCAAACTGTGTAAGAAGTTTGTGCTCTGCTGACACCTGATGTTGATGTCTTTTTTACTACATCGTCTAAGTGGGATTGACTCATTGGTAAGAGGAGTCATGATCTTACTTATTTTATTTTATTTTATTTTTTTGGTGACTTCTTTTCTTTATGTTCTCTTTCATGCAGCTGACCATATAGACCTAGTTGAAGGTTCACCATCGATAAACTTTGGTGGGAATCTGACTGTGGCGCTAGCGACAGCTGCCTAGGCCTTGGTCGAGTGCAACCAACTCTTGAGCTAAAATAGTGGGACTGTAAGCCAAGGAAATCTATAAGAGGAAGTAGCATTTGGATGTCGAGCATCCCGTGTATCATTGGTTTATCGTCTGGACAAGATCGAGAAATCTTTAGCTCGATCGGTCAGGATTCATCGAGGCAAGGAGACACACAAGCTGCTTGCTCGTATGGAAAAAACAAAGAAAATGAGGATGAGATGGTTGTTCTTTGTCGGGAACTGTCAGATGTCAATAATACATGTCTCGTACTTTGGGCTCAGGCTGAGACAAATCTGGTGAACCAGTTCAAGCTTGGGGGAGAAGTATTGTCTAAAAGACTACATTAGAGGGAGTTGTGTCTTAGCCGAAGAGACAGGCGTTCTCCTTATAAAATATTTCCTCTCAGACTAGTTTCCGTGCATTATTTGTAATGTCTATTTTTGGAAAAGGTTTGTTTTTTTTCTCAATTTCTTAGTTAATATGACATTTTTCTCACTGTGTTTTTAAATTTATTGTATGATTTTGTCTTTGCCCCTACATGATGGTTCTGCTTATTCTGTTGTCTTATATATAAAAAAGGGTGAGGAGATTTGTGACACTAGAATTTTAGTATTTTTTTCTCTTTGCTTCTTTTTATTTATTCGACCTTCTACTCTTTGCTCTTTATTTTTATGGCACTGAAATACTCTCCAAAAGCCTTCGGGGTGATCCTCGCAACTGACCGATCGACGATGACTGAAGGGATGGTGGATTGCCTACAAAATCTTTATGATTCCACCATCAAGCTTTGGGTCGTCGTTGAGGACGGCCAAGCTATCACCACGTATGGCTATGACAATGTCTTCTCCAAAGATCAATTCTGCTTCGGTATAAGGCTTCCTTTCTATTGAGAGTTGTGTTTTATTTTCATATATTAAAGCATCATCCTCACTCAAATTGTGTTGAATTCCATTATTGCCATCATGACCATTGACATTTCATGCCATTAATCAAAATCCTCTAGCTGACAAAGCTCTTCTTATATATTTTCTCATTCTGGATTGACCTGGATGGTTATGATCAATTGGCCTCTCTTGGCAAGCTCCAGCTCCCATGGCTGGTAAATAAGGTGAAGAGCTGAAGCTTTGGTTCTACATCGGTTCTTCTCTCTCAAGCTAGTATATCCATGACTGTTCTGTTTAATGGCTAAATTTATGTGTTAGAACTGTAATTATGTAGGAAATAAGCATAAAAACATAAATATTAAAAAGATTATAATAAATTAATTGGCCTTCGACCATAAATCCAAGTTTCTAACAGCTTTATCATGCATCGGATCAACGGAGAGAATTTTTAAAACTGACACTTAATATTTGTCTTAAAAAACAATATCTTAATAAAACAAATTAAAATTGACATCATCGTCATTAAGTGGTGGCAATCATAGTTTAATCCTTTACCGTGGCAACACTCATAGTTTAATATTTTAAAAATGATATGATTTACATACATTTCACTTAATTCATATGCATTTACACCTCTAGTCTGGTTATATATCTTTTTATGCATTTTTTGTTTTTTTTGTTCCAACGGTCAACATTTTCTTCAAACCATTTGCATTTAATAATTGTTTAGATATATCATTTGAAAAAAATAATGTCTCAGAGAGCACAGTGTGATGCTAGTGATCATTATAATATATTAGATACTAAAAATGGAGAAATATGTATGTATAAACTAGTCAAATAAAGAGAAAAGAAAAGCAAACATTTAACTCAAGTAAAGTGAACTGTTCTTACATTTGTCACATAAAAAAAAAAGTAGTTTTTGAGGGCAAAATCGTAAAACACGATATGAAAATCTCGAAAATTTATTGGCTGTTTATTATAAATAAATAAAAAAATTAATGAATTTAATCGACCAATTATAACGTCTTAATGATATTTTAAATAATCATACTAATTTATAACATATTAAAATCTTAGGAAAAAATGTGCAAATTTAAATATTATCGTCATTATTAAAAGATATGTGATGTAAAATACAAATAACATAAAATTTCTTTTTTTTTATAATTCAAAAAAACGTGAGCTTTGGAGGTTGTAGGAAATTAATATTGTAGAAGGCATTTACATGCATATCACTCAATTCCTATCATATTACATAAAAAAATACCACAATTTTATCTTTTAATTGTTAGATATTATAGTATTTAAATTTCTTTTATTTTACTCTACTTAGGGGTAGATTAGTCTTTTTGCTTATTGTATATATATTTATCTTTTACTCGTGTAATGTGTGTTTCTTTGCTGCAAATGAAACTCTAGCTACTTTTCATTGTGTGTCCTTTTTCTTCTCTTCTTCCTCTTCTTCTCTATTTCATTTTGCAAATCTTAACATTAATCATTGAAATAAACCTTTTCATGATTCGGTCCATCGATCTCATTCAAACTTGGCTCGAAAAATTTATGTTCAAATCGACACGATTATTCTTAAACTGTTTAATTTTTATGTTGGCCCGTCAACTTTACATTGGCTTGACACCGACCCGCTAACCCGAAATCGAGTCGAAATAGAACCTTCTTGCAAAAAACGATGATATTGTATACGAACTTAGAACTCAGCATGTGATATTTTTTTCTTTTAAGAGTGGTCTCCTACCTGCAAAAAAACCGAAAGAACATGGAATAGGCGAAAGGCAAAGGAAACTTCCATTTGAACGAGGGAATAACATGCGAGAAGTCAAACATATTTGCCCGTTGGAATATTAACAAACCGTTCATATTAAATGTTCGCTTTCAGATGAAGGTTATATAATTTATTCTTCAACAATTGCTTTCCTGTGAGCTCTGTAGTTTTGTGTCTTTAAGCGTTGCTGTTTAAGAGATATATATATATATATATATATATATATATATATATATATATATATATATATATCATGCTCCTACTGTTTTCTTCTTTGGTTGGTTCTTATTGATGGATTTGATTTTTTTCTAGTTTTCACTGATTTCCTTGGATTTTTAAGAATCCTATTGGTATGAAAGTTATTGGTGGAATTAAAAATTGCTCTCAACGATATTTCCCTTGGCTTCATGGATTTCACACCTGGATGAACTGATGGATACCACGTCTTGCCTTGTCTGCTGCTCTTCGAATAATTCTGTTCTTTTCATGGACGGGGCTTGCTGGAATGATTGAGCACTGTGCTACTTTATTTTATTATTTGCTTTTGAGTCTCTTAATGGTTGTTTTTTGGTATACTTCTTTGTAGGTACACATATTTTAAAATTGTTTCACGTATTTTGGCTTTTTTTGGGTGGAGTTGTAATAAGAAGACACGAACCCTATTGGTAGTTGGGGATTCTCCATCTCAACATCAAACTCTGTAGCTTTTACTTTAGTTAACGCGTAAAGAGCCACAAGTTGCTCTTTATATATATATATATATATATACTATTGGTGGGAAATCAAATTTCATGGATGTTATTGTTACAATATTCTCTACAACATTGAGAATTTCATGTCTCGTTTTGGGTAAATATTCAGCACATATATAAATAAAAATAAATAACCAAAGTTCTTAAGTAAGAAATTTGAATTGAAAAAATCACAAGTTTTGATACAGTGTATGAAATAGAATTATAAAAGCCAGCCCTTTTGCTCGGTTGAAGAAGGCAGGATAACAACTATAAAAACCAATCTTGAACTCTTTTGTTTGCTATAGAGGTTACCGGAAAGCAATAAATAATGATGGCGGTAATCAGACAATAACATTCAGACGATTACAATTATTGATGTCAGTCGCGTCGCGATATCGTTTAGACGATGGCGATAAAATGGCAACGATTAGCTAATAATGGTGATTGTTGTTAAGCTAAGAAGAACTTTGGAGCTCTTCATATCTCTAAGATATCTCCAACTGACGGTTCAGGTCTTGTTCCTACCTTGCCTCGTATGAAAAATGACTTTTTAAAATAATTGTTTAGACTAATGTTTTAGTTATTTATAAACATTTCAGTTCAAAATCATAATTTCAGAAAATATATATAAATATATAAAGCATAATCAGTCTCGGGATATTTATTTGTAATTTTTTATATTAATATTTTAATTATTTTCATTTTTTGAGAATGTAAAACATATGGTCACACTTTCATAAATTTTTCAAGCAAAAATATTGTTATTTGATATGATAAAAATTTCAGAAATGATAACTCTAAATAGTTTAGCTATTATATTGTTGATTTCAATAGTTTATTGCTATCTATTCACCATGTCAAATTCATAATACTTTTGTAGATATTCCTAGAGAAGTATAAATGCCTTATGTAAACTTTTTAAAATTTTCTCAAAGTAGTTTTCTTTCAATTTTTTTTATATTAATTATTAGCATTGATTTTTATTAACAACAATACATCCACAATCGAGCACACCAAGATGTATTGCAGCCCCATTAGCGGTGGTCCCCAATTCTCCACTCCAAGTATGACAGAATCTCAGAACAAGACAACAACCTACAACAACTCTAGAAATTTTCTTTTATTTATATATATCACTACTGTATAAATCTCACGAGAATGAAAGTGAGGTGTATCTAAATGTATTTTCTACAATAGCTCATTTTCTTCTCTGTTATCATGGTATCAAAGCTTCTCTGGAAAGAAAAGTACCCGTCCAAGCTGGTATAATCTCATATCAACATCTTTAAGTTCTCTTTCTCTTCATTGCTAATGGATGAATCCACAATACATGAATCCCAATCCTCTTTCTTAACTACATATGCCTCAAACATCCCCTCTTCTCTCAAACTCGTCATTTCTCACCTCAAACAATTTATCCATAACTAATTAAAACCTAACAACTATCATGTGGCTTGCTTACATTCTCAAAATCTTTACAAAAAATGACTTTGCTGGTTTTCGGGATGGCTGTAGCTTTTGCCCCCTAAAATTCAATGGGAGCAACACTGAAAGTACAAAAAATCAACAATTTCACATTTGGAATCTCATCGATCAAAATATGTCAGCCTCCATATACTCGACTATTTCTCTCATTGTGCTTCCTCATATCATTCATATACACACTACTACAACCATTTGGACAACCTTGGAGCACAAATTGCAACCCACTAACCAATCTCGAGTGATTCAACTGAAAAATGTGTTGTATAATATATCCATGAAGGAACATACTATGGAACAGTACTTGACAGAATTCCCTTGATGATCTCTACTCTCTACCATGTAGTGAGGAGACTAACTTCAATAATGACAAAGTCAAGCAAAACCCCAACACATAAACTCCAATGGCTCTTACGACATCTCGAGGACGCAACAACTTATCCATTCAAGGATGAGGAAGGAAGCAATATTCAAACCAATAATGAGGTCATTCTGGTCAATCACGAGGTGAATCATCCAACCAAATCCAACACAACTTATCAAATCTATCACAAATGGGACAGCCTCCATTTGTTGGCATAATGTAATACCCAAGATTTTTACATATGGGAATCACCCATAATATTCGAGTTTGTACTTCATTAATAGTTGCTTCAATATATCTATTATGATACATTTTTGTGTTAGTTTCGACTTTAAATTATTTTCTTAATGATTGGTTAATAAATAATAAATAAATACCAAAAATATATATATAAGAAAGATTTGACCTATAAATTTTAAATAATTTTTGTGATTCTGTTATAAGTCTGATTGACAAGCCGTCTTCGCCAACATATAGCAAATGATGAAATTTATTTACTATGCTTTTTTCATATTTTTAGAATATATATAAATTAAAATATAAGATTAATGATACAATTGTAATTTTTTAAGAAATATACATCAGGCATAAATTTTAATACGAAACATATCTTATGAATATTTTTCATAATTTATGGAGTTTAGGATTTCAAGATATAAATTATTTTATATAAATTTTGCAAATGCATCCAAACAATTCTAATAATTGTAAATTGACCCATTGTTCATTTTTTATATAAAATTCCATAAACCTCCCATATCCTGGAACTTCTCATGCTTTTTACGATTTCCAATAGTGAAGAAGAGAGGAAAAAGTTAGGAAATAAGAGAGAGAGAGAGAGAGAGAGAGAGAGAGAGGGAGGAAATAAAAGAGGGTTTTTGAAGATCACACCTCAATTTTCATGAGACGGGCAAGTTGAGAAAATTGATCGACTTAAGGTAGACTATCGTTACCCTACCTCTGATTTCATTGATTTTGTTATTTTGTGTATTTTCCATACTTTTTGTCATCCAAAACTTACAAAATTAATGATATTTTCGCATGTTGGAGACTTTTATCGAGTAATTTTTAATATGTTATTGTCCTAGCTATTCTATATATTTCGGCATATGCATATTGAATTTTCGCTTGGTATTTCATCTCTTTGAGGCAAAATTTCTAATTTGAGTTATATAAAATTTTACAAAATTATAAATAAAACTATGTATCTTATGAAATACTGACATAAAAAGGAACACATTTAATATGTAATTTCATTTTTAGTATTTGTATATAGATTAGTCATATTATTGCATACGATGGATCTCTCTATTTTTTTGTACATGCATTTTTTACGTATAAATTGTGATGTTCAGCATATTATAACTACTTGAAATAATATAATATTGTGAATATGTGTGTGTATGCAAGAAATGTTGGTTATCATACAGGTTGACGGTGATAGGAAAGTGGGTCGACAAGCTTTCTTTAAAATGAGTTAGTGGTGTAAAATTGATACATGTTGAGAGTTATAAGGGGTGAATATGGTATGATAAGAGTTCTGACAAACTGGGGGTGATGACTCGCATGTACCACCTGATCGAGTATTCTGACACTTTTACTGACATGATATGATATGATATTGTACATATTTTACTATGATTGGTACGGGGAAAATATCACATATAATTAGCTAGATCACTTAATTTATATAGTATATGTGTGATGATAGTTATTTTTGATTATATGTCTTTTATACATTGCTATTATTGTGATTTAATATCATATTACAGGTACATGTTTTTTAGTATGCATACACATATTGGTCAACCTACATACTTATTTATTTAGCATATATAATCATGCTTATTGGTCCATTTCATGCATTGATTTCAATTGTAGGTTTCGTGTAACCTACTTAGTTGTCCATTTACTCTAATTGATTTTACATATTTTTAGGGAAGGGTAAGAATCCAATGGAGTGAGCTGCTAGTACTTGTTGATAGAGATACATTCTATGTATGTATTTTGGGTTTGTTTGGGGCTGTTGAAGCTTCTCAGCTTTTCAGCTGTAGCTGCGCTGCCCTATGAAACCGCTGCGGGGGAGCTGACTGCTTGTTTGTTGTTGTTGTGTGAAAATAGTTGTGGGGCAGCTGTTTTTGGAAAAAATGATCATTCTGCCCCTGCTTAGTAAAGTTGTTTAAAACAGAACTATGAAAGTCAAATATTTAATACTTCAGTAGCCAAACAATTCATAGAAAGAGAAGAATTTATATAGATGTTCTAAAATGTAGAAAAAAACTGTATAATTTTTTGGGCAATTTCTATGAAATAAAAGTTTCAAATCTCGAGGATTCCGATAATCTTTCAAACTATTATATTCCATTTTACCAAATTTTAATTGCACATAACACATTAAAAATTGCTCAAACAAAGTTAATAATAATTGTGAGCATTAGCCACCTCACTTGATAAAATCTAGAAAATTATTCCAAAGTTCATGGGATGGAATTTGTGCATTAACAATCAACATTTTCCAAAAAGGGTCAGTAATAAATTATATAACTACTTTCCAAATTAACGCAACTTCGACATTTCGTGGCTGCAGCAAACTCCCTTCTAAAGAAGCATTAATAAATTCGTCTTCAATGAACCAAATTAGCCAATCTTACCTAAATCTCTGTCACAGACCAAAGCTGTCCAGCAGAAAAGAGAACGAAGCAATACCATGGAGGGCAAGAGATTCGAGCAACAGAGAGAAGGGAGAAGATTTGCACATTTTTGAAAGTGTGGGAGACCTATGCCATCTGATGCGAAGGGTCGATCCCCTTCTCGCATAGATTCACCCATGCTTTCGGATGGTTCTAAAGAAAGTAATAGAAAGTTAACGGCGACACTGAGCCTGCCATTGCCGCCGCCGCCTCCACCGTCACTGCCATTCGCGTTCTTCTTTTCTGTTTGAAAACGAGATTGAAGGGTAGAACGGGAGAGGGTTAAAGAGAATGGGAAGAAGGTACGAGAGAGAGAGCCCTCCCAGCGCGCCATCTTCTTCGACTTTCCAGCTCGCGCCTATTGGCAGAATTCTTCGGGGGTAACACGTAAAAACACTAACCCGAATGTGTCGAACCCTGGCTCGCATTCAATTAAAAAATGTGGGGCTCCGCCGCCGGACGTCGTCCCAAACTGCGAATGTTCGAGGCCCGAACCCGCGCAGCGGAATGGAAGCGCTCCCAAATCGAGCCTTTGTGATCATGATAAATCTATATGTCTTGTTAGGATTATAAGAAAATAATGATCAATTTATATAACTATTTTGAATGTAAATAGTTTTGATGTATATAAAAAAAATTGAAATTATGAAGATCTTTAGTTTATTTTTATATACTATTATCGGTGACTTGGTGACTATGTGTAATAAAAAATAAAGGATAAAAGAAATTCCTTCCAAATATATTTTGGGTAAAATAATTTGTTGCACCCTTGACTTGGTATAATTTATTACTGTATATGGTTTGTATCAAGTCAGGTCGTGACACATAGGACCAATCTTGAGTATATGCCTTCGGTTCAAACTCAAGCACTCACAGCTACTCCCAAGGAATAAATATTGGACTCCTGTGCAATCGCTCACTTCACATTTAATCTCAATCAACTTCAAACAGCCTTCTCGTGCCATGGCGAGAATCAGGTAATAATCGGGGATGATCAAGTGTTTCTCATACAACACAAGAGAGATAGGATTCTATCCACCCTAAAATCGTAAAGCTTAACTATATCAAATTCACCATACTCTTTTACTCTCACATAAAATATTATCAATTCACATATTAACCAAAGATAACAATATTGATGTGTCATTTGACTCTCTTGGTTTTGTCATCTCTGATCCATAGACTCAATGGTCGATCCTCATAGGTCCAAGTTCTAATGAACTCTACTATGTACCTACATCTACTTATCTATCACAAGCATTTATTACCTTCCTTTCCAAAGTACAAGTTGAATTGTAGTATAGACACTTGGGACACCCTCATTTTGACATCATTGTTGCAATCTCCAACCAGCAATCAATCATCATCCTATGCAGTCCAATCTCTTGCAACACTTGAAACCTTACAAATAGCCACAAATAGCCATTTGTAACTTATATAGGAGAAAAATAAAAACTTTTAGAACTTATTCATAGTGATATATGGTGCACCTCCCCAATTAATTCTTGTCAAACTTGTAAATATTGCTTTTGTGGATGAGTTTTCTAAGTTTTGTTGGGTCTTTTTTATGTGTTTTAAATCTGAGACAACTCAAATCATTCGAACCTTCGTTTGTTTACCACAACATCAATTTAATATTGAAAACAAAATTCGTAAACTAGCAACACTGTTACTCATGTCCATACACACTTGAGAAAAATGAGTTCATTGAATGATAACATCAACACCTCATTGAGATGAACCATGCTCTAATACATCAAACACATTTACCTTGCATATTTTGGATTGATGGTCTTCAAACCGTTACACACTTAATCAATCGAATGCCAACCCGATCCAATCATTTTAACTCCCTTATGAGCATCTCCACAATTCCCAACCATATAGAATCATCTTCGGGTATTTGGATGTTTGTGCTACCCATGCAGAAAATCTCAAACATGGCACAAATTTGGACCAAGATCTGTCAAATGCTTCTTCTTGGACTATTCCCTACAACACAAAGGTTATAAATTCTTCAGCCCCCTCACCAACAATGTCATTGTATTTTGACATATGGTTATTGATGAACTAACATTTCCATTTATCCATCAATCTACACATTCACATGTATTATAACAGCAACCTCATTCATTTATTCCACCATATCTGCTATAACCTACCACTTACCTATCTTCTACATCACCTACTCTCCCTACCAACTCACACACACTACCCGCATACATCTCCTACACCTGTTGACTATTGTTACTCAATCCTATCCAGCTTCTAAATCATAATCACCACCAATCACAACTTGTGAACATCCACCACCCCATCCCAGACAACACGGTCCAAAATGGGAAATCTCAAATTTATTCAAAAACTCAATTTGTTACATCACATCCATCATGCACCAGATTCCACAAGTTATACTCAGGCCACCGAACATCCTCTCTGGGGACATGTTATGATAGAGAATTTCAATGTTCTTCAATGTCAAGAAACATGGGGGTTGGTCCCTCAAAATGTTAACTCAGATTGCCTGGCATAAGATATATGACACGATTGGTCGCCTAAGGTCACAATAAATATTTAGCCCGGTGGCTAAACTTCCTGCTATTTGAATACTTCTTACGATCACTCTTCATCACATTTAGATATTCTCCAATTTGATATATCCAATGCATTCCTAGATGACACACTCAATGAAACCATATACATGAAACAACAAACTGGGTTTCATGACCCTCAATTTTCAAATCATGTATGTCTTTTTAATAAATACTTCTACGGCCTTAAACAAACTCCTTGTAAATGGTTTTTCTCAACCTTCTTCAATGCAAGCGGTTTTCAAATCCGCAAGGTCGATCCATCTATGCTCCTATTTCATCAACATAATGTACAAATTTGTGTTCTTATTTATGTGGATGATATCCTTTTCACAAGGAACAATCCCAATGTCATATCCCAACTCACTGATAGACTGGCCTCTTGATTTTAGTTAAATCTCCTTGATCCAATCAGACGCTTCCTGTGTCTTGACGTTAAAAAATCAGCAAACTCATTACTTCATGACTCAGACACATAATGCTCTCTAACTCCTTCATTCCATTAGAATTTAAGGCTGCAAACCTCTGGGCACTCCTATACAAGCGAAGCAACACCCTTCGACAACATCAAGTAATCCATTCCACGACCTCATTCTTAACAGAAAATTGAATAGTTCTCTTAAGTATCTTATGGTGACTAGACTGGACGTCTTGTATTAAATCGTCTTTGTCAACACATGCATTTGCCAACCACAACCGACTACTAGCAACTTATTCATCCCGCTTTTTCACTTGAAGGGTACCAATAATTTTGGCATGAAACTTCAGCCACGAAACCTAACTCAGATCCTATGCAGATGCTCACTAGACAAGAGATTAAACCAACATGGAATCTACCATGGGCGTGTGCTCTTTCCTTGACGATACTCTTATCTCATGGACATTGAAAAAGAAATCTACAGTCCCTTGGTTGTCCACCAAGGCTGAGTATCGTGCTCTCGCCACGGCCAATACTGATGTTCTTTGGCTTCAACGACTCATTCAGGAATTTGAGATCACTTTGCTATAACTGACACATATCTACTGCAACAAAATCTTTGCAATATTTCTGGCAAACAATCTTGTCTTCCATGCTAGTACGAAACACATCGAGATTGACTACCATTTTATTTGAGATCATATTAACACCTATAAAATTCAACTCGACTACATTCAATCTCGAGACTAACCGAACGATATCTTTATTAAAGAATCACCAAAACGTCAATTTTAGGAGCTTCACACCAAGCTTACAATTTTCCCAAGAACTGTCAACTTGCAAGAGGGTATTAACAGCAGGACAAAAACCTGCAACAACTCTAGGATTTTTCTTTCTGTCTATATATTTCACTAATGTATTCAACTTAAGTGATTTTCCCTTCAAGGGAATGAAAGTAAGGTGTATTCTAGATTTATTTTCTAGAGTTGCATAGCTCATCTTCTTCCTTGTTATTAATACTTAAACTATATTATTGTCATAAAAAGTTTGTGAAAGTCTTTCACAAACTTTTTCTTAACGTTGGAAAAAAATTGCCTGGTTATTTCTTTTTATTTCTTTTTGAAATTATTATTATTATTATTATTTATTTTTTTCTGTAAATATTTATTTTAATCTCATATATAGATACATATATTTTAGATAATGTTAGTTGGCATGGTTGTCTCACCCACTTCAGTGTAAGAAACTCCATGATGTATTCCTCCTAAGGGGCTGAATACTTGCAAGATGGAGATTTTTCTCCTAAAGGGCTGCATATTCGCAAGGTGAAGATTTTTCTTCTAAGGGGTTGGATATTCGCAAGCTGGAGATTTTCTCCTAAGAGGCTGTATATTCGCCATGATGTATGATTCAGATACCAGGAATTTGAAGTCTCTTGGATTTGGAGAGGTGTGTCTCTTGGAATGAAGAGGTGTGCCTCTTGGTGTGAAGAAGTGTCTCTTAGATTAGTAGGTTGGGCGGAGCGAGGGCGTGTTTGTAAATTTATCTGTGGGTTTTATCTATAAATATATATGTAACCCTATGGGTATGTAACTCCTCTGAATTAGTGAAATTAGCCGTTCAACTCCCGAGGATGTAGACATATTTGTCAAACCTCGTTAAATCTCTGTGTTCCTCTGGTTTTGTGTCGATTTCTATTTTTCTTCGCCCTAAATTTCACAACACAACAACCCATTTAATTCATTCATCCTCAAATTTCAAAGCATGCATGTTTACTCAAAAAGGCGAACTACGACCTTAAGCAATCCACTCGAAAACAATTAGCCACCATCTCTGCAGTCTTCATAGACTTGGTGTTCAAACTCGATAAAGCTGATCCATCCTTGTTCTTTTCGAAAAAATCTACTCACATAATATATGTTCTTCTGTATATTGATGACATCCCGATTAAAGAAGAACATGAATTGGTCATTGTAGCACTGAAAAACATACTTCACTCTATATTTTAGATTAAGGATGTGGTCACAATGATACATGGGAATTGAAATCACTCGTACGAATTCATTTCCTTTCTCAGGTCAACAAAGGCATCTTCAACAAATTTTGCACACTACAAAGATGCAAGGCTCTGTCTACCCCACTGCCAAAAGTTAAACCAATAAGTAACTGGTACACGTCTATTAAACAAAGCCAATAACTTAACAACAATACCTCACAATTACCACACCAGACATCTCGTTTTCCATCAATAAGCTCTGCTAACACATTCATAACTCTGCTACCTACCATCATTAATTACTTGAACATGTGTTCCATTTGCAGGATACAACTGACCATGACATTCTTATTACATAAGCTAATCTCAAATTACAAACCTTCTCAAATTCATATTGGCCTGCTGATTCTACAAGCAGCCGGTCTACCATCGACTACTAGTCATACTTAGGTACTACACCGATCATGTGGACGATTAAGAAGCAACAAAGGGTTGTTCGGTCATCTACAAAGGCTAAATGCCACACACTTGCAACAGTGACAACTGAAGTCATATAGTTAAGGTGTCTTCTACAAGATTTTGATATTCTTCAACAATAACCTACCAAACTATATTATGATAATCTCTCCGTCATGGTTGTTGCTAATAACTCGATTTTCCACGTTTGCATAAATTATATTAAAATCGACTAAGATATTATCTGGGGTCACATTAAGGGTCTGTTTGGGGTAGCTTATCAGTTGCAGTGGCGTTTTGAAAACGCTGCCTGACTGTTTAGAAAAAAAATGTTCGGATAGCTTAGTTGAAAAAGTGGGTTGTCTTTTACGTTAAACGCGGGTCGCGGTTAGAATGCGGACCCGCGGTCCGGGTTTCATAAAAATTTTGAGGTGGGTTGCCCTTTTCGCGCGTATCGTCTACTCTAACTTCTTTGATCCCTCTCCCCACTCTCTCGACCCTCCCGACTGCCTCATACCCCGTTCGGGCGCATGAGCTATGCGCCAATCTTCTTCAGGAACTGCGTGGCCACCAGTGAGGTCTACCATTTGGAGACGGAGGAGAATGAGTCTAACTTCTTTGCACCCTCCCGATTGCCTCATACCTCTTTAAAGCTTTTCTTCGCCAATCCGACTCTTCTTCTTCAGTGTCGATGAAACTCATTTGTCGCCGTCCGCAAAGCTTCCCTTCTCCAGTCTGTGTCCTAAAAAACTCAACCTCTCATGTAATCACTGCCGCATAATTTTTTTTTTTGGATTTCATTTTTCAAATGTCTTGAGCAATAAAATGATTTTGACACAATTCTATCATTCATAAAAATGATTTTACCATCTAATATCATTTTTAACATATAAAATTCAAGTGTGGAGAACACCTGCTTTTTTCTTGATGCTTTTTTTTGGAGAAGAAACACTTTTGCTGGCAATGGAGAAGAACAGTTGGATTGGGGAATGTATGCTCTGAGAACTGTAGAGGAGGAGTTCGTTGGCACCGGAGAAGAGTTCCTGAGCATTGGATTTTTTAATATTTTTTGATCAGGCAACATTAAATTTAAGAATATTTTTATATTCTTAAATGTTGAATATAGTAAATTGATAAAATGTTTTTTGTACGCTTTGATTCTTTTTTCCTATTTTGATTATTTTTTATTGTATACACAATAATATTATGTATGCATAGAGGCAGTATAATCATTTATCTAAAAAAACTGCAAATCAATTGTTTTCCAAACTCACAAACCAAACAGCTAGTTAACATATCTGAATCAACTGCTGATCAACAACTAATCAAGATAAACTGAATAAACTGCAACTGCCCCAAACATACCCTCAATCACACGAGCTACAAATACTTCATATTCACACATTACGTGACATCCTCTGTCAAAATAAATGTTCAATCAATTAATATCTAAGTTGGTAGTGCAGACTATACCCATCATCTTACAGGGGGCTAAAATCGCTAACAAAATAGCTCACAGAGAAAAAAAAAAATTAGCAGAGCTAATCAAATCATAACAAGAAATATAAGTTTATTATCTAGAATGTTAGGTTTTAACCATATATACATTCTTTAACTTTTTACCTACAGTATGGTAGTAGAAACTGCAGCATTTTAGCTCTCTCCTTATCCTTGCATTCTACATTCATACAAATGGGAAAAAAAAAATATACGCATGCAATAAAATTTAAGAGAAAAAATATTGCTTGTTGTAAATGATTCATAGTAATTTAGGGTTTTAATGTAATTAAATGATTTTTGAGAATTTTTGATAATTCATATTTTCCATAGTCTTATATCTTCTAATATTCTCAGGGGATGATTACATACAGAACACTTAAACATTAAGATTTATAAATCAAACATCCATATAATTTTTTGAACTACTAAATATATATATTTACACGTGCTATGATCAAATCATCGAGAATTTGATAAAATAAAACGGTTTTAGATTGACTTTTGATATTTGAGTGAGAATTTGAAAAATGGATGAAAGAAGATACTTGATTTGTAAATACCAATGTTACGGGTGCTATTTATGCGACGAAGCATTTTTATTTATAAATAATAAATAATTAATTATATTTTCATTTATTAAAAAAATTCAGAATATAAGCGATAAAGAACAAAAGCTATTCAAAATTTTAAAAATACAAAAAAAAATTAAATGATAATATTTTTTAAGAAAATCTCAGAAGATAAAATTATCTAATAAAATATAGTTCAAAAAATTATTTGGTTTTTTGGTTTGTAAATATTAAATTATCCCTAATAATTTTCTAGTGAGTTCTAAAGTATACGTGTAGGGCTCTAAATGAGCCGAGCTTAGGCTTGGCTCGTGTTCGGCTCGTTCGAAATAGCTCGTGTTCGAAATTGACCGTGTTCGAAATCGGCTCGTGAACACTGTTCATGTTCGACTCTATTAAAATATTCGTGTTTGTGTTCGGCTCGAAATCAGCTCGTTTAACTTAAATTAAAAAAAATAAATGTCAAGTTTGAGATTCGTACCTGGATCAGATATATACATAAAAATACACTAACCACATTACCACATAAGATGTTATGATTTAAACTTAGACATAAATGTATATAATATATTATTATATAAATAATATATGTAATATATAGTTATATAAATAGTTATATAATTTTTTTTTTTATTTCGAGCTAAACGAGCCGAACAAGAGCGAACAAGGAGCTGTTCGTGTTCGGCTCGTTTATAATTCGAGCTTTAAAAATTTGTTTGTGTTCGGCTCGTTCGTTAAGTAAACAAGCCGAACATGAGCTACTTAACGAGCCGGACATGAGTTTTTGACAGCCCTATAATACGCGCAATATTTTTTAAAAGTCAATTTATCATTTTAGATGTGCGGCTTCATCTTTTTCTTAATTGGACACACTAATGATATGTTCAATACTTGTAAATAAATAAAACACGTCAAATAAATACACATATCCTATGTGTTAGAATTCAAGCACTACAGATCTGTTTGGGGCAGCTTATAAGTGCGGGCGGGGTTTTCAAAACGCCGCCGTACCGTTTGGTTCGCGGTTTCGCCAGCTTATCCGAAACTGCATTTGAGTTTTTACACTAAACGCAGGCCGCGGGTCGACCCCTGCGGTAGGTCCGCGGGCCGCGTTTCAGGATAAACAGCTTATCTTGAAACGCATAAGCTGCCCCAAACAAACCCTACGTTGCTCTGAAATATCAGTGCTTATAGATCTCGGAGCAGGGTTGTAAATAAGCCGAGCTTGAGTGACCTCAGGCTTGGCTTATGTTCTGCTCATTTGAAATTATTCGTGTTCCGCTCGTTCTATAACAGTTTTTGTTTGGAATTGGCTCGTGAACAATGTGGTATTGTTCAACTCGATTTAAATATTCTCGATCATGTTCGGCTCAAAATTGACTTGTTAAAATTAATTGAAAACAATTGATGCAGCGTGTTGATTCTAACAAGTACAAATTTCGTGCAAAAGACACTAAACCACATGATAAAAAAACAGTTACGATTTAAACTTAGATATAAATATATACAACATATTATTATATAAATCCAGTTAACTACAAGTGAATAAAGAGTTGTTCAATTTTGTCTTATTTATAATTCGAACTTAAAAATTTTATTCGTGTTCAACTCGTTTGTTAAAATAAAAGAGCTTAAGGAGTGGAAGAGCTGATGGTGAACAATCAATTTTTTTATTTTTAAGGTTTTAATTAGCCGAAATTCTCATCGGATATTTGCTTTCCATCCAACGGTCCAAATTCGCTCCTTTCATCTTCTAGCCCCGTTATAAACCCCGGCGCTAGGGTTATCCGCAGCCTCTCCAGTTCACCGGCCGCAAACCTAGCCGAGGTAACGAGAAGAGCCATGACGACTCGCTTCAAGAAGAATCGGAAGAAGCGTGGGCACGTGAGCGCCGGACATGGCCGTATCGGAAAGCACCGTAAGCATCCCGGCGGTCGCGGAAACGCCGGTGGTATGCACCACCATCGAATCCTCTTCGACAAGTACCATCCTGGTTACTTTGGCAAGGTTGGTATGAGATATTTCCATCGCCTCCGTAACAAGTTTTATTGCCCCACTGTCAACATCGATCGCCTCTGGTCTCTCGTGCCTGAAGAAGTTAAGGCCGCTGCAGTCGCGGCGCCAGGCGGCAAAGCGCCTTTGATTGACGTCACACAGTTCGGATATTTCAAGGTACTCGGCAAAGGAATGCTTCCTGCGTCGCAGCCCGTTGTTGTGAAGGCTAAACTAATCTCGAAGACTGCTGAGAAGAAGATTAAGGCTAACGGGGGAGCTGTGCTACTCACGGCTTGATTGGATCTGGAGAAATCTAGCTTCTCTGGGGAGCCCGGAGGTCTTTGTTCTGTTTTATCTTTTGGTTTTTATGTCTAGGTTATTTCCTTTAGTTGCTTGATGAATTGTCAGTTTTATGCCTTGCTCGATAAGATGACTGTTAAAAGAGATTTTTTTCTGCTTGAGGTGCATTAAGTTTAATACTCCAAAATTCTATTTTTCTTTCAATGTTAACTATTCAATCTTTCCAATGCTTCATTTTTTCTGTTCTTATATGATTCATTTAGTTAGTGAAAAAATTCTAAATTTCTATTTGCTCTTGTGTTTCGTCTTCCTTCCTATTTCCAATTTTGATTTACCATGGTAACCTGTCGTTACCGGAGCAGTGCCAACTACCCCTTGTCGGCTGAGTTGATCCACTAGCTATAAAGAGGGATATGAACATTTTTTAGACTGTTTTTAGTGAGAATATTAATAGATCGTTTGTAGGCAACGTGTAAGATGATAGATGTAAAGAGAATTTGCCACAGGGTAACAGAGAATGATTTGTTCTTCCTATCGCAATTTTTCAGTTTGTTATATTTCTTTTATTATGTATAAAAACTTGTTGCCTATAATTCCTTTCAAATGTTTACAATTTCTTCATGACTTGGAGGTGCTTAGTTGAATCATGAAAACAATCTCTTTATATATGAATCACTCAAACAAATTTTTATATTATTTTGTTGTCCTGCCATAAGTCCTTTATACAGGACAAATTCATCATATTGAAAACTGAGATATTATCATATTGCTGTCAGGAGGTTCGCTAGGATAGATTCAAGTAATAGTGCACATTTAATAGGGAGTTAGTTGTAAAGTGAGAATCAAAGCGCCACTCCAAATTGGTGGGATAGGCTAATATTGATGAATGGTGATGAAAATTGGTATGCATAGTACTTTTATTTGTTTCAAGTCACATTGGCTCTTTGATAATTTATCAATGAAAGAATTCTTAAACTTGTTGCAGTTAGCTTGTTGGTAGAACTTATGGTTATTTTATAGTTTATACTACATTGAATGGTAATTGTTAAGGTATGTTAAATGAATTGTTTAAGCTCTTGTAGGCTCATTTTATTTTGTAAATTGAAGAAAAAATATATATTGGAGATGACTCTAATGGACCTATTGTTTGTTATAGATTGAGTTCTTAGAGGATTCATTGTAAGTATGAATAAGAGAGAATATAATGGAGGAGGTGTCGATCTTGTAACTATGATCTTGTAATGATGAATACAAATTTTATGATTTTAGAATTTCATTTTATTGTGTTTACTTGTGGTGCCATTAAAACATTAGTTTTTTTTTTTTACTTTGTAAGTTTTATTTGCTCTACTATTTGGTGATTTTAAGAGAGAGTTTGATCATACAACAGAGTTGTATATGAATGCATGTTTTAGGAATATGATGAATGCAACGAAAGATTTAATTATTTTTAGACAATGTGATTGAATTTGAACTATGAGAAAATTGTTATCTCTTAATAAGAGATAAATTTGAATTCCTTAAATAAATATGATTAAAGGTAAAGGTTGTTTTTTGTTTTATGAAGATCATCAAAGAATGTTTTTTGGAGAGTTTATAAATAGATTGTACATTAGTAGAAAATTTGAAAGGTAAGAAATTATATCTCCAATGATAGATCAATAAATGAGAAATATGAATTCTTTCGTTACACTTAACGTGTTGCATGATTACTAATTTATTTTGAAGATTATCATAAAGGCTTTAGAAGCCGCAAAAAATAGATTGTACTTTTATAAGGTATGTTGACGTGTGAGAAAGAAACAAGTCAATACTATTGAATCTTTTTGTTTTTATAAAAAGTTGAATTTTTTACAGGAGCCATAGAGACAAAATTTAGTTTTTTTTTTTTTGGTGAATACACCTAATTTCAGTCAGTATTTTTGAAAATCAGTAGATATATGTGCTTTCCAATTAAGACTAGAAGAATTTTTAACAACTCATTTTTAATTGGAACAATTGAAATGTTACAATGTATATTGAACAACAAAATATATTTATTTGGGATGAATCAAAATGACTTATTGTTTTCTGTTGACTGAGCTTTGAGGGGATTCGTTGTAGTTTTGAAATAAGATTTTGATCTTATAGCAGATTATATCTTGTAACAATGAATAAAAGTTTTATGAATTTAGAATATCATTTTATTATCTTTAATTGTGGAGCCATGGTTCATTAAAAAAAATTATTCACTTTGTAAGTTTTATTTGCTTCATTATTTGATGATTTTAGGAGAGTTTGATCATATACCAAAGTAGTAATTTTAATTGCACATTTTAGGAGTATGATGAAAGCAATGAAATATTTAATATTAGGTGATGGAAGTTGAAAGATGAGAAACTCTAATTTATTAAGATAGCTTGATAAGTGATAAATTTGAATTCTTTAGCTAAACTTTATTCAAGCTAAAAAAATTTGAGAGATAAGAACTTATATCTTCAATGACAAATCAATATGTGAGAAATCTGAGCTCTTTAGTTAAATATAATGTGTTTCATGATGACTGGTTTCAAAGATTATTACAGAGGTTTTAGAAGGGAAGAATGTATCTATATAAGGTATGTTGTGTTGTGAGTAAAATAAATTAAATGTTATTGAATCTTTCCATTACTATAAGAAATATAAATTTTTTATTTGAGCCAAGAAGGCAAAATTCAGTCTATTTTTTATTTTTGATGAATACACAAAGTAAATTTTCAGTAAGTATTTTTTGAAATAAAAAGGTATCTATGCTCTTGAAATTTTATTAGAAGATTTTTGAACAATTAATTTTTAACTGGAATGAAGTAGATGTTACCATGTTTTTAAAGAGAAAAAATATTTGTTGGGGAATTTTTAATTTATTTTATAATTAGCTAAGAGGATTTGTTGTATCTGTGAAATAAGAGAGATTGTAATGGAGGGGGTGTTGATCTTATAGCACTTGATATTCTTGTAATGATCAATAAACTTTTTGTAAAATTAGAACACCATTTATTGCCTTTAATTATGGAGCCATTGTATCTTTAAATTTTTTTTTTTGATTTGTAAGTTTTATTTGCTAGCTACTTGGTGATTTTAGGAGAGTGACTGATCATGCAACGGTGCAATAATTTATGAAAACATGTTTTATGAGAATGATGAAAGCAGTGAAAGATTTAATGATTTTTAAGGTGATGGAATTTGAAAGATGAAAAATTCTGAACTCTTAAGATAGATTTATAAAAGATAATTTGAATTCTTTAGTTAAATTGGATTTAAGGTGAGTATTGTTTTTTCATAGAAGATTTTTTTGGTGAGTTTAGAAATAGATTGTACATCAGTAAGAAATTTGGAAGATTTGAAATTATACCTCTAATGATAGATCAATAAGTAAGGATTCAGAATTATTTAATCAAATCTAATGTATTGCATGTAAACTAAATTTGTTAAGAAGATTGTATAGATATTTTGCATGAGTGCAAAAATAGAGCGTAATTTTAAAATTATGTTGTGGTTTGAAGAAGAATAAAGTTAATATTCTTGAATCTTTTTAGTTTTAGACAGATACAAATTTATGTAGGAGTCACAAAGTGAAAATTGAGCGTGTGTATATATATATATATATATATATTGGTGAATACCCAAATAACTATATAGTTTTGATGCTTAGATTTTTCGATTTGGAATCGACATGGCTTAAAATCAATTTCTTAGCAAGAGTAAGAGGTAAGGAAGAAAAGCCTTAAGATTTGGCTTAAGATTTTCCCACTTAAAGGTCAAAAAACAAAATCTTCTCTTTGTTGAACCTGACTTTGCCCCGAAGCTGCGTATGTTATTGCTCCGCTTTCTCTTTCCCTCCCTAACTTTGTCCTCTGTCGTGCTGCTAACAGAATGAGGGATACGAGTTCTTTGTTAATATCCGTGGGCGACGTTCAATCTGCTCGATCTATACATGTTTTGGAGGTGTCATTAATGATAAATATTTAAAAGAATTTTTTTATCTTTTATTGCGATTTGGATTTAAATTTCAAGCATTGTTAATTAATTATTATAAAAAATAAATTATTACAATCTCCCATTCTCTTAAAATATCCGGTCTTAAAATTTATGAAATTTGAAATACAAGCATATAATCCACACCTCAACTAAACCATTGCAGATAACTCTCTACTATCTAATACTTTTTTTCCAAGTGGCGTTTCCTTCTGTCTCATGCTTTCATAATACACAAATAAAATAAATCTCTCGACTTTTGAGCTGATTCATATCATGGTTATGATTCTTTCGGTTTTTTCACAAATGTGTGGTACGGTTTGATGTGCATAAGATTTGTGGCAAGCTTGTTAGCGTCATCAATAATATATTTCTAAAATAACGAAATATGAAACATATTATGTACTCCATACATATATGTTGATAGGGCAAGACTATACTCCAAAATCTTTTATAGGCTCAACTTCGCAGATTTTCCAAATTGTTTAACACCCTTCATATGACCGAGCTTAAGAAACAATCCTCGATCTCAAATTTCACTGATCAACATTTGACATCATATTAGATTTTTTTTCTTTGTTGAATTGCTCTTAATCTATCACAAATTTATCAAATGTCCTCGGTGTTTTCATCTACGTACTCGACACAATTATCTTCTTTTCAACAAATATTGCATAGCATTGTGGTGTTATGTACTCTTCCATAAAAAGGCCTTTTTAGCAGCCATGCCATTACTGGTTTGAAAGCTATTACTATAGGCTAATTCTATCAAGTGTACGTGCATTTACCTAATTTTTACGAAATCAAGCACATTAAGTTTAAGTAAATCTTGTAATATTTTGTTCGTTTTTTTTGAATGATCGTCTATTTTGGGATGAATTGTTGTATTGAAAGTTATTTGTTTACCTAATACTTGAACTTTTCTGCACAATATAGATATGAATTTATTGTCTTGCTTTAAAATTATTGACTTTGGGACTCCATGCAATTGCACATTTTTATTTACATAAATTTTGGTAAACTTATCCACAAAATCAATTTGTTTTGATAAGCAAGAAATATGCAGATATTGTTACATGATCAATCGTCACTCATAATCGTAACCTTGCTTTGATCATGGTAGTTCAATTACAAAATTCATAGCAATGCCTTCTTACTTTCATTCTTGGATAGACAACAGTTATAGCATCTTACTAAGATTTCAATGCGTAGCTTTAACCACAAATAAGACATCTTGCCACAAACTCTGCTACATTACGCTTCAACCCAATCCAAAATAATCCTTTGAGCTCCTAATATGTTCTATTGCTTCTTGTATGTATTGTGTATCTGGAATAATATGCTTCATATAAAATTTTCTTTTGGAAATTATTAACAATAGGATTGCAATACATTTAATAATTTTTCATCATTATCTCATACTTCTCAATTTGACCCGCATTCACCCGATATAAAATATTCTAAATCTCAATATCTTGCAATAATGTATCTCATTATTTATCCTTCAAATTTAACCAAATTAACGTTTAGTTTAATAATGCAAAATTTTTATAATTTGGTGCCACTACTGATAATTGCAAACATTATATATTTTTAATTAGCTGCTTTCATTGTGAAATTACTTAATTTGCCCTCAACCTGTCTTTCTACTTAAGACATTTGCAATTACATTTGCTTTCCTTGGGATGAAATTATTTATCTAAATTGAGGTTAAGTGATTTTGTTTGCCTTGAATTCATTTATTTTGTGGAAATATATTTTAATCTTTTATGGTCCATGAACACTTCATTTCTTACTCTATACAATTAATGCATCCATATCTTTAAAACCATTACAACTGTTGCTAATTCCATGTCTTGCATAGAACATTTTTCTTGTGATTCTTTAATTGTCCAGAAGCAAGCAATTATCTTCCCATGTCGCATAAGAATAAATGCATGTCCTCTTAAGAAACATCGTTATAAATCTTCATTTCTTTTTTTCCTGAGGAAATCATTAATATTGAGTCTATCATTAAGCATGTGTTCCACTTTTAAAAATTTTGTCACAATAGTCTTTCCACATAAATTTCATCGTATTTTGAGTCAATCTAAACAAAAACATAACAAGCTGAGAAAAATCCTCGACAAATCTCTGTAATAGTTTGTCAGACTTTTGGAACTCTTGATTTATGTGAGAGTAGTTGGTCTGGGCTAATCAACCATTGCTCTAACCTTTTTTTGGTCTACTAAAATATGCTCAGTATTGATCACATCTCTCAACAATGTTGTGTTCTTCAACCAAAATTCACATTTAGATAACTTTGCATACAACTTGTTTTCCTTCAATGCCTAGAAAATTATGCAAAGATCTTCTGCATGATTAGCTTCATCGCTTAAATATATTAGAATGTCTCCTATGAAGACAATTAACAATCTATCTAGAAATGTTTTAAAAATTGTTCTGTTTATGACATTTATAAAGGCTGTAAGTGCATTCGATAACCCAAATAAGATCACTACAAATTCATAATGTTTATATATTGTATTGAAAACTATCTTTGCCATGTCATCGTTCAATTTTTTTAAAATAGAGCCCCCCGTCTCTCTACTCCGCCTCCTCTAATTGATTAAAAAGTGCATCAATCATTGGTATTAAATATTTATTTTTAATTTTGAGCCTATTTAATTCTCTATATTTAATACATAACTTTAAGCTTTCATTTCTTCTTATAAAAAATATTAGGGCTCCCCAAGGTGATGTACTCGGTTAGATAAAATATTTCTCCAACAATCTTGTAATTGATTTTTTAGTTATTACAATTCTTTTTTTTTGTCATTCTGTAGGGTTATCTTTGCTATTTATTCTGCATATTGTATCAAATCAATAAAAAAACTTATCTCTCTGATTAGAGGCAAATCAGACAAATCATCTAAAATGACTTCTGGATATTCTTTTATTATTAGTGCATCTTTCTACTTATTCGACTCTTTTGTGACATCACTGATCTAAGCTAGAAAAACTTGGTAATATTTTGCTAACATCTTAAAGACATTCACATTTTATTGAATATGCAAAATGAATAATTTCTTGATAAGGTTGGTGTAGCTTCAGTGGTAGACAAAATTAGAGAGTCATCTTAAATGATTTGGTCACATTAAACCCGACCATCTGATGATCCTATCAAGGGAATAGATGTTTTAGATTCGACTTATGTTAAGATAGACAAAGGTATACCTTAAAGGTTTTGGCAAATTGTATTAATGATCTTAATCTATTAGAATTAAATGAAAATATGATAGTCAATAGGACACATGGAGAGTAGGATTCATGTACCCGACCTCACATAGCGGGATAAAGGCTTGTTGTTGTTGGTGAATACTCAAATGTAATTATCATATAGTATTTTTGGAAAATTACAAGATATCCATGCTCTTTAAATTGAACTAGAAGATCTTTGAATAAATAAATTTTAATTGGAATGAATGAAATGTTACGATGTATATTTGAAAATGAAAATATATTTTTTGGGAATGGCTCAAAATAGACTGGGCATTAGGCGGGTGGCTTGACGGGCTCGCCACAAGCCCACTCAGGATGAGCAGATTTGGCTGTGGAAAAGTAGAATTTTTGCGAGCATGGCCTGATCCGAGGCCGGTTTGACTTAGTCAAAGCTTGACACAGACAAACCATATGAAAAAAAAATCTCAAAAATTATTAAGAATCGCTTGCTGGCCTTTTCTAAAAATTTATTCGCGATACTCTTTTCTCCTCTCGATTCCCGAACCTGAAGAGGCTATAAGGAGATCGCGGTGTCGATCTCCGCGAGGGTGAAGGAACTAAACAGAAGGAAGATCGGGGAGGAGAGGGCAAGGGGTGAGGGAGAGCAGAAGGGCACAGGAGGAATAGTTACCTGAACACTATAAGGGGATTCGGGACGCAGGGTCGATCCCGCGTCCCCGCCTATTAAGAAATTCACCAACGACGTTTCAAAGCGTCTTCAAAACGCTCTGCGAACGCATTATTCAAACAGTGCAGCGACATTTTCAGAACGCCACCGGACCCTAATAAGATGCCCCAAATGGGCCCTAAGCCCGACCCGCCCAATGCCCAAGTAGCTCAAAAGAACTTATTGTTTATTATAGATTGGCTATGTGAAAACTCATTGTAGTTATGAAATAATAGAATGTAATTGAGTAGGCACTGCTCTTATTGCAACTTATGATCTAATAAAGGTGAAAA
>NEWO01000055.1:1418530-1446992 GCA_003013225.1 Phalaenopsis aphrodite | reverse complement strand
AAAAAGAAAGCTCCCAATGAGAAATAGTATGCATGAATCACAATAAAGAGACTACAAAACCAGACGTGCACACATAAGTCCAAGGGTTGCAGGCCGAAATGACTCTAATGATGGAACAATTCAAAGTCCTCCGGGTGACAATCTCCCAGAGGAACAACCTGACACCTCATTTGGAGGCGGAACCATAGGGGGCCCTCCCTCAAAGACTACTGGACAACTAAGTCCGCAACCATCAGATGGAGAGACAAGTTGAGTCCAAACACAATGACACTTGTGCATCTGCACAGGATAAAAATCGATAGGAAGAGCAAATGTGAGTACCTATTTGGCCCCTAGCTGGGGGAACATTCACTCGCCAAATAAAAGAGGCGGTACCCCCGCCCAAGCTAAAGATCTCGTGTCTAGATCCTTTCAAGGGTAAAACTGATCTGATCGATGATGTGGCATCATTCAAGTGATCGATCTGTCTGCTTCAGGTCAACGACCCAATATTATTTCATCTCTTCCTATCCACCCTGAAGAAGTCGACCCTTCGATGGTTCAACAGTCCACTGACTGAAACAATCTTCAACTACTATGAGTTTAAAAAACTCTTCATCTCACACTTCTCGAATGTACATAAGCCAAGAAAAGTCTTAGATACCCTCCTTGACCTCCAACAGAGAGAGAACGAGAGCTTGCAAACCTACATCATCCGCTTCTAGAACAAGATGATGAAAGTTAAGAACCTGAAGCCTGAAATAACCAGAATAGCCTTGAAATGAGGGGTATGAAGCAAAAGATTCAGTTGCAGACCTCGTGTCGAAGGAGAACCTCTACAATGAGGTGACCGTCATCACAACACAAATCAACAACCACCAAGTAGGAGGTATCCTTGTTGACACTGGGAGTTCGGTTAACTTCCTGTTCAAGATAGTGTTTGATAAGATTGACTTAAAGACCAACTGGTTGATAGCACCGGCCATCTTATTATTCAGATTCTCTGGGGAAAGAAAGGAAGGATTGTAACGGTGTAGAAGACTTTATCGCAGTGAATCCCGACCAACCTACAATGCCATCTTCTGTTGGCCAATCTTGAACAACTATTAGGCGGTAATTTCTACATAACATGTGGCAGTAAGGTTCCCAGTGACCGGGAGATAATTACTGTCTGGAAGAACTTGGAGCAGTTTAGGAGCTGCTACCTACGAGCGGTCTCGAATGTTATTCACGATTTGCTCGATATCCTGATCTAGAGGGAAGGAGGTCTTGAGACCAGTGAGGCCATCCTTCAAGTACTCGTATCCAACGAAGAACACGATAAGGTTTTCCTCATTGCTGAACATTTTGATGCGGGGTTCAAAAACCAGCTGACACGAATGCTTCGGGAGCACCGTATGGTGTTCGCTTGGAGTGTGGTTGAGATGTTCAACATTTCAATCAATGCAACATGCCATAGGCTGAACATCAACCCCTAATCTCGACAAGTCATCAGAAGATTCAGTTAACCACCAAAACTTTTGTCGAACCAATAGCATCAGAGGTACATAAACTATTGGACGCTAACTACATCCGCGAAGTTCGGTACCCAACCCAACTCTCAAAAGTTGTGATGGTCAACAAGGCCAATGACAAATGACAGATGTGCGCCAACTTCACTAAACTCAATGCCGCTTTCCCAGGGACATGTACCCTTTACTGAAGATTGACACCTTGGTGGATGCAGCGGTCAAATACTCGATCATGTGTTTCTTTTACGCTTACTCCGGCTACCACCAGATAAATATGGAGCCAGTCGATGTGGAGAAAACAAATTTCATTGTTGTGCAATGCATATTTTGTTTTAATGTTATGTCATTCGGGCTTAAGAGCGTTGTGACGACATATCAACGCCTCATGAATGCACTTTTTTCTAATAAGAAAAAAAAAATGTTGTGGTGTATGTTGATGATATCATAGTTAAAAAGCACATCAAAGATCTGAAAGAGATTTTTGAAACACACAACAATTTTAATATGAGATTAAACCCTTCCAAGCACTCCTTCGGGTTGTCGATCGAAAAGTTCCTTGACTTCCTACTGTCTTCCGAAGGATTGATGGACAATCTAAAAAAAAGTACAATGATCCTACATATGCCACCTCCGTGGAGTACCAAGGAAATTTAGAGGCTAACCGAACGGATTGTCGGACTCAATCTTTTCATCCTAATATTTGGCGACATGTGCATGGCTTTCTTTAAGGCGCTAAAGAAGAATCAAAGTGTTGAATGAACGGTCAAATGTGAAGAACCATCACTGCTGCAGAGTCTGAAGCCAACCAAAGAACTCTCCCTCTACCTCGGAGTCAAATGAGAGGTTGTAAGCTCAGTCCTGGTTCGAGAGGAGGCATGAAAGCAATACACAATCAACTACAGGAGCAGAGTGTTTCATAGTGTCGAAATCGGGTATTCAATTTAAAAAAAAAAACTAACCTTTTTCTTTGATTGTTTCCGTTCGCTGATTTCGACAGTACTTCTAGATGCATTCAATTATGGACATCACAGACCATCAATTGAAGTCTGTACTCACACGACCATAGCTCTCCAACCGACTGCTAAAGTGGGCAGTGGAGCTCAGTGAATTTAACATCACCCACATCCTTGGGACGCCAATTAGAGCCTAAGCTATCACAGACTTTCCGGCTGACTTCTCCGTAATAGAGGGACATGACGAAGAGACTATCAATGATGACATAACGTAGACTCTATATGTCAATGGGGCCTCTAAGCAAGCAACGACGATACTAGGTCTAGTTCTACGCAGCCCAACTGGAGAACACCTTTGGCAGTCAATCTCATTGGAATTCGACTTCACAAACAACCAGACAGAATGCAATGCGCTGATCATCAAACTTCGCTTGGCCTACGAAGTAGGTATCTGGGAGCCCCTTGTGAGGTCCGACTCTTTGCTGATTGTGAGTCAAGTTAATGGAAAATTCAAACCCAGAGTGAGATGATGGTCAGGTATATGAAGGTGAATTTCTCATTAAAATATGTCAGCACATTAAGACTTTCTTTTTGTTTTTTATTTTTAAACAATGGCATTAATAATATATTATTTTCTATTGATGCTCTTCATGTTCTGCCAATGGACCAGTCGCGCTTGAATTTTGATTTCATTTCACATCTAAATCAAAATAGGAAAGTGTAGCACGCAACTATAAGAAAATTTCTTTTACTTTTATCTCTCTATATTTTAGGTTCATTTAATGTAAATAACATATGCTTGTTTCTCGTTTTTTTAAAAGTAATTTTAATGAAAAAAAAATGTTAATAATTTCTCAAATATTTAATCAAAATCAACTAATTAATGTTACATTTGTTTATATTCATAAATATTTATGATATTTTTTTCTTCAAAATTAAGCATATTGTTATAGTCATAAAAAGGTGTGTCTTGCATTATTAAAAGATTTGAAATTATATTACATCAGGACTCCGCACGTAGAGTTACGTACGAAGTCCAGTGAAATTATGTCACAAATATTCCCCTCGTGTTATTCAGGTGTTATTGTGTGTTGTTCATGTGTTATTGAAGTGTTATTGTGTTATTAGAACACCGGGAATATTTCTAGAAACACCTGAATAACATGCAATAACACCTGAAAACACAGAATAATATGAGAGGAATATTCCCTTGTATTACCCGCCGATCACATCGACGACATAATTTTATTGGACTCTGCACGTAACTCTACGTGTGGAGACCTGATATAATATTTTTTTGAAAGATTTTTATACGTAAACATAACAGAAGCTCCAAACCTATTATATTCATAAATCATAATAGTCCAAAATTTGGAATCGAACCTAAAGCATCAATATCACCAGTCAGCTGCGCATCATGTGGGGCCATCTCACAATTAGAGCACAACTTGGCTGCAAAATATCTAATTTCATAATCCCTAAATTGCCACATTTACCACCACTAAATCCCATCTGCGTCACATATATTTCCCACAAATTTGCAAAATTTCTCAAATATATAAATTTGTTGATATAAATGCTATATTTTTCAAATATATTATTAGAGTAATATTTATTTTATTGTATTAGTTGCTGGTTTTATTTTTATTGTTTTTAAAATAATGAGGGGAAAGAGAACTCGAATATTTAATTAATTAAATATTCGAACATAATATTAAAACTAATTTAGGATCTGAAAAGATAAAAATATCACTTTTCGATAAGTTCAATTATTTAAATGAAGAAATTTTGGATAATTGCTTGACCAGTGTTATATCAACATATCTTTCATCTATCTGATCCGAATGCAATGCAAGATGCTCATGTTAAGAAATATTTAATGAGAAAATTTTAGATAAAGACAGATTTTCTATCTTCAAGAAATTTCAAATTTCAGTTTCTACGATTGTTTATTGGAATATCAAATGAGAAAACTCAAAATTGAAACTGTTATTTACAGAACCCGAAGTAGAAAAAAATAGAAGATATTGAAAATACAAATAGACAGTGAAATCTCAAATTATCTTATTATTTGACTTTATGAATTTTAAGAGAGATTTATTTGATATTTGAGTTGATATTTTACTTAGAAACTTGGACTTATATTACATAATATATTGTAACCTCCTTTTTTTTGTGCTAAACAGAGGACGTGAAACGAGAAAAAAAAAAACAATAGAAGAAGCGAAGAGTTGGGCAATGGAGAGTCGAAGAAGGGGGAGCGAAAGTCAGAAAACCGAACGGAGAAACCAAATAGGTGGGAGATGAAGTGTAAAGCCTTGAATTTGAAACCAGAGGATCAAAAGACGTTATGACAAGATAGTCTGTAGATAGTGAGCACACTATAGTGAGGGGAGCCAAACTAGGCCTTCAAATTGTAAATTTTATTTTGATTTTTTTTTTATGATTTCTTGATTTTAAAGAATTTTTAAGAATTTCATTTGAATTTATTTTATTATATGAGTTAAATGCCTCTTATATGTTTATGAGATATATACAAGTATTTAATAATTATTAGTACTTATAAGATACTATAAATCACTTGAAAAAGTGATTATAGACCTTATAAAACCATATATACAAAATTTTAGGAGTATTGATTATTTTATTAACTTTTGTGATTCAAATTGGTTTCTTATCATGATTTTAAAAGTTTTTTATATTTTGTATTAAGTGTGTTTAAATTGACTTAAAATTATCAATGGAGGTTTATATTGATTTCAAAGCATTCTCTAAAAACTTTGTGAATTTTTATTGATATATTAAAATTATTTGAATTTTGAAGTAATTTTGGTTAAAAATTCATAGTAAATCCAAATGACTTTAAAAATTCTTTAAATTTTACAAAAATTTTTGGAATTGAATTCTAAACAATCTTAAAAAAAATTTATATTATCTAAAGTCATTTAAATTTTTTATGAATTATTTTATTATTCAAAAAAAATTGTTAAAAATGATTTGATGAAAAATATTCTTGTATATCTTGGTCCCTCTCTATTCACTTGATTTATTGGTGAAAATTTCATTCAATTTGAAATTTTCTTAAAGAAGTTCCCTGAATTTGATCATATAATGTTATACCATTTTGACTTGAACCACTTAATTTCAAAATGAGAGTGACTTTTAACTGTTTTTTTTTTTCTATTGATGAGTTATTCTTATCTATTGGTTGAGATTTTTAAGTTCAAATATTCCATTTGTTAAACTTAATAGTGAAGGAGGTGTATTTGTAGTTTTTGAAAATTTGAAAATGTGCCCATTTTCACTTTTAAACAAATGAACTTTATTTTTCAATTATTTTTTAAGTTCTTATTAGTTGAGAGGTTTGTTTTGGTTGTTTAAATACAATAGGGGTATAATTAAAGTTTTGAAAGATTATAAATATGCCTCCAATCACTTTTAAACATGAGAAAATCACTATGCTTTTACTGTTTGATTGATTATTAATCAATTGAGATCAAATCTAGAAGTTTAGATATTCAATTTTTCAATTTAAGGATTTAAACGTATAGAATGGTATATTTGTCCACAACATACACANTTTTTGAAAATTTGAAAATGTGCCCATTTTCACTTTTAAACAAATGAACTTTATTTTTCAATTATTTTTTAAGTTCTTATTAGTTGAGAGGTTTGTTTTGGTTGTTTAAATACAATAGGGGTATAATTAAAATTTTGAAAGATTATAAATATGCCTCCAATCACTTTTAAACATAAGAAAATCACTATGCTTTTACTGTTTGATTGATTATTAATCGATTGAGATCAAATCTAGAAGTTTTGATATTCAATTTTTCAATTTATGGATTTAAACGTATAGAATGGTATATTTGTCCACAACATACACATTATTGACTGACCAAAGGAAAATATGTTGAGATTTTCAGACATATTTTATACTGTTTTTGATGATATTGCACTTTAAAAAAGATATTTTTGATGTTTTGTTGCAGGAATGATGAATTAGAGTCATTTGAGCAAAACGATGCAAAAAGGAGCGAATTTGGAGCGAAAATGACCAAAATATAAAAATTTGAACTAGGACGCCGACGACGAGATTTTCCCGAGACTCCAGAATTAATTCACTTAGAAGGCCCGCCGACGGCGAGCTCGACGGTTATGCCCAACTAGACATTGGATGAGGACGAATTTTAGAGGGGTGCTTAGGCAACTCTTGGGAAAGCTCATCCACATTTTTAAAGAGAAGACTTTGGCCAAAAATAGAAAGGGGGGTGACTCCAAATTGAAGTGTGAAAAAAGTGTGTAGAGTCTAACTTGTGAGGAATTCTTCGAGAGATTGTAAGAGTAGAGGGAAAGTGACAGATTTCTTCTTACTTGCCGCTTCGAAGAAGAATTCTTTGTGCTGTAAAGAAAGGAAGAGATTCAGAGGAACTTCGATGTGTTTTCTTGGGGAGAAATTAGAGATAAGTTTATTATTGTTGTAGTTTGTATGACTTTGATTTTATATATGAATTCTGAGTTTTGTTGTGCTTTCCCCATGAGATATGAGTAGTTTTCTCTGTGTTTCTCCTAGACTTGAGATTTGTGAAATGGTGAATTGAATTGGTGAAGCCATGAAAATGTTTAAAAAATTGTGATGATCTTTTCACTTTGATCTTAATTTACTTTCAATCTGGTCAATTGATTTGTTAAAATATGTTGAGTTTTACAATTAAAGTGAAGATTACATCCAAGATTCAGGGAGGTCGAAGCCCTTGGAAGTTGGGTGCAAATAAATAGGAAAATAAAATTATCGGGCGTAGAATTGGAGATTTTAGAGTGACAGACTAAAATCCCCAATTTAGTCCTATCATTTGGGTGCAGAAGTGTAGATGTTAGTCCTCAGGCGAGGGGAACGTTGGAGCTCCGAAGTGAGAGTCGGTATCCCCCCAACCTAGCCACAGATTCAGTAAACAAGTGTATGATTAGTCAATGTTCTTTATGTCTGGACCAAAGGGTAAAGAATATGTATGCTCCTATTTAACACAATACAAATTGAACTGATTCACTTTATCCATTTACTATAATTTCTTGACAAGGAGAATGTTGTTTTCTTATATATTGAATATCACATTAGAAACCTCATTAGTATAATTAGTTATTTAAGAGTTATTAAAATTACATATTTATTTCAATTGTCTATTAGTGATAGAGAAGCAAATTGAATTCTATTGTTGCAATTGAGTATTGCTTTTTCTAAAATCTTAGTTCGCAGTTCTAATATTACTCTCTGTGGGACTGATATCTAGGACTCCATTAGAGCCCTATATTACTTGAGCGATGCATATACTTGCGTTGATAAGTGTGACTTTACAATTATTGAATATTTTATACATCCATCTTTATCGAATCTATAACTTTTATTAAGTTTTGGTACAGTTGCCGAGGAACTAAATCTTTTAGCAACAATATTAAATACTTATATTTTTAAGCATACATAAAGTCGTTGTCATTGACTCGAATGAGGCTACGTGTTATAAGACTCTAGTTTTAGGATCTTAACTTCTCAGGTGGGTCAGCTTGGAGATTTATCAAGAAAACATGTTATGTGGCTGTCAGGGCACCTCAATGTGTCCGAGCTAATGTAGGTCGATTGGTTCTGACACAACATTGTCAAAGTATTGATTTCAGTCAATCAATATAGGTTCTTCCTTTAGGGAATACTGCTCTCTTCCTCGAGCCAGCGTGTGTTGGATGGTGTCCAACACTTGATCCTTCAACTTTTGGATCTACTAGTTCACAAACTCTTGGGTGCACTCCATATTTCTAGTATTTTTACTTGGAGTTTTTTCTTTATGTGTTACTCCTCTTCTTTTCTATGACATGACACACACTCACCAAATATTTTAGGATGTTGAATTCTGATATGCCCGCGAATCACACCAAAGGAATAGAGCATAAGTCTTGCCTTTTTTATTTTATCAACACTTTTTTTTCTTTCTTACAAGAGTTGATCTCCTTATTTATAGGGGATTAAGTATTATCTAGAGATATTAAATTTTTGACATTGCTTTAATGAGGGCGTAAAAAGATAATCTTGGTATTTTACAACAGCGATGTATTGAATCGGCTTCATAGGCCTTGGTTCATTTGAATGTATATTGTCAACTTTATGATTTTTGGTTCATCTGAATGCATCCGACCGACTCTGCAGGTATGATTTGTTTGAATGTATCTGATCGGCTTTGTGAGCCTTTAGGACTTCTGTTGGTTGACCTTCCTTTGTCATTCTAGTCTACTTCAGATCATCAGATCTCTTCAGGATCAACATGATCATATCTTTATATACAATTCTATCATTATTATATTATTAAAATTAAATTCAATTAATTTTAATATTTATTATGGTATATGATTTAACTATTAGTTCGATCTTAAGATTTTCCTATTAAATTTTTGAACAATTAAATTTCTTTTTTTCTTGTAAGATATTATCACATCATTGGTCCCTATATGCACCGCAACTATCGGTGTGAATCTTAAAGCATTCAGACTATCTAGACACTGACTAGACAATCAAGACATCCTACCATCCCACAACTAACTATATGATCAAAGAATCGACTGACATGCTGCGGCGAGAGACCTGATGTTGACCTCACTTTTTGTTGAGGTCTAGCCTTTCTTCCTCATATGCATAGAATCTAGCTATAAGATTTTCCTGTTGACTATTTCTAGAGGACTAGTAAGGGAACCCTCACCATTAGAAATTCTAAAACTTTTCTTTGATCATCTTGAAGTTCCACATATTGGTTATAGCCTCTAGCCCTTAGTAGGTGGAGCCAATATGAGGGAGCTCAAGGATAGTCTCTATAGGAAGTATGGCCTTAGGGTTGGCCCCATGTGGTATGATCTTGGTCTTGCACACATATACTTTCACTTTTGACCACCCTTCACCAGACATGCTTAGCATGATCCCCTACTCTTTTGGAAACTCATGTAGATGGTACCCCAAACCCTTAGCCCTAGGCTAGGGTTTGGCTAAGACCAACACATGGAGGATCCAAAATGCGAGCTACCTTGGTCTCATGACACTATAAGGGTAATTTTAATGGATAACATCTTCAATTGATCTCATTATGCCCAAATACTCAATTTTGGCCTTTCACCCCAAACTTTCCCAAAATTACCAAATTACCCTTGAAACCTTAAAATTCTCAAAAATTGCCCAATTTACCCAATTTTACCCAAAAAACTTCTCAAACCCTTTTAAACCACTAAAATTGCCTAAAACACCCCAAAATTTCAAAATTCCCAAAATACCCCTACAATCATCCCAAAAATTCCCAAAACCTCCAAAATCATTCTAAACACTCCCAAAACCATTTATAACCATCCATTGAGCCCAGTTTGACCAAATTGACCAATTTTGACTAAAATCTCAATTTTATCCCTAAATGCCTAAAGTCCCCAAATTACCCCTAATTTCTACCACATTGATTTCAAATTTCCCCAATTTCAAATCTAAACTCAATTTCATCATGTCTAAGCCAATTTTGAACCAAATTTAAGCCTAATTGAACCCAATTTTAAACTCAAATCCCAAGCCTAATTCAAATGCCCTAAATTGACTTTAAGCCAAAATTCCACCAAATTGAATGCCCTAACCTATTCAATTTTCCCAAATTTAGTTCCTAAACTCTTCATAACATTCTCATAGACCAAATTGCACCTTCAATTGGCCTTGACCTAGCCTCAAGCCTAGCCCAAATCCAACCCCTTATTTTGCCTCAAAGTCTAAATTTCTCCAAATTAAACCTCATAGCCTTATAATTTTCTAATAAATTGATGCCCAAACACTTCATGACAATCTTATACATTAAATTGACCATTAAATTGGGCCAAATCGAAGCTCTAATCCAACCCAAACCCAAGTCCAAGCCAAATCATGGATTTTGAACCCAAGCCCTAAACCCACTTGAAGCCACTTGGTTCATCCCATCTTAGACCATCATATCTGACATTTGGACCCTAAGGACAAATCTAGATTCTCCTAGTCTGTCCTAGAAGTGCCATAGACCAAGGGTCCCATGATTTTGGAGATTCCTTCCCATTTTTAGCCAAGTGACCTAATCTTGAGCTCAACTGATTAAACCCCCATCTTGATCACAACTAAACCTCCCCCTTGGTTTCTTGAGCCATCTAGCCACCTCCATTGGCCTGGCCAGCTGACCTAGTGGCCCAAAAACCAAAAACCGAGAGAGACTCGCTTTTGGTTTGAACCCAATTAAACCCATCCTATGTGGCTAGCTATTATTGTCCATTGACGTTGTTCAACCTTCCACCTAAGCTTCTTTCTCCACCCCCTGACTTGGCCAATTAAGCTCTAACTCCCCCTCTATTTAAACCACCCCTCTCACGGCCAAGAAGTGAGTGTTGACATTTGCTTCGGGAGAGCCCTCTAAATTGTTCACAGAGCCTCTTTAAGCCTTCATAAGATCATTCCAACCATTTTCCCCCACTGAAATCCATTTCATGAGCTTAATTTTGAGATCAAAATCTAGGGGTTTTTTTTTACTCCAAAACTCCACAAAACTCCAAATTGTACCACCCTTGAGCTTCCCCAGACCAAAAGAGGAAGTTTCCCATCAAAAACCCCCTTTGTTGAGCTCTCTAACCCACTCCTAGACCAATGTCGCATCACCTGTTGGTCGAAACCATACCTAGACCTTATACCAACTTAAACCAACACTTCGAGGAGGTTCGTTGGACTCTACTAAAGCTTCCACAAGCACCCAATCGAGACCTCACATCTTGGGCTAAGGAATAATTCAAAAATCCTAAAAATCCCCTCGGTTTCATCAATTGTGAAGAGAATGTCTATTTCATATGTATCTAGCCATATGAATGTATTCGTCTCGATTAGATGAAGCTATCAGAACAAACCCCATGTGAATTGGTTGAGTATCAAGCGAGATCTTAGGGTTTTAGTGTGAACATTTCTCAGTTTAGAACAAATTGGGATGATGAACAGATGCCATTCATTCACGCGTTTATTAATCCAACGATAAGGGAGAAGTCGAATAGGAGATTTGTTCGTGAACAGCGTGATGCATGACACGCTGAGGTGTAAGCTTACCAAATCAAAATATGCCGCTTAGTTTTTCGGAGCCGCCGTAGGTTGACGTGGATGCCGCATGGATAAGTAGATAAATAGAGTATTTTTTATTTAAATTAATTCAAAAACTTTAAAAATTTATAACTTGGTGTAGAAAAATCATAACAATAAAATAAAAATACCCCCTTGCTCAGTGAACAAAGGAAAATAATATGGAATAAAAATAAAAATTATTTGACGTGTCTCTGATTTTTAATTAATTAAATACTCTCTAGAATATTTTAATCTTAATTAAGTAAATAGTGTTCACCATGGATTGAGACTTTAGGGGTTTATTTCTCGTGACAGTGAGGATGTTCTCTGATTTTTCCTAGGTAAGAGGACACATCTAGCTCTGAAACCCAAATTTTCAAGCATAGTGGCCCATTTTTTCTTAAATTAACTATATAAATTAAAATATTAAATAAAAAAAAATATGAGATTTATTTTGGTAGGTTCCCCGTGGTCAGAAGACTCTAGAAAAAATTTAAAATAGATTTAAATGATTGTGTGCATAACTATAGCTAATTAAGTCATTTTAACTCATAAAAGTTAAAATAAATATAATATAATTAAAAAATTACATAAAAAAGATTCTACAATGTAAATAATGATTATTTTAACTCATTGTACAAATTTAAAGCTCATTACAGTTGATTTGGTCACAAAATTCTATTTTCAATTAAAATAGGGTTTTTGCATTAACATAATTATAATAAATAGACTATAATTCAAAAAATTATGAAAAGTTATTTTCTGAGTTCCTTGTGATTAGGAGCAACTAGGAAGAATAAAATTTGTTTTAAAATAAATAGTTCATTTTTAACTACTTTTTGAATTAAAAATTATTAAAAATAGAAAAAATTACAAAATATGAAAATGCCTAAAAATGTTCCTAATTGTTTCTTGATCACTTGAGACCCTTTAAAATATTTTTCCTAAATTTGTAATTTATTTATATATTTTTAAATGCTAAAAATGTATTTTTGTTAATTTTTCAATAAGATAATTATAATTAATAAAAAATAAAAAAAAATCAAAATTTTGTTTCTCTTAGTTTTCTGGACTTAGATAAATTTAATAAAAATATAAAAAATGTTTTTTGAAATTAAAATATATTTTCTATTTAATTAATCACTAAAAATCAATAAATAATTATAATAATTAAAATATAATTTAAAAAATCATGAAATTTTATCCATATAGGTTCTCTGACCTATGTGAGCTTACAATAATTTTTCTATGAACAAAAACATTTTACTTTGATTAGTTAAATAAATTAATAATCAAAATCCTACTTTTGAGCTAAAATAATTTTATAAATTAAATAAAAATTAGAAAAGTCATTATTTCTCCTCTGATATTTTAATTGATTCATGAGTGGCGTACCATTTGAGTTGTATTTAATGAGTTATGAAGTGGAGAGCCCTAGAGGGAAAATAGTAATTTTGAGAATTTGACGCCTTAATTAAATTTTAGGTTAATCAAAGGGATAAATGAGTAATTTTGATCATAATAAACTCTTTTGGAATCTTTGAAACATAAAGAGTTAAGAGATAGAAACCAGCTTGTCATCTTTTCATTATAAGGATAAAATTATAATTTTATAAATTGTTATGACTCAGAGGATAATTTAGTTGGATGATACTAAGGTTGTGGGCTTAAGATAGGAAGATAATAATTCACTTATTTGAAGCTCCTAGTTGGTGATTAGGTGATAAGCATGATTTTAATGAGAATTGAATTTCGTTTAATTTAACACTTTTGATTATTGCAAATCTATTCTGAAGATTAAATTTAAGGGATTAGTAGTGAGTCAGGTTTGATTGTTTAAACTTATTTAATGAGGTTTATAAAAGAGAAACATGATTAATTCTTGAATACCGTTAAACACTACAAGCCCAACTTTAGTGGTGGGTACAAGATTCTTAATGACTTGAGTTTGCCCTGAGGGTACCCACTTACATAACTCTTAAATAAAACATCAAGTGACTTTCAGACTACCCTACTCTTGGGATGATTAAAATATTAATGTTCACTGAGCATATAGTGTATTAATTCATTGAAACTAAATCTAACTTCAGATGATTAATTAAATAACATAATAAGTCCAAATGAATACAAAATAGTTCAAAGGATTTTAAAAGTTGTTTAGGGTTATGCCTCAAACACTTTTATGATCTTTTGGATACTTTGAAGGAAAATTAAACTTCTTATACTTTGTTTCAGAAAATCATTCATTAAAACTTTTAGGGACCCACCAAGTTATGCTTCAGGACCCGTTAGTTCACCTAAATCAATAAAAATACCCTACACTACTTATTCTATATTAATTGGCTCAATTCTTAAGGATTTGAGTCTTCTCTAAGGTATTTAAATCCTTGTGAGCAACTGAGGATATTTGTTTTCTCCACATACGGATCATCAGGCTTGTGTAAGTCTGAGGTCTAGGTGGCTAGGGCAATGACAATAATGCTAATGTGCGCTAAAACGAGAGATACAATGTGAGATTTAGAATATTATCTCCTACCTCAAGGGCCTTTAATAAAAGGAGAGGATAATGACCGATGATACTATTCAACATCTCTTAAGAAGATGATTGCACCTGATACTCTTAGGTTGCTTGTAGTCTTAGTTTGATTAAATTGATTAACCTGTAGACTGCACCATTTTACAAGTGTTTTAAACAAAAATCTCTTTTGCATGATAAAATAAATGTTATATGCATGAAAATTAAATAAAAATGAAAATTTATAAAGATCTATTGTTAATCACTTGGATCGAGGTTAAGACTGCCCTCTGTAGGTTGCAAGTTGGTAGCTCTCACTTAAGGTCGGAAAACACACAGTCCAACTCTGAGCCCCTACCTTTATCAATGTCTTACATGCAGTCCTGACCTTCTATATGGGACTACGAGTTTTCTTTTTACTCGGATTTTGCTACGAATCAGTTTCTGAGTTTTTCGTACATGATGCTTCTGTTTACTTTCCTGCAATTTATTTAGTTCCTGCAAGTATATTATGCTTCATGACACTAAACATTTATATTTATGTATTGCAATTTTACTTCTTTACTTTATAACAATTTTCTACCTGCATTTATTTACTTTATATGCAAACACAACACAATTTTTAAAATTAAACAACATTTTCAAAACAAAGCAACAAAACAACTAACTCATAATACGTTATCTTGAATTTATGGGAGTCCCTCGGATGAGATAACCCATGATTACTAACGAGATCTCCCCAATTTAAATGAGCTCAACAACTCGTTTAGAGTAAGTAAATTCAAGAGAAAATAATGGTACCAGAACGAGGGAAACATGAGATCCTAACTGGTGTCGCTTTAATCAACTTTAACCCCCCATCATAATGCTTGAAAAACAAAACCAAAATATTGAAACACACCTGATAAAACCTTTTTAACCTTTAGACTTTAGGAATGCTACTTCAACGATGAGATTATAGCTAACTCCGCGGGTAGCATGACAATGATGTACAAAAGAACACCTTTGAGAGTACAAGCGGATCTACGACAACAAAATCTTTCCTTAGAATTTAGATAACAAGCCATATGACTTCGATGTTGTTTGCCTAACACAACTTAAATCCTCACCTCATCTTTAGGTCTTTGTACAACCCTATTGTGCAATCCAAGCCTCACTAGTTTTTAATATGTCTATTCCTCGAGATAGATACATCACTTGCGGTGTTGTGTTCTTTTATTTAAACTATTGTCTATATGAGATCAGTTCTATCTCATATTTTCAAAATTAAACTATTATTTTTCAAAATTATATATACTACATTAAATTAAATACACTTTCCCAAAAAGGTGACCGACACCTGGACGACAGACCGCGCCTACAGTCCAGTCGACCGAAGCGCAGGCATGCCCTTGGTCCCTGTTAGCCGACCAACCCTCTTTTGCCACGACGGATGAAATCATCATTTGACCGAATGCCTCGGTTGACCAAACACAAGTAACATTCACCATCCAATTGATTGCCTCAGTCTGTCGAATTCTAGCGAGTCGATCAACCAATTACAGTCATATCAAAATTCAAATTGTAGTACAAATATGAAATGAAATACATGCAATTAATTAGAGCATTAATGATATTAAGAATGATTTCCACAACTGTTCCCTCAATTTTGTAATTGTACCAAATTTGTCTAATAAATAAGAGATAAATACGAATAAAATGACTCTTCTCCGATTTTCTTCACAATAACTCTTGCTTTATTTTTTTAATCTCTCTACTCTCTTCTCCTTCACTTAGCTCCAACTCCTGAGGTGTGTTCACAAAAATTAATCAGGGATCGAACAGTCTTCCTCATCGACCATCATACCACAATTTCAAGCACATTAACTTTAAAATTATTATAATTAAATTTTTTTCTGTAATATCTTTATTTAAAAAACAATATAACTAAATCTAAATCATTTCATTGCATTCCCCCGCAAGATACGAAACGCATCGCAATAATTCCTACTTCCCGGCGATTCATTGAAGGCTATTCCCGTCATTTTGAAAAAATGAAATCATTAGGGAACGTTTACGACGTCAGCACGTGCATCAGCTCCAGGCACAATATCAACCCCCACCTCCCCCAACGCAGGAGAACCACTCCACCACTCCACTTCAAAGTAATATGGCTCTCCGCAACCTTCTCGCCGCCGTCCTCCTTCTCTCCGCCGCCGTCACCACCCTCTCCAGCTTCGAGGATGAGAACATTATCCAGCCAGTGACCGATCGGTTCGAGTCGATTGAGCCGGCGATCATCCGCACCATTGGAAACACCCGTCACGCCTTCCGCTTCGCCCGCTTCGCCCATCGGTAAGTCGATCATGCTTCGTCTTCCTCTGAACCCATTCTGATTTGATGATCGCCCGCAGGTATGGGAAGAGCTACCGATCGGTGGAGGAAATCAGGAGAAGGTTTGAGATCTTCGTGGAGAATTTGCAGCTTATACAATCCAGCAATCGGAAGGGACTCAAGCACACCCTCGGCATCAATCGTAGGGTTTTTTAATTTTTCTGTTTTTGCTATTTTTATTGTAGATTTATTTTGGCGGTTGGATTAGGTTTTGCGGACATGACCTGGGAGGAGTTCAGGGCGAGCAGGCTAGGAGCGTCCCAAAACTGCTCGGCGACGCTTAAAGGGAATCATAAGATGACTGAGACTGCGCTTCCCGAGACGGTATGTTTCGTGTCGGATCGTGCTGAACCGTGTCGTTTTGGGGAAAGCGTGTAACATAACTGTTTTGACCGTGCAGAAGGACTGGAGGGAGGATGGAATAGTGAGCGCTGTGAAGGACCAAGGGCACTGTGGTTCTTGCTGGACTTTCAGGTGAGAGATGTTTCGGTTGGGTTGGGCGGGCGGGTCAAACTGAGTTGGCGGGCTGGAGATGGCGAGTTTATAATAATAATAATAATAATAATGAAAAAAAAACAAAATAAGGATAGATAATTCAAATTTGAAGTTTTTCTATGGACTTCTTTCATTTTGGGTTCATATTCATAGGTGCTATTTGGTATAAGTTTTTTTGTTTGTTATAAATTTTGGTGATTTTATATATGACGCACTTTTTAAAAGTTATCACTTTTTTCAAATTGGGCTGATTTTGAGGGTCAAAATCGAAACTTTAGAGGTTTTATGAAGTTTTGGATAAAACCTAAACGTTTCAACTACTACTGCTACAACAATAACAAAAGTGGGGTCGGCTATATGAATCTTTTTTCTCCATTGAGTCATATTGTGTGTCATATTTTCATTTAATTCTAAAAAAATAATATCATCTTTTATACAATATGCCCAAGTCTTTCTCGGCCAACCCCTGCCTTTTTGAATAAAGTCGAATCTAAAATATCTACTCTCCTAATCGGATCATCAGATGGTCGACGTTTAATGTGACCAAACCATCTAAGATGACTCTCATTGGAGTTACACCAACCCTATCATGGATATATTCATTTTGCATTTTGTCTCTAAGTGAAAAGCCACTCATCCACCTAATCATTCTCATCTCAGCAACACTTAACTTAGTTTTATGCTTCTCTTTTAAAGGCCAACATTTAACACCATAGAGCATTGCAGGTCTCGCCACCATCTTATAAAATTTTCCTTTCAGTCTAAGGGATACTTTTGTATCACACAATAGGCCCGAAAGATTCCTCCACTTCAACCAACCAACTTGATTTCTACTAATAAAATCCCCATCTATATCACCATCACTTTGAACAATAGACCCGAGATATCCAAAACGTTTACACTTTCTCATAATTTGATCACCCATAGTTACAATTCTGTCACTAGAGCTACTACTATTAAATTTAAATTCCATATATCCAGTTTTAGTTATACTCAAACGAAGACCTTAGACTCCAATGTTGACCTCCATATTCAAGTTTTTCCCGAGCTTTCTTTCTCGTCTTATCCATGAATATCATTAACAAAAATCATACACCAAGGTACATCCTCCTGTAAATGTCTAATAAGAACATTTATAACTAAAGCAAAAAGATGTGAACTTAAAGCACATCCCTAATGTAATCCAACTGAAATAGGAAAATATTTGGTCAATCTTCTTTTTGTTTGTACACAAGTAAAAACTCTAGCATGCATATCTTTAATGACTTGAATGTAAGTCATATGAACTCCTTTCTTCTCAAGAACTCTCCAAATTTTATCTCTTGAAACCTTATCGTAAGTTTTTTCTAAATGAATAAAAATCATATGTAAATCCTCTTTATTATCTCTGAACTTCTCCATCAATCTTCTCAATAAATGTATGGCTTTCATAATAGACTTGCCCGACATAAATCCAAATTGATTATGAGAAATCTCTGTAATACATCTTAACCTATGTTCAATTATCTCCTCCCATAATTTTATAGCATGACGCATCAACTTAATTCCTCTATAATTTGCATTCTCTCGTGCATCCGCTTTATTCTTAAAAATTGGGACCAAAATATTCTTTTTCCACTCCTCAGACATCTTTTTAGTTTTTAAAATAATATTAAAGAGTTTAGTAAGCCAAGAAACTCCCAACTCTCATATATTTCTACACTTAAATTGAAATATCATCAGGTCCTACAAACTTTCCATCATTAGTTTTCTTTAAAGTCTCCTCAAGTTTTTTTTAATATTGTAATGTAACATTTTATTATTATTAGCGATTTGAAGATCACTAAGGTTGATCATAATTTCAGAAACTTCATTAAAAAGTTTATCAAAATAACTCACCCACCTATGTTGAGTATCTTTTTTTAAGAAAAATATTTTTTGATTTTTTACCTTTAATATACTTTGTTTGAGTTAAATTTTTACTTTTCTTTTCTCTTTGTTTGACTAGTTTATGCATATATTTTCAATCTCTTTTGTATCTATTATATTATAAATATCACTAAAAGCAGAATTTTTAGCGTCAAAGTTTGTTCTCTTAGATTCCCTACGGGCCATTTGATATTTCTCCCAGTTCTCTAAGTTTTTTACATTTAAACTAATTTTTGTAACATATCTTTTTATATTTTATTTTTTCTTGCATATTATTATTCCATCACCAATGATTTTATTTATAGAAACTTTTTCTTTTGATTCTCCAAATACATCTTTTGTCACTTATTTAATAGTTTTTTTTACTTTATCTTACATAGAAGTTGCTTCTTCATGAACATACCAAATCTTGAATCATTGAATTTTACTCATAAAAATAATTTTATTTGTCTTTTAGGTATCCTATCTAATTCTACGGCGATGATTCCTAGTTTTGTTTATTTTATTACTCTTCATCATAAAATATAAAACTAATAATCGATGTTAAATACTTAAATCTTCACTTGGAATGATCTTACAATCTTTACATTCTCGACGATCTCTTCTTCTCATAAGAAAATAATCAATTTGTGTTTTATTAGATCCATTCTTATAAGTAATAATATGTTCATCTCTTTTTTATTGAATAAAGTGTTAGCAATAAAAAATCATACCATAAAGCCAAATCTAGTATGACTCGACATTTTTCATTAATCACTCCAAAATCATAGTCATCATGAATATTTCTAAAATATTCTATCACTCTACTGACATGTTCATTTAAATCTCCTCCAATTAAATTTCTTTCTTCAAGAGGTATCCTTTGTATTAAGTCTTCAAAGTCATTTCAAAATTTATCTTTAGAACCTATATCTAAATCTACTTGAGGAGCATAAACACTTATAATATTAAAAATTTTAGTATCAATAATAATTTTAAGGGCTATAATTATCTCTAATTCTATTAATTTTTATAATATTATTTTTCAATCTCTTATTTATAATTACACCCACATCTTTTCTAGTGTGACTCTTATCTGAATACCAAATTTTAAAACCAAAGTTATTAGTCTTCTTAGTGTTTTCTCTAACCCATTTAGTTTCAGAATACATAAGATACTTATCTTTCTATGAATCATAATATCAACTAATTCCATAAAATTTGAAAGGTGATTCATCAAAATTTTACTTCATTTCTATTATTAAAGTTCCAATAAATTATTTATGTTGTAAGTTAAATCATAATTAGATGATCATCATTATTTCAGTAAAAAACTTTGGAAGTTGTGAGCAAGGTCTTGAGATATAAATTCACCTAAATTGAAAGAGATTGCGGAAGATATTTAAGGCATAGTCTCTTGATTAAGAACATGGTGGTTTATAATCTCATGTTTTTTGAACAATTGTTCAATTTCTTGGGAGAAATGTCTGGTTTAAACTCTACTTTACATGGAGAAGGCTGAAAAGCAGGATGTGATTTAATAATCTTAAACTCTTCAACAACCTCTTTCCGTTTAGAAGAATTAGATTTGATAAATAATTTTTTAAAAATTTTATCAACTTTGATGAGATGATTGCTAATTATTCGTGAATAGTATTAGTAAAGTTCACTTATTTTGATGATATTTTGGAACTCATTTCTAGTGATAGCTTCATGTGGATTTTTTTCCAAAATTTGAATTTTTCACTGACAAGCTATCATGTTTAATTGCTACTTTATTTATTGACAAAATTTTTTACAAGAATAACATCTTGACATGTCAATCAGGATGAGTCATATGCTCAATATTTTTCTTTTTTCTTTAGCATGTTGTTCCATGACAACGGATTTAGTGATTTGGCATACGATCCTCTAAAAGATTATGCAATAAAATTATGATGGTGTTCTAGTAAAAACTTGCTATAGAATTGAATTTGTCATTAGGAATCTAAAGACAATATATATAGAGAGATGACAAGATCCGAATATGATTTTGTTGATTGTGAAAATGCTTATGTATAAATGCTAAGAGAATTAATATTTTCAAATTTGAGGATAGTGCATGATAAAGATATCAAGTTATAAAATTAAGTATGAAATTAATTTTGTATGAATTTTAGGTTAAATTACTACCACAGAATTGGCCATACCTAATATGTCCACAATTTTAAAAGGGCTCTACATATATCTCTTAATTTTCTATCATTTTTTATGTAAGTTCCTATCAGAATTACTTGGTTAACTTCTATTAGAGTACTTTAACTGCCACGAAATTTATGACATGACTTGAATCCCATTCACATATGGTTGGTGTACTCTTCGATGGCTTCTTTGCCTACACTTGTCTCATTGATTTTGAGTTTCATGATTGCCATTTTCTGTTGGGGACAATCTATCTATAACTTGAGAAATTCTGAGCACATGTGCAAAAAATTTTCAATTGCATCATTTATCCCATCTTTGCATGTTTATGTGACATTCTCCCAAGTTTTTTTGCAATTTCAACCACCTTTGCGACGGTATCCTCAAAGCCTTCATTGCAAGCTATCCACATTGTCATTGAAAAAGCTAAATCGACACAACAACTGTTGAAGAATAAAAATGAAGCTCTTTGCAGAGAATATAATTTCAACTCATGTCAAAACATCTTACGAATGATTGTCAAATAAGAAATGGTGGGCATTTCTAGAGAGTTTGCTAGTAAGTGTAATCAATGAGGAAGGTGATGTCTCCATCAACAAATAGGAAAAATGAGGTTTTATGAAAGGTGTGCATAAGTCTGATAGCACCCTGTGGTGAAAATTTAATTGTTTTTTCTTGGACACCATTTTGAATGCTATAAACCAATTTGATAGACTCAAATGATATCTAAAGGAAATTTAACATTCATACCGCTCAATTCAAGCGTATCTACATTTCTAACACCAAAACTTCAATTTTTACATATATGCCACCTTACCTATGCATGAAAAAGTATATTTCATTTTTTAAAAATTAAATTAGTGGTGTTTTTGATGTGACATGAAATATTTGGGTGCTATAAGTTTAAAAGGCAATGTTTAGGTGTTAGATATATATATATATACATAAGAATTGGGTGGTATGTATATAAATACCCCTATTTGAAAATCTGTGTAGGTGGTGAAGGAAGTGTTTTTAAGAATATAACCTACATTAAGTGCGGTGTATACTAGGAATTTAATTGTAATTTATCTTTTTTTTGAATTGGTTTTTGACCTGCTTTCAAAAGTGTGTTTACGTGGTATGTAGCATCAAAAGATGATATCATCTAATTTGTGAAAAAAATCTTTTGAAAATTATAAAGATTTGGTATTTACTTTTGTGGTTGTGAGATTGATGATCATTAATAATATTGCTTAATGATCAATTTTCATTCAGCTCTATAGATTTATGTAGTTATATATATTATTCATGTGATTGACATGTCTCACTAAGGAGACAACATTTAGACTTTAGTGGTTAAATTAAAGAAGTGTCTCTAGATATCTATGCAATAGAGAATATTATGTATATTTAGTGTAATTAGATTGGCTATGTATCATGAATTTACTGTTGGACAACAAAAATATCGTTGACAAACAGATAAAGTGTGGCATTGAGCATGTACAACCATGAGCAGCTGATACTCCAACTAGATTAGTAGAGACATTTAAAGTGAAATACCTAGAAAATTAAAAGTGGGGAGCACACCTTACACAGCTTGAAGTTTAGGACTCGTGCCAAAAAAAAAAAAATTCTCATGTATTACATAATAAATCTAAGTGAGTGAATATTTAAAATATAAACCACAAATGATTGCTGTAATGATGATGATCATCATGAGTAGAAATTTACTGTCCCCATGACAGAAGATTTTGAGCCTTTTTTCTTAATAATTTTGTTACCTGAGGTAAAGAGCTATTATTTTTGGCCTACAATAAAAACCATTGCTTCAGGCTTTATATAAGGTTATCTAACACTAAAAGGTGAGTGAAATAGATACCAACTTTCATTACAAAATGTCTACCTATTCGGTTTATTTAGTGGATTAGCATTTTAAATGCTACCAACTTTTCTTGATTTCTAATCACTATTGCTGTAATTTATCCATAGATTTCTTCTCTTTGCTAAGATCTTACAACAACACCCAAATGCCATTTTTTATTCTGATAAATTTCAATTTGAAATTTACAGTACCACTGGGGCATTAGAGGCTGCTTATACACAATTGACTGGAAAGGAAATATCTCTATCAGAACAGCAACTTGTAGATTGTGCTTCTGCATACAATAATTTTGGATGCAATGGAGGCTTGCCTTCTCAGGCCTTTGAGTACATCAAGTACAATGGAGGCCTCGACACTGAGCAGACGTATCCTTACCAAGGTGTCAATGGTATATGCAACTTCAAGCCAGAGAATGTTGGTGTCAAAGTTATTGATTCAGTTAACATCACACTGGTAAGTGTTCTCCGTCTTTTACTTTGTCCTTTTTTTGGAATATTTACAATCATACCACTCAATTCTTATTTATTTACATATTTAACACATATACTCTACTTTTTTATATTTATAACACCCAAGTCATTGGTATCACATCAATAATACCATTTTTCTAACTTTTAAAAAGAAAAATACATCTTTTCTTGCATAGCTAAGGTGGCATATATATAAAAATTGAAGTTTAAGTGTTAGATATGTAAATACATCGGAATTATGTGGTATGTATGTAAATCTTCCTATGATTTTTTGCATGGATATGAGAATGATATAAAAAAAAGTCTCGAAGGTTTTTAATGAGTAGGGGAGGAATAAATCACTTCACTTCTTCTAATATTATATTTCTTTATTTAAACATAAGGTTTTTTTTTGTCATTTTTGATGTTTATGCTAGAGTTATTTTGCTAAACTGTGAATAAACATTTTTGTTAGACATACACAGAAAACAACAGTTATTGTAGATGTATAGGTGATAGTTTGTATTACCCTGCCATATATAGAAAGAATGTCAAAAGCAGGTTTCAGTGCCATTTATCCTTTGGATACTTTAAAGAATGTTACAATAGATATTTGCAGGTGCATGCAATAGTTTATTATAAATAACTTTACATTTAAATTATGGGTTGTGTTGTAATATACCCCCAACATATCCATTCCTTATTCTTTACCGTTGGACATGTCGGACTACATGTGACGCATCTTGTTGAAAATGAACATATGATTTTTGTAAAATTTTATTTGCTGTGTAGATTGTAAAATTTGATTTGCTTTATAGATAGCAAATGTGAATTAGCATTCTACATTTGTTCAGAATCAAGATGTTATGATCATGAATCTCTGCTGAATCTTAAGTTGTATTTTGGATTGATCTATGTTTATGCATAGGGGTCTGAGGAGGAACTTAAACATGCAGTCGGACTGGTTCGACCTGTTAGTGTTGCATTTGAGGTTGTGACTGGTTTCCGATTCTACAAGAAAGGAGTTTACACGAGTGACACTTGTGGGAAGTCTCCAATGGTATGTTTTAAGATAATTTACTTTTCTATCCTCTGCTCAACATGATAAAGTGATTTCTGTTGAACTTGAACCATAAGACAAGATTTTTCTAAATGCTGAACATTTCCCTTAATTTTTGCACATATTTCCAATCTCTTGATGCATGCGTAGTAATCTATAAATATCCTAAATTTTATATACGGGTTTGTTAAATCTTACTAAAAAAACGATATCATGACCTATATTTTGTCCATCTTGTGAAGGATATGATTAATTTTTCAATCACACCAGTTAATGATTTTATGTTCTTGGTGAAAGAAGCTGTGCTTGCACATCTAGGCTGCAATTCTTTTGGTCGGAGTGCATTTTAATTTCACTGTAATTGTTTATATGTTAAATATTACTATTTTTTTGGTCGAACTGCATATTAGTTTCTTTGTAATTGTTTGGTTTGATGTTATTATAGTTGAGGTTGTGTTACAAGCATATTGTGGCATTGTTTTTTCTCTTTCAATTTTATTGAAATATGCATAAGGGCCATCCTTATAGTATTTGGATTGGAGAAAAATTTTGAAATCATTGGATGTCTTATTGGTGATCCCTGGTGTATCTTAGTATCGTACAATATAGTTTAGTTTAGTCTAAGATTGTATAGTATAATATGATGTAATAAAGTATATAATATGTTGTAGTATAATATAAAATCAGTAAATTGAAGGCCAAATTAATAAAATTTCGCTGATGTTATGTAGTTTTCCATGTTATATTTCCATAGTTTTTGCTCGTGGTTTCATTTGAAGTCTGAGAAGTGCGGTCATGTGTTAAAAAATGGTCATTGTTAACTTTTAGAACATTTACAATAGGATCAATCAACTTTTGTACTGCTCAATTTGTTCATGAAAATAACACTATGTTGAACAAAGCTGACATGCAAGTAATCTGTAATTTTAAGCTGAAAATTCATAATGTTAGAAAACCAACCAACCATCCAATTCAATAAATTAGTGTGAAAATTCAAAATCGTAGTATAATATTGATGAAACTCCTCCTTCCAGGATGTGAACCATGCAGTTCTTGCTGTCGGCTATGGAGTTGAAGATGGTATTCCCTACTGGCTTATCAAGAACTCATGGGGTGGAGACTGGGGCGATCATGGCTACTTCAAGATGGAGCTTGGCAAGAACGTGTGTGGTGAGTAATTTACTAATTTCGTAGAGTTCCTGATCTTTTTTTTTTTTCCATGTTTATGTAGCATTTCAATATGATTTGCTTCTGATACAGGCATCGCGACTTGTGCATCTTACCCCATTGTTGCTGTGTAGAATCTTCCATGAAATAAAATGATGAGCGTAAAAGTTGTTATCTTTAGCAACAGGTGAGGGTTGATTGAAGGAAAATATCATAATAAGTGGACGATGTGGGAATGTGATGAAATGCATTAAGTTAGCATGCTCAATATGTGAACTTTCTGTTTTGGTTGTAATATATTGGTAGATACTCATAATTTTCCAAGTCTTAAAATCTTTGTTGATGTCAATTTTATGATGGGGGCATTTACATACATACCACCAAATTCCTTTTTATTTAGATATCTGACACCTATTTTTTTTTTTTTCATTTTGATTCTTCTATATTATATAAATATTATTATCATTTTAACTTTAAAAAAAACAGATACACTTTCTCATAAATAAATAAGATGATATATTACGTAAAAATTGAAGTTTAGGTGTTAGATATGTAAATACATAGGCATGAGTGGTGTGTATGTAAATCTTTCTTTATGATAGTGTTGTTGCACATAAAACCAAATGACCGACGAAGATGCACTCTTAATTCAAACATTGCAGTATAAATGCTTTGGAGAGATTTAATTCTATGGGAATTTTACACACAGCACGGGGGCTGTAAACGAGTCGAGCTTGAGCGAGCTCAGGCTTGACTCGTGTTCGGCTCGTTCGAAATAGCTCGTGTTCAAAATTGGCTTGTGAATAGTGTATTAGTATTCAGATCGATTTAAATATTCGTGTTTGTGTTCGGCTCAAAATTAGCTCGTTAAAATTAAATTGAAAAAAATTGATGTAAAGTGTGAGATTCGAATCTGGACCAAATATATACAAAATAAGGGCAAACAAAGAACTATCTGTGTTCGGCTCGTTTATAATTCGAGCTTTAAAAACTTGTTCGTGTTTAGCTTGTTTACTTAACGAACGAGCCGAACACGAGCTGTTCGCGAACAACAAATTTTTTTAACAGCCCTAAACAACACTCAATTTTCATGTATTTATATACCTAACACCTAGCTTTCATATTTAAACACATAAAACCTAATCTTTAATATCACATAAAAATTAGCACTATTATCACTTTCTAAAAGTCAAATATACCTTTCAATGCTTTGGTTTAAATACACTAAAGTGCTGTGTATGGAAATATGAAGTTTTGGGTGTTAGATACATAAATACATAACCATTGTAAGCCACTTGTGTAAATTGTATTAAATTCTATTCTGTGAATGGATAATGCTGAACGCATGTTGCTACTAATGCTGGTGAATTGCAAGGCTGTTTGGTTGTCAGTGGTTTGTTGGAGCTCATAAATGCTGAGTGGTATGAATTTAATTCAGCAAAATGCTACAGATTAGGAATATTATATCAAAATGGTTTCTATATCTCACAAAGTATGTTCATATTAATGCCAGATTTTAACAGACATTAATATGGTCAATTCTATTTATTAAATCTGAATCAATTTGGTTTAAATTTGTGGAGCTAATGAATTAAATTGAACGCTTGCTGATAAATATGATTAAAACAGAAAGCTAAAACGTCTGGGCCTGTGTGTGTGTGTGTGTGAGAGAGAGAGAGAGAGAGAGAGAGAGAGAGAGAGATATTCACAAATATAAATACAAAAAAATAGGACGACAATATTTACCTTCAAATAACTTTCTCAGATTCATTTGACTTGTTGTTGTTGTTGTTGTATGCCACTATGTATTGTTTCTTTGACACTTAACACTTTTTAAATCTAAGCACAATTATTCCATTAGCGATGCTCTTTAAAAATAGAGAAAAATGCATCCATTGTTAGATTACCTCGCATGAAAATGAACTCAACAATTGATTCAAGCTCGAGCTTTCCAATCCAACTCAAATTTTCCATTCATGCCCGATCTTGAATCCTTTTTACTCAAGTAGAGCTCAAGCCCAATAAATGAGCTCAAGCCGAGCTGAAGCTCAAATTCCAATGCTTTGTGTGCTTAAATGCAAAACAAGATCATTCTGCTCACAGTACTGAAACTCCATAAATTTGTTTTGATGAAAATAAAACCATAAATAAAATAACTAGGACAAAAAACAAAATCAACGTCAACATCTTTGGACCAAAATCCACATAAATATTAAAGCAAATCTCAACCAATTCAGGCCACACATCCACTCAGATTATAGCAAAACATTCTTAAAAGGGAAGTGATTAGCTTTGATAGGAAGTTCAAATCATGTTGTACATCAATGAAAATACTGTAACATGTAAGAATTTAGGGGCATTTACATAAATACCAAACAGTTCCTATGTACTTGCAAATCTAGCACTTAAACTTTACATTTATATTCATACCAACCAAATTTTTTATATCACATCAAAAATCACTTCTTAAAATTTTAATAAGTCAAATATATCTTTACATGCATAGGTAGGGTTGGATATATGCAAACATCTAAGTTAAGGTGCTAAACATGTAAATATGATTGAAAATAATTACCTTATTGTTGGTTAAACGACTCTGCTGTATTTCTTTCATTGTTTTTCTCTGCAATTAAGTTGTGGGCAAGGCGTAGCTCCAAATGCACGTGATTATTCTGTGATGCCATTAGAAGCTAAGATCAGCCATATATTTAATGGAAATAGCTTCTTTGTAATTGGAAAGGGAATGGTTAGTGGCATGATTACATGTTTGGCATTTTACTGAATATAACGTACATGGGCTACCATTCTTCCATTGAGGGTTGGAAAGTAAAAATCATACGGATATTAGGGTACAGCTTTTAGCAGATTTTGAAAAAATCAATATATATATAGGGGGGG
>NEWO01000055.1:1404315-1415703 GCA_003013225.1 Phalaenopsis aphrodite | reverse complement strand
TTAATATAAATAATAATTTTTAAATCTTGCTCAAACCCTCATTGTCTTATGACTACATAATTAAGATTGTTAAAATGACTCTTTGCTTGTGAACAGCTCGTGTTCGGCTCGTTAAGCAAACGAGCTGAACACGAACACACTTTTTGAGCTCGAAATATAAACAAGCGGAACACGAGCTGAGCATTGCTCGCTCGTGTTCGGCTCGTTTACACCCCTACTCAAATGCCATATATGTAAATAAGAAAATTTAGGTGTGAGATATGTAAATACATAATAATTTTGTGCTACTTATGTAAATTACCCCAAAAAAACAGTATTAATATTTTTCACCAAATCTCTACACAGGCCTGCATTTTATCTTTAGCCTTAAAGTTCACTTGACTTAATTGCCGGACTATATAATCATCATTTCATTTTGGCTTCGATTCCTCTTTTATTTTGAGTTTTATAATGTTTTTCAAGAGATTTATATTCAAATGAATACAAGTTATGAAAATTTTTAATTGGAACTGTTCTTGAAACTCTTCATCATAAGAATTTCCAAAAATGAGAATCCTAACCTTAAATTAAGCAAAATTAAATCTTATTTAAATACAAAATTTTCTCAGAGAAAATCTCTGAAAAAAAATATAGATTTTGATTTATTTTTTATAGCCTCTTCCTGAGTTTTTTGTTTGATTGGTCGCCCCGACTTGAAGAATTAGAGAGTCTTGAGAGAAAAGATTGATAACGCAGTAAAACTTGGAGCTCTACCAGACAAAGATGATTTAAGCCCACGACAAACTGGTCCGCCCGAAGACTTTCAAAGTTGGTGACCTCGTTCTCGTTCTCAGAAGACATATTCTTGCACACCGCAATATTGGCGGAAAGTTTGAACCGAGTTGGAAGGGACCATTCGTGGTGGAAAATGTTTACTTCGAATGGTCATACCAATTAGTGGATTGCCAAGGCGAAAGACCAATGTTACCGATCAACAGATGATATTTACAAAAAATACTACGCTACATGACGCTTCAATGGACGAACTCCGAGGACGATACTCGTTCCGAGAGATAACCATATGACCATTGTCTGTGATTGAGTCTCAAGAAGATTTGTAATAAAAAAAAATTGAATAGATGAAAAAATATTTTTTTATGAAATAAAGTTTGCGCATCAAAATTTTCCTTATACAAACCTCAAGTCTTGCAAAATTGAATAAAATAAAATACATATGAATCAAAACCACTTAATAATAATCGTTATTGTTCGTGTTCGATTTGAATTTTAGCACGCTGACGTTTCTTCTATCTTCTGCAGAAAAATCTTTGGACTGAAGCTTATCTTCTCTTTCATAGACGGCTTGAATCTCGCACTGAATGAGGAAAGAATGACATGAGGTGGTATCATAAACTTCGACTTTGTTACGGGCAAGTTGACTTGGAATATGAGGGCCACCTACTGAATGTGGCCAATTAGAAGGATATGGATGGATTTGAGTTAGTGATCCGAGTTCACAATAAGGAAGAGATATCAATAAAGAGAAAGAAGTCTAAAAGAGCTATAAAGGAAGTTCTAGACACTCATAACCTGATGGAAAGGATTAGACAGATATGGTCGATGGTCATGACACCAGAGTGGGAGTTAGTCAGTGCCTCTTCAGAGAAATCCCCAGAAACTTTGCATAAAGACAACACACCGTTGAGACAGACAAAATGCAAGAATGCCAACCGTCGCAAATACCAAGAATGCAAGAATGCAAGAATGCCAACTAGGGAGACAATTGCAAAGCATGCTCCAATTACTCGAGAGGAAGATATGATCTTTCATCCAGTGAAGGAGGACCTTCCTCAACCTCCAACGAGACGGAATGAGCGAGGGGATACAATGGAGCCAACGCTACCAGAATATACACCCACGAAACTTTGCATGGGATGTCCAAGATGCAAAGATGATATAGTGAAGCATACATCATCAGACTATATGCCAACCGAGTCGTTCATGGAGTGCCCAGAGTATAATGTTCTTCAGTTGGAACGCTATGGATCTTTGGCAAAGTATATTGTAGCTTCAATGTCATTAATGAGTAAAGAGCACCCGGATGTGGAGCCATATGTACCTCAGTTTGTCGAGCCTCAACAGTTGCAGATTGTTCTCGAGCATGAGTTGGAAAAGATACAAAGGGTCTGAAAGCAGGAATTTGAACATTTTGTGGAAATTCAAGAAAATTTGTCAACATCTTGGAAGGACTTGAACTACATTCCAGAGTATTTTCATAAAGCGACGAAAGAAAAATACTAGACTGTGTGTTAGACTTGAGGGACAAGGGTCGAGCATGCCTCCTAAGGAAAATGACATATTTAGAACCACAAAAATGGATGAGAGGAAAAAGGCAAAATCACTATACAATATGACTGCTACTACGACTTTGCTTATGACAAGGAAGGGAGTCCCCCGGGGATTATAAGTCACGACAAAGTGGATCCCAAGCCCTCAATAATAAAGAAGATAATTAAAAGAATGATAACATGATGTGTATTACCAACCGATTGTATCCCCAAAAACTGCATCATCAATATCTATGAAAAAGGAGATTGCATTCCGCCACACATCTATCGTCACAACTTTTTGATGCCCTTCAACACCATCTCATTCATCAGTAAATGCAATATAATGTTTCGAAAGGAGTTACGAATTGTTGGTGCAGGAAAGTTCTGAGGAGCCGGTGAGATTCCTCTACCGGTTGGATCGGTTCCCGTGCTAAAAGAGAATGGAGTTGATCTCGCGAAGCATTGCATTCCAAGAATACCCAGAAGAAGAGTTTTTGTAACTTTTTGAAGAATGAACGACAACAAAATACCATATGGATACTGACCCAACCCAGACCTGGAGGGACAACGACCGTTTGAGCTGTGAGATATTGTACCTCTAAGTTTATGCGAGGGGAATTCTGTTCTGGAGCGTAGCTTAGAAGGTTAGTGATCCCAACTTACTATTTATATGCAACAGTATAACAATGTCTCTGATTATATTTTCACTTATATTTCCTTCGCAACAAAGTCAAAACTTGATCCTGAAGCAAATAGGAATTTAACTCTTTAATTTATATATTGGGATACTACACAAGTATACATATCATTATCAAGTAATATAAGACTTTTTTATTATGATCTTAATATCGAACCCACAGAGAAATACACAATATGCTCTATTGAACGACAAATTTTCTATTTTAAAAAGATAATTACTTAAACTAGAGATGTATTCGCAATAATTAAAATTCAAATATTTTTGGTATTTTTGATATTTTGACAAAACAGTAACAAATTAAAAAGATAACTTGAGTTTATGTAAAAGAAAAACACTGAATTTGAAAATATCTTTCTCCTTATCATAAATCAGTAATAGACATAGGAATTCTGTTGTGGTAGTATGCAAATTGTGTTGTGCCAAATATGAGCAATTTTATTTTTTACATTTACTAGAGATGCTATAAATAACATTAGCTAATTTAAAGTTTGAATAGTTCTGAAGACTGGCTAGGCAGGGAAGATATCAGCTCTCACTCTAGAGTTCCCTTGATTCTCTCCACCTAGGGGTTAATATCTCATATCAAAACCTAAAACAATAAACCAAATTTGGGGCTTTAACCTGTCACTTTAAAGTCCTCTAACTCTACACCATTTAAAAATTATTTTCCTATTTATTTACACTAAATCATATGAATTACATTCTCATTCATACAACCTCATGTGATACTTTTCAACTATTGACTGAGACAATATCAGCCCGGTTCTTATATGTTCTCACAACAAATTTTAACATATGGATAAGCCAAATTAAGAAGTAAATGAAGTTCATGAATTTAAATCTTCACAACTTCTTCCAACATTAAAGATCAATACTCTCCACAATTTCCATCCAACACTTTAATTACTTATCATTTTAAGGAGAAAGATAAAAAAAATTACTCATAATCCATGAAGAAAACAAAACCACACTTTAGTTTAAAAGTAGAAATCATTGTCAAACTAACAAGAAGTCTCAATTAAAACCAAAAGTAGTTCAAACAAAAGATAAAAACATATCTCAAATCCTCCACCAAACTCTTGAAGTTTCTTTGAATCTCTTCTCTTTTACAACACTTTCAAAATAAACTAAAAACAAAAAAGATAAAGTAAATTCGTAGTGCCTGAAAATCTCTCCAGAACTCTCTCCTTTCCAACACTTTTTAGAACTTTCAAACACACTCTCCCTCTTCAAACACCCCCTTTAAGATGTCTCAACTTTCTTCTTTTATAAATCTTCAAAATGTGTCTTGGAAACTATTCAAAATGTGTCCAAATTCGATGTATTCTCCCAAGGATGCATTCTTTCGCAATTCTTTTAATAATATTTTCATTTCTAGTGGTCATAACCACCATCTTTAGCCAATAGGTGCCTCATATGCCTTTCAAAATTTGGCCAAATGAAGAAAACCACCAAATAACTGCCTCTGACGCTTAAGCGTGGGGCCTCTGACGCTTAGGCGCGACCTTCTCTGTTTAACCGACACTTAGGCGTCAAACACTTTAGAACAATTTTCACCTCTTTGCTCCAAATTTGATCTTGTTTCACTCATTTTAGCATTTTTCACCCTTTTACTTGTACCTGAAAGAAAAACACACAAATATCTTCTATTAAAGTGCAATATCTCAAAAATAGGTATAAAATGCGTTTAAAAATACTATATATTTTAGGCGTATCAAAATCCCCCAAACTTAAAATATTACTTGTCCTCAAGTGACGCTTCAATCCTTAAAAACTAAATAAGTATGATATGTATATGAGTTTCTTTAGAAGTTACTAAAATTTAGATTTAGAAATATATTAATCTAATTTTAAAAAAATATTCAGTAAATGAGACCAACTTAAAGTTTAGAAATTTCTAATGTTAAGAAAGATGAAAATATGAGTTCCTACCTAATTTAGAAATATTGTAGATTCTCCAAGTTTAGAATTTAGTCCTTTTATTATGTCCATATAAAAATTTTTATTAAGAATAATTTTACTTTCTATATTATATTTTTAAGCTTAATAGTTTCTCAAGTGTAATACTTTAAAAAGATAAAATATAGAACTAATTTTTTATTAGGCACTAATCCTCAAGCTTCTCCTCTACTTTTATTTGTTTTCTCTTCTTTTTCTCTTACTTTTCTTTTTATTTTATTTTTCCTTTTCAACTAAGGATTACTATATCTGGATAGGTCTTTAATTGTTTTGAATTCCACTTCTCCTTTCTTAAAGCAAAGTCCTGATATAAATCTTTTACTTATAAATATAATAATAGTTTTGAAAATTATTTTCAACAAAAGAAATTTAAGTATTAAAAATAAATTTGTAATTCAACAAACTTAATTCCTTTGTAATTGTTTGGTTTGATGTTATTGTAGTTGAGGTTGTGCTGCAAGCATATTGTGGCATTGTTTTTTCTTTTCAATTTTATTGAAATATGTGTAAGGACCATCCTTATAGTATTTGGATTGGAGAAAAATTTTGAAATCATTGGATTTCTTATTGGTGATCCCTTGTGTATCATAGTATCATACAATATAGTTTAATTTAGTCTAAGATTGTATAGTATAATATGATGTAATAAAGTATATAATATGTTGTAGTATAATATAAAATCAGTAAATTGAAGGCCAAATTAATAAAATTTCGCTGATGTTATGTAGTTTTCCATGTTATATTTCCATAGTTTTTGCTCATGGTTTCATTTGAAGTCTGAGAGGTGCGGTGATGTGTTAAAAGATGGTCATTGTTAACTTTTAGAACATTTACAATAGGATCAATCAACTTTTGTATTGCTCAATTTGTTCATGAAAATAACACTATGTTGAACAAAGCTGACATGCAAGTAATCTGTAATTTTAAGCTGAAAATTCATGATGTCAGAAAACCAACCAACCATCCAATTCAATAAATTAGTGTGAAAATTCAAAATCGTAGTATAATATTGATGAAACTCTTCCTTCCAGGATGTGAACCATGAAGTTCTTGCTGTCGGCTATGGAGTTGAAGATGGTATTCCCTACTGGCTTATCAAGAGCTCATGGGTTGGAGAATGGGGCGATCATGGCTACTTCAAGATGGAGCTTGGCAAGAACGTGTGTGGTGAGTAATTTACTAATTTCGTAGAGTTCCTGATCTTTTTTTTTTTCGATATTTATGAATTATTTCAATATGATTTGCTTCTGATACAGGCGTCGCAACTTGTGCATCTTACCCCATTGTTGCTGTGTAGAATCTTCCATAAACTAAAATGATGAGCTTAAAAGTTGTTATCTTTAGCAATGTGTGATTGAAGGAAAATATAATAATAAGTGAACGATGTGGGAATGTGATGAAATGCATTGTTAGCATGCTCAATATGTGAACTTTCTGTTTTGGTTGTAATATATTGGTAGATACTTATAATTATCTAAGTTTAAAATCTCTTTGTTGATGTCAATGTTATGACGGGGGCATTTACTTATATACCGTCTAATTCCTTTTTATTTAGATATCTAACACTTTTTTTTTTTCATTTATATCACTTGAACCTTCTATATTATATAAATATTATCATTATTTTAACTTTTAAAAAGAGATACACTTTCTCATACATAAATAAGGTGATATATTACGCAAAACTTGAGGCGTTAGATATGTAAAAACATAGACATCGAGTGGTGTGTGTTGAAATATTTCTTTACAATAGTATTGTTGGATATAAATCAAATGATTGAAGAAGATGCAAGATGCAATCTTTGAAGATTCAAAGATTGCAGTATAAATGCTTTAGAGAGATTTAATTCTAGGGGCATTTTACACACATGGCACTCATTTCTTATGTATTTGTATGTCTCACACCTAGCTTTCATATTTGCACACATAATACTGAATCTTTAATATAACATAAAAGTTAGCACTATTATCACTTTTTAAAAGTTAAATATACCTTTCAATGCTTAGGTTTAAATACATCAATATGCTATGACTGTAAATATGAAGTTTTAGGTGTTAGATACGTAAATACATAACCATTAAGCTACTTGTGTACTTGTTAAAGCATTTGTCAGAAAGGTTTTTGAAGTTCTTCCTGTCAAAATGATTCCTTGGGCTCTCGTTCTCTTTACAAGATAGGATTTGAAACTTTTCTTTACGCTCCTGCAATCTAGAGGAGCTAGGCTGTGAATTGTATTCCTCAGCAAGAATGTGGTGATTTGCGAACTTCATAAGCTTGGCTAAGGTTCTAAAATTTTATTAGCCAAGAATGTAAGGACCTTCACTCAGGCCTTGATTGAAGGCTACTTGAGTAACAATAGATTTCAATTCTCGAACGTCCAGCATCTCCTACTGGAATTGTGTGATCTTGTAAGCCTTTATGTGGGTCCTAATGAGCTTGAGGTTCCTCAACGGCGTTTGCATGCTAGCAAACTGGTCAGTGAACATGCAGTTGACTCCCTTAAGGAGGTGACGACTTCCAGAGGTAAGTTACTGAACCAGCCAATACCGATTGCTTCAACGTCATAAAGAGCAAATGACATCATTTATCCTAAATAGATATATAGCTGACTCGAAAAAAGATACATTATCCGTAAAGTCTGACTTTCTTTTATAAGACTCCAAAGAAGGAATCTTTAACTTCCTTGGTGTCTCATCTTCCACAATCTCTCTTGAGAATGAGCTCTCTAACACTCATTGTCTTCTTCTACTTCTCCTTCTGACTCCTTCACATGTTGCTTCAAAAAGTTCTTGCTCCAAGATGTAGGATTCATCCCTTTATACTTATAGCCTTGAATCTAGAGCTTGTCTAGGTCCTACCCTTGGAAGATCCTACCTAGGTGGCTCCTACCTCAGTGGTTTTGTCTTTACGTCCCTCGTCTACACACCACATAAATGATTTTGTATGTATCCTAGGTTGATCGTTAAAATGGGATTTGGAGGCTTCTTGCCTTGAATCTTATTTTATTTTCAGGACTTATTCCCCCAATTGTTGATCTGTTGTGTCAAAAACTCTATGGTGCAATCAATGTTTTTTTTGTTCTTCCTTACGTCGAAAGGATCCTATTATAAAGTTTGAGTATGATCTTCATGCTCACTGCATCTTTTTAGATCTTGAATCCTTTTAGGATGTTAGGTCCTGTCTGTTCGTGAGTACATACAACCCGATAAAGACTCAACCTTTAGAAAAAAGGTATAAGAAAAAGTGATGGAATGGCCTCTGCTTCTACATAGAGAGAGAGAGAGAGAGATCCCAAGAGGGAGAGAGTGTAAACCCTTTTTTAAGGTCCAGATAAGAAGTTCCCCTTAAGAGCCACTATGACCTCCTTTTATATATAATAGAAAATAAATATAAAATTATTTTTTGTGCCATACAACACATATCCATTGTGTCTTGGTGAAAATATAATGATGTGGGTGGCAAGCATCACCATAAGTACGGATTGACACATCTTTGTTTGTGAAAATGCTTTCCCTCGGTGGTTCGTCTCGGGTTGGCTCAACCACTTCGACAAATAAGCTCAACTCGACCACTTCGACAAGTGGGCTCAGCTTGACCCCTTAGTCAGGTGGGCTCAACATTTTGGAATACACTCAAATTTAAAAAAGGTGATCATAAGAAAAAATATATATTTGCTTGACAACAAATTAGAGTGGGATAGAGAGCATATGTGCCACAAAATCGTTTTATTTATTTCTTTTGGGAGAAATGGAGAATGTGTCAGATTAGTTGCGTGAACTTATGATTATTATTATTATGTAACGTTCCTGATTGCAAAAAATTTTTCCATTGTGTTACTTTCACAAATATTTTTCCATTGTGTTACTTTCACAAATATTTTTCCATTGTGTTCTCATTAAAATTTGCCAAATTATTGAACGATTCGACCATTTTTATAAATTAAAGGATATTCCGATAAGAAGGGTAAATTGGACTTTTGCGTAATTGGACACGTAAGCCAATAATATGATATTAATTATGTTTTTCATTAATTTATTATATTTCTATTTAACGCTATTACCAGAAATACATACAATTATTATGAAAAATTTACTTTTATTTTTAATTTTTATATAAAAATGAGAAATTTAAGTGATAAATATTTTCAAATTTTCTAATCATTATATATCAATCAATATTTTTTTGTCAAAAAAAAGATTATTTTATTTAATTTTTTTTTCTAGAAAATTTGGATAAAATAACTAAAAGTAAATTCAAATAATTCACATTGAATTTTAATTATGATATTTTTTTTAAATTGTTATGTATAAATAAGTTGAAATTTTTTTCTTAAATGTATTTTATATATTAAAGTGAATAAAATAACTTTAAGATTTATAATAATTATTGTCAGAATATTCACGTCGGTTGAATGGTTATTTAACGTTTCAGCTTGTTACAGAAGTCCAGCACACACTTAGATAATCAAAATGATAGGAAGAGACATCAGAACTTTTTACATTAAAAACCTATAAATGGTAAAAACATCATGAGGTATAGCTCAGCTAAAATAATCTATTATTTAATGATGAGTACACATACACAGTCTTCTCTTGAGTTAGGAAAGATGAAATTATAAAGTTGATTTATAACGATATTTCAGTAATAATAATCTTAATGATGCACAAAAGCCATAGTTAATTGGATGCGGGAGGTAGTTCACTGTAAATGTTGTTGACGATGGTTGTAGCACTATCTTTTCGTGGAGGCCATAGTTACAAGCCATAGTAGTTATTTGTCATGTGAGTCATAGATGGTACTTCAAGAGTGTTGATTGGCCACAAAGGACATAGTAAGGAGCAAAGTGAGTTGTGAGTTGCATAGGTCATAGTTGGTTACATAGATTGTAGCAGAAAACTATAATATTGTTCATAGGCCACAAAGATCGAATTGGGAGCTACATGACTTGTGATGATGTTCGTAGGCTGCAGAGGTTGTAGTTGGGAGATGCATAAGTTGTGAAAACATTTGTACGTCGTAGAGGCTGGATTTGGAGTTGCATGGGTTGTGATAATATTTATAGGCCGTAAAAATTAGAGTTAGGGGTTGCATGAACTATGAAAATATTGGTAGGCCATAGAGGCCAGAGTTAGGAGCTACATTAGTTTAGATAACATTTGTAAACCATAGAGGCCAAAGTTGAGAGCTGCATGAGTTGTGATAATATTTGTAGGTTGTAGAGACTGGAATTGGGAGCTCCATAGTTTGTGATATCATCTGTAGGCTATAGAAGCCAGAGTTGGGTTGGATTTGTTGTAGATCACATATATCATAGTTGATTACGTAGACTATAGTGCTGGGCTACAAGGAGAGAACTTCAGGAGTTCACAAAAAGTTAATGTATTATGAATACAATGATTGCAAACACTATTTTGGAGAGTCGTTGTTGCACGTTATGTGGAGTGTGTCATTGCAACACATATGAGGTGCATTGCTATGCATGTGGGCTGCATTATTACACCTTATAAGGGTGTTTCATTGCACCTTATGCGGTGTGCATCATTGCATTGTATGTGGGGCGTGTTATTGCACAATATTCATGACAATGTGTTGCTCCATCGGGTGATTCATTACTTTGCAAAGTTAGGCATAGTTCAACAAAGTGCTTCGTTTGCTTTGTAGCATCTGGCATGATTCTGCAGCATGTATCATGAGTCTTGAAGGAGATTTATTATAGCAAGCACGAGGCATCCGACAATGGTCGACGACGATCGACATGCAGTGGTAGATGATGGTCAGCGACAACATGAGTGGGAAGTGTTTGTCAGATCTTTGTTGTAGACTGTTGGACTCAAGTCTTTCTTCTCCAATTCTCGTGCTTCCTCAAATTCAAGGTTTAGGCCCCCATCCTTGATGAAGGAGGTAGGGATCAATTTATAGAGTTTAGGAGATATCTCCTGACATATAAAAAAAGAATCCAGACCACTTCATAGAACGCCCTAGATATATCCCCTTGATTATACTACATTTTTAGATATTTAGTGCTTTAATTGAGTCAGAATTGTACAATTTTAGGCTCATTGGATTCTTTTCATCGATATACTCGATTCGACTATAAGCTTGCCATATTTGGAATCAATTGGACCTTCCATTGGGCATTAAAACTTTTTAATATGGCATAACAACATGATATGGGTTTGATATGACTCATATTAGACTTACTTTGGTGTCATTATGTTCGTCTCATCGATTCAGTCAATTTGACTATAACTTTATTGAATTTTGAGTTCTGGATGTTTTTTAATTAAGGCTTGTAAGCTCCCTGCTAAAAATCTTTTCTCGAAATTCATCTCACACCTCGAGATCTGTGTTGAATGATGAAAATCTATTGATGGTGTATCAATTACCCTCTTATTTTTGTGCGAGGCTAGTTTTGTTGT
>NEWO01000055.1:1368004-1403911 GCA_003013225.1 Phalaenopsis aphrodite | reverse complement strand
AGACAATCGACAAAGTAGGCTGGAAGTGACGAGCTGGCGATCGAGCCCAAGACTTGGCAACTGAGTAGGCTAGATCAGGTCGAGCCTACGATACAGGCTGCATGGTCATGTGACGCCTCAGTGTCATGCGATCCGTGGTGCAATATCAGAGAGCCATCTGATCGCACAAAATTGAGTGGTTCCGGTATGCTGCTGTGGGAACACTCGAATTCTTATCATTTTTGGATAATTATAAGGTTTCTTATTTTATTTTTGTGGCCATTTTGAGTTTATAAATAGGCCATAAATTGGAAAAATAATTGGATTCTTCCAACTATGCATTTTGAATGAGGTTTCCTAGTTTCCCAATCGTGCATTTCAGATGGGATTATGCTTGAAGATAAATTGGAGTTTTCCCGCCATGTATTGCGAAGGGGATTCTTCATGAAGAAAAAATAGAGTTTCCCCACAGTACATTCTAGAGGGGATTCTTCATGAAGGAGATTTGAAGCCTCCTCGTCGTACATTTAAGAGAAGGTTCTTCGTCAAGACAAATTAGAGTTATCCCGACTTGCATTCCAAAGAGAATGATTTGTGAAAAAAAGTTAGATTCTCCCTGCCATGTATTCCAAAAGAGATTTTTCGTGAAGATAAAGTGGAGTTTCATTGTCGAGCATTTCAGAGGGGATTTTTCATAGGAAAAAGTTGGAGCTTCCCTGTTGTGCATTCTGAAGTGGATTTTTCGTGAAGGCAAATTGGAGTTTTCCTGCTGTTGACTTCACTTTTGTTGATGTCTAGTCATTCTTCCTTAGAAGGCTTGTATCTAGCCATATGATTTTCATGTTGACTATCCTAGAGGATTAGTGATGGAACCCTACCCCCCCTCCCCCCCTATAAAAATTCTAAACTTTTTTGTACTTTTATTGGAGTTCCACATGTTTGTTTTTGACCTCTAGCACTTAGTTGGATGAAACCGACATGGGGGAGCTCAGGAAGAATCCCCATAGGACTGTCTAACCCTTACGATTAGCCTTGGGTGGTGTGATCTTGGTTAGTCTTGCACACACACAAACTTGAACCTCTCATCTTCACTCACAACCTAAAATTATAAACCTGATTTCTTACACACACAAACTTGAACCTCTCACCTTCACTCACAACCTAAAATTATAAACCTGATTTCTTACACTTTTTTCAGACATGTTTAACCTGATTTCTTACACTTTGGAAACTCATGTGGGTGGTCCCCCTAAACCCTTAGCCTTTGGCTAGGATGGCTAGGACCGACACATGGAGAATCCAAAATGAGTTTCCCTTGGTCTCATGGCACTATAAAGGTAGTTTTGTGACTAGCACTACCATTGAACCCCAGTTCTACCCAAAAATCCTAATTTGATCTTTTAGCCCCAAACTTTTCCATAATTACTAAAATACCCTGGAATCCTAAATTTCCTAAAATGACCCAAATCATCAAATTTTATCCAAAAAATACCCCAAACCATTTCGAACCACTCAAAATTCCCAAAATACCCTAAAATTTCTAAAATTCCCAAAATAACCCCAAAAAATGGCAAAATTACAAAAATGCCCCTCATTGGCTAAAAATTCACAAAACCTCCCAAATCATTCCAAACATCCTCAAAATCAATACTAACCACCCATTAGGTCCTATTTGACCAAATTGACACATTTTGACCAAAATCCTACTTTTGCCCCTAAAAGCCCAATTTTCACCAAATTCACTTCAATCTTACCCAATTTCACCTAAATCAATCATCAACTTTTCCAATCCCAATCTACACAAATTTAGAGCTCAATTGAACCCTAATTTCAATTTTGGGCCAAAATCCCCAATTTGACCATACCTTCAAAGTCCATCAAATTAAACCCCATAACACATCCATTTTCCTCAATTTTGAATGTTAAACTCTTCATAACATTCCCCTAGAGTTTTTTGAACCATCAATTAGCCTAGATACAAACTAAAACCCAGCCCAAATCCAATCCAAACCAAAACCCCCAATTTTATCCCAAAATCCAAATTTCTTTAAATTGAACTTCATAACCTCCAAATTTCAACCCAATTATACCTAAATGCCTCATGAAATTCTTCTACACCCAATTGGCTAATCAATTTACCAAGATCCAAGCTCTATCCAAGGAAAAATCCAAGTTCAATTCAAATCCCAAATTTTGAACCCCAACCCTAAACTCACTTTGAGTCACTTGGTCTAGCCCAACTTCGACCACCACAACTGCCATTTGGACTCTAGAAACCAAACTAGATCCTCTTAGCCCACACTAGAGGTGTCATGGACCAAGGGTCCCTTGATTTGGGGGATTTCTTCCAACTTTTGGCCAAATGACCAAAGCTTTTCATCACTCGACTAAACCTCCCTATTAATCACAATTAAACTTCTCTGGCTCCCTTGAACCTGCTAGCCACCTCCCCTGGCCTGGTCGGCCGTCCTAGTGGCCAGAAATCCTAAAACCGACAGGCTCTCCCCATGGACCAAGCTTGCATTGAACCCATCCAATGTGTATGATTCCAATTGGCTAATTATGCTGCTCAACCCTCCACATAAACAACGTCTTCCACACCTTGGTTTTCTCTGCTGGCCACCATGACCATGACTATTTAAACCTCCCCTCTCATGGCCAAAGACAGAGTGCTGCCAATTACTTAGGTAGATGATCCACCTCAAAATAACATATTTTTAGTGCATATTTTATAAGCATTTTATGTACATTTTTGATGATATTACACTTTAAAGAAAGGTATTTTGCATGTTTTTGAGTTTGGGTGCATTGAATGTACATTTATAGAAAATGAGGAAAGATTGGATGAAAAATTATGATTTTTGTGTGGCGCTATAGCGCCATCGCTTGGCGCCATAGCACCACAATTTAGTTAGGAGGGTGATATAGCGCTAGTAACTACCTTTTTAGAAGATATATCGAATTTGTCCAAATTTTGGAGGGGTGCTTGAAGCAACCCTTGGTTATTTTCTATTTTCTATTTAATGAGAAGGATTTGGCAAAATTTAGGGACCTTTTGGAGCCTCAAAATGTCAATTGGGCAGCAATAATGAGTTAAGTTTTTCATATTTTGTATTTAAGTCTAAGTGTGAGTGTGTTTAGTGTGAAGAAGTTTGGAGATTAGTTGAAGGAAACTCCAGAAAGTTGATGATAGACATCAATCATGGAGTTTCCATCGAGAGTAGGGCTTGTAGAGACAACAACATTTTCCATAAAAGTACTACGAACATGCTTCCTAACAACTGGCTCACAACTCATCTCTACCGCTGCCTGCAACAATAAAAATATCGTACAAAAAAATGAGATAGGAAAAAATAAACCTCGTGTTTATGTTTTTGTGCTGCTTAGGTTGTTTTTGGGGGGTGGTTATGTTTTTTGATCATTTGTGCGTCTTAGTTGCTGGTTTTTGCGTTTCATGCGTTGTGGTAATATTTATAGGTTTTAATATTTGGTTTTATGGGTTGTGTGTGCTATGTTTGTGTTGGTCTTGTGTCGCGTCCAACGTTGGGCGCTTCATTTTTTTAGTTATTTTTTGTGGGCCTTCTTTTCCATCGTTGAACTCTTCCTGCGTTTTGATACTTTTTGTAGGTTGTCGTGTCTTTCTTTGTTATGTCTTTGGTTTGTGATAACCTCTTTTGGCATACAAACCACTTTTTCTAATGAAAAATGCAACCCAAATTGTTCAGAACTCAAACCAAATTTGTTAGAAATCTCCCACAAACTAGCCTTGTAGCATATGTTGTACAAGGATTTTCTCTTCGGCCTTTTAAACTGTCCTTCTTCTACATCAACTTCACTGGGAGGAAAATGCAGGTTGAATTTTACATCAACATCATCAACCTCTCTTTCAGAGTTTGCCTCCTTAAGGGCTTTAGAGATAGAATTTTGCATCAATATCATCAACCCAAGTCCAATCAAGCTCTAATCAAGCCATTAAAGCACTTTTAAAAGTTTTTTTAATCGTTGATTGAATGATCAAATGTACTCCATATTTGGCATATTTACATTCAAATTGAGTGTCTTGATGAGAGAATTCCAATGAGCCTAAGATCATATAATTCCAAGGTCATTAAGGTCGCTAAATTATTAAAAAAATTATATGATCCAAGGGGATCAATACATGTCATCTGATCAAGTGGTTGGGGAAGTTATTCACTAAAAGACTAAAATGTGTTTACCTTAAAGGCTATGAATAGGCATACTATCTTCATTTGAGGGGTGAGGGGATGAGAAGAAATTTCATAGCTTATTTTGGATTAAAGACCCAATGATAAATTTTGGCCTTTGTAGCTGCTAACCACCATTGATCACCACCCATCGGCCATCTTCAAGCACCATCAAACATTGTTGACCACCGTCTGCTGCCTCTGATCTCTATCTTTGGTGACCCTTGCTTACTAACATCTTATACCAAATATGAACATAACACATAAAACATGTTGAAGATTCACCAATAACTTTTGGCCTCTGTAGTCACCGTTAATCTCCTACCACCATCGACTGCCCAAATACGATTGTAACATATTTGGTGTCCTAAATATGGTTGTAGCATATATCACTCATATTGAAGTTAACCATCATCGTCCACTTCCAAATGTCACAACCTACCGCTGCTGATCAGCGGTCTTTGACAGCCACAATGACTGTCATAGCCAAAATAAGACAGTTATACCTAACATAAGCATCTTTCTTTACGTTGTATAAAAAAAATGCAGTGTCCACTATAAAACAATAACCTCATGCTGAGATAATAGATCAAGCCATCGACTATGACCTATGTAGTCACCTACTACTACAATTTTCAACTACAACCTCTATGGTTAACTGACGCTTTTGTCATCTTCAACTATAATCTCTGTGGCCACTTGACGTCATTTTTGCCCCCAACTACAACATATGTAGCCAACTAATACTATTATATCTTCTAATTATAGCATATCTAAATAATCAGTGATGTTTTAGTTTCTAACTACGGTCTCTATGGTCAATTAACATTATTTCTATCTCCAATTATGACATATATGGCCAACTAACGGTACTATTGTCATCAATTACGACCTTTATGACCAACTAACAATCTTACAGTCACCAATTAAGACATCTACGGACAACTGATATTACTGCAATCTTCAAGTACAACATGTGTGACAAATTGATGCTATTGTCATCTTCAACTAAGACATATGTGGCCAATTGACACTATTGTCGTCCCCAACTACGACCTTTATTGTAGCAAACTAGTGATATTAATTACAATCACCAATCACGACTTATGTGGCTAATTGATGCTCTTACAGTCACCAACTATAACATATATTACCAACTAACAATATTACAGTCATCACTATGACTTTTGTGATAAGTTAACGCTATTGTACTCAATAACTATAATTTATGTTATCAACTGAAGATATTGCAATCAACAACTATGACATATGTGGTCGACAAATGATATTGTAGTTACCAATTATGACTTATGCAGCCAACAAATGATATTATTGTCACCAAATATGACGTATGTTGCCAACTACTATTGTTACAACTTCGCAATTATATAATAGGTCGTTTTAATTATAACAATGTAAGACTCTAGCATTATTTGATCCCTTAATCGTACCCTGAAATTTTTTATTATGATTCAAATGCTTAATTTAGACTCCGATCAAACCACTTTTGGTGTCTTTTATAAACTTCTTGACATAAAGATTCAGATTGCCCTGAACTTAATTTTAATGATTTTTAATTATAAAATTAAATTGCGGCTTCTATTTGATCAAATTATTTTTTGTTCTATATCATAACAATTTAAAATTAATATTAAAACTGCATTAAAAAATTTCTTCATTTAAATTTAAGTAAGACAAATAACTGATTAAGAGTGTTTTGCATTATTGAAGGATCATTATATAATAAAAATAGCAGACGCTCCAAACCTCCCACGTATATTCATAAGTCATAGTTGTCCAAAAGTATAAATCGAAGCTAAATTAGCCATATCGACAGCGCATCATCTGGGATCATCTTAGCATTACAGCATTTATTGTATCAAATTAATAATGCACCTGTCACATTTTAAAATTGCATGGGGGGCATTTATATACAAGCCCTAACTGTCACCTCCCAAAAGAACTCTTAAGTGTGGTGGACAACCCAAAACTTAAATATTACTTTTCAGACATATATCTAGCCGATGTGAAATTTTTTGTCTGTGACATAACGTTTAAAAATTACAAACATAACACTCAAATCCTTGATATCTTACTATCAACACTAATATTTAAAAATAAATTTTTTAACATCGAAATATCATAAATGTAAATATCAAATTTTAAGTATTAGATAGATAAATCGGTAAGAAATGTGTGGCATGTATGTAAATATTCCTTTGCAAAGTAGTCCAACAAAAATGTTTGAATAATGGTAGATGGGTAATGAAGCAGTCATGATAGTGATTGAATGTGGTTATTGGATGATGATAGTTGAGTAATGATGACTGCTACGAGTCGTCAGTGTTGATCAACTTTCAAAGCTAGCTTCACAAATCTTCAAATCTTTAAGTTTCTCTCTGAACTCAAGTTCAGGCCCTCCCCTACCCCCCCTCTCCCTCATTTCGATAGCGGGGTTTATTTATTCCTTTGAAAAATAACATTTTGATAATTTTAGACCATCTGATGATCCGATTATGTGAGTAAATGTATTTGAAATGAATATATCCACGATAGGGTTGGTGTAGCTTCTGTGACGGACAAAATTAGAGAAAGTCATCTTAGATGGTTTGGTCACATTAAACGTCGACCATGTGATGATCCAATTCAGAGAGTACATGTTTTAGATTCGACTTATGTTAAAAAAGGCAGAGGTAAACCTAGGAAGGCTTGAGCTTATTGTATAAAAAATTATCTTAATTTATTAGAACTACATGAAAACATGACACTAAATAGAACGCAATGGAGAAAAGGAATTCATGCCTAACTTAGTGGGATTAAGGCTTTGTTGTTGTTATTTCTGTTGTATACTAAATTTCAAACACTCAATCAGATGGCTCATGTCAAGTCTTTTAATTATAGATTATTATTTTAATATTTAAGTATCTTGCTAAGATTAGAATTAAGCTAACTTGTAGTCATTGGTTTTTTCTCATTGGGATTCATGATTTGAGACAGTTTGAGCCTTAAATTAATGTTCTAAAATTTTTTGTTACACTTCAACTGCTTGATTTAGACTGATTTAAGCTCAAGTTGGATCAACTTTGTTGTTGTTGGGTTTATCGCATTGAGATGATCAACTTGACTATAAATTTGTTAAAAGCAAAGCTTGGACGATCACTTGACTATAACTTTAGCTACAAATCACTTAGTTCTTATGTATTTACATATCTAATGCCTAAAATTTGATATTTACATTTATAGCACTGCTATTATAAAATTACGAATGAAAATCATTTGGATGTCATATTTCTAAATATTAATGTTTCGGAGGCTCTGCATGTAATTATCTCTAATATTTATTATACAATATATTATCTCGCACTTTCTCACTATCATCACGCTAAGTACGAAGCGCATCGCAATAATTTCGATGGGTATTTGTGTAATTTCGGAAAAGATCATTCGGGAAGGTTTACCACGTCAGCAAGTGCATCAGCTCCAGGCTCAATATCAACCCCCGGCTGTGCCCCAACAACGGGGAACAACTCAGACTAATATAGCGTCGGATGGCTCTCCGCCACCTCCTCTCCGCCGTCCTCCTCCTCTCCGCCGCCCTCGCCACCGTCGAGGATGAGAACGTGATCCGGCCAGTCACCGACCGGTTCGGGTCGTTTATTATAAGTTTTTTCATGCAGTGCGTGTATTTATATCTACGTGCTTAAAACATTGAAATTTAGGTATCTAGCACCTAAAAATTTTAATTTTACCAATTTACCACGTAAAACTTTGTAATAAAACAAATCTGCCACCTCTGTTAACTACACGTTAAAACAAGACGGAAACTTCACCGTAGGAGCATCCCTTGAGCCGCCGGCCCATTTCTCCCTCGTCGGAGTTTCTCTCGACTCGATGTCTTCTCATGCAAGCAATTCTTTGGTGAGTTGAGATGGGCTGGCGGCTTAAGGGATGCTCCTACGGTGTGGTTACCATCTTGTTTTATCGTGCGGTTAATATAACGATGATGGTAGATTTGACTTATTAGAAAATTTTAGATAGTATTTTGGTAAAATTAAAGTTTTAGGGTATTAGATACATAAATTTCAATATTTTAAGTGATAAGAAAATAATGATAGATAATTCAAGCTTCCAACTAGTTATGGACTTCGTCTATCTAGAGCTCATATCCATAAGTGCTATTTAGTATACGCTTTTTAGTTTGCTTTAAATTTTGATGATTTTAGATCACACACACTTTTGGGTGTCATTACTATTTTTAATTTCGGTTGATTTTGAGGGTTTAAATGGAAAATTAAGATTTTTTATGAAGTTTTGCATAAAACTCGGAAAAAATGTCAAGTTGTTGAAAAATTATTCCATGCGCATCTAAAATTTTGATGATTTTAGATCACACACACTTTTGAATGCATGCGGTGTCCGTACGCAATAATTTCTCCAAGTTGTTAGAGCAATTGTTCAATATCATGGAAAAAATGTCAAGATTAAAGTCCTTTTTTACAGAGTGAAGGTTGAACTAGAGTAGGATGTGATATAGTAAGCTTAAAATTTTATAGGATGTCTTTCTGTTTAGAAGAATTGGATTTGACTATTAATTGATCAATCTTCTTGTCAACTTTGGTGATGCAAATAATATTAGTAATGTTCACTTGTTTAATTTGATGATATTTATGAAATCTTTTCTAGTGATAGTTTCTTGTGAAATTTTTCCAAAAATAGAATCTTTGAGTTGTCTTCCATTGGCATGTTTGCATACTTGAATTGCTAATTCATTTACTTATTGATAAAACTTTTTGCATAAAAATCATCTTGACATGTAAATCATGAAAGTTTATATGCTTAATATATTTCTTTTAGTATGTTGTTCCATGGCAAAGTATTTAATCACTTAGCACACTATTCTCTAAAGGGTTTATGCAATAAAATTATGATGATTATTAACAAAAAAAAGTTTAAGAAATTATATTTCTATGAAAGAAAAAATTCTATTTTATTTTAGTAAAAAGTTTCATATAGACGTGACTTTAGCATAAGGAATCTAAAGTAAAATATAGAGAGAGGGGACAAGATTGGAATATGATCATTGTTGATTGTGAAAGTCTAATGATTTAATGTTAGGAGAATTAATATATTTAATGTTCTTGACTGTGAAAGTCTAATTATTGAATGTTTGAAGGATTAATATAATCAATTATGAGGAATATGGTGAATTTTTTTTTTAAAATTCTAGGTCAGATCTATAAATAATCGATGACACTTCATATATGCCCCACTTTTTTAAATTGACTCTACTTAAATATCTTAATTTGCTAGCATTTTATATACAAGTCTCTATCATAATTACTTTGTTAATATCTATTTTAGTACTATAACTGCCACTAAACTTATGACAGGACTTATGGGCCCAATTTACAAATAATTAGTAAACTTTTCCATGTCTTTTTTTTCTATCACTTCTTTCATTGATTTTTAGTTTCATGATTCTCACTTGAAGTTGTGGACAATCGATCGATAACTTGAGAAATTCCAAGCCTATGTGAAAAAAATTTCAAATTGCATTACTTATGACAATATCCAGTGGTGAAATTTTTACAATTTATCATAGAAGACCATTTTGAATACCATAAAACAATCTAATGGACTCTTGCTATATTTTAAAATATGTTTAGGAGTGTTTTTATGAATATAAACCACATTAATTAAGCTGTATAATAGGAACTTAATTGTAATTTATCTTCTTCTTTTAAGTGGCTATTGACCTGCTTTCAAAAGATGTGTTTGAGTTGGTCTGTGGTATCAAAAGAGATATCATCTTATTTGTAAAAAAAAACATATATGTTACTTTTGAAAAGAATAATAATATTGTTTGATGATCAATTTTCACTTGGTGGTATAAATTTATATAATTAGATCCATTATTCACTGATTATCATGTCTCATTAAGGTGACATAACTTTAATCATCAAGTGATTAAATTAATGAAGTGTTACATATATCTACACAATACAAAATATAATAGATATTTAGTGCAATAAGATTGATTATGCATCATTAATAGCGTTGGGCAGAATGTCCCCCCTAATGAAGACACAAGTAAATGGTACCAATTTTTAGTGATATCCAATCACAATTGTTGTAATTTCTCCATAGATTGCTTCTCTTTGCTAAGTTCTTACAACAAACACCCAAATGATTTTTTTGTTTCTGGTGAATTTCAATGTGAAGCTATTAATAACACTATAGGGCATTAGAGGTTGTTCATTCACAGCTGACTGGAAAGGAAATATCTCTATTATAACATTAACTTGTAAGTTGCGCTTCGACATACAATAACTTTGGATGCAATGGAGCCTTGCCTTCTCAAGCCTTTTAGTAAATTAAGCACAACGGAAGACTCCACACCAAGGAGATATATATGTGGGCTCAAAAAATTTAACGGCTCAGACTCCATTTTTTGTTTAATGTTGATAGATTTTGTGTTTATTTCATGTCAAATTTTCAAAATGCATATTATATTCTAGATAATACACTACCTAGAGATTCTGCCCTTATTTCATGATGATTTTTTTTATTTGGGATTCAAGGTTTCCTATAGGCGCGAGCCCCTATGGTTAACTACCCCTCCCGAAAACTGGAGAGCGCTTTCGATTAAAGATAGTCATTAAACACTAAATATTTAACATATAATAACAACAGGCTTAGATTTTATGTTATATGACTTACCATCTTGAGCTTAAAATGAATGGTGAGGTTTTGGTCTATCCTTTTGGGTTTTGTTTTCGCACTGACACCGGGCTTTTGAATATCGTGTGGAACTGATGGTTTTGGTAGCTCAAATAATCAAGCTGTCATCAGAAGTAGTAACCACCTAGAAAGGTTGAAATATAATTTTACGATGGGTTTGATTATTCAAACTAAGAAAACATTGAATATCTGCACTTGTCTGCGGTTTAAACCAAATAGATCATTTCTTCTATCTAATCTGAAGACTAAATAAAGTTTATATTAGTTTTGGGGTACTCTTCTTCCTATAAGGGTAAGCCCCTATAACTAATTACATCTTAAGCAATCGAATTTACTTAAGAAAACTCTCGATTAAGGTTATGGTTTTGTTCTCAAGAAATTTCTAAGTTTAGGTTTCCATGATTGAACATTGTATTTCCAAATGGGAAAGGCTCAAAAGTTGAACGGTTGTTATTGGAAGCCAAAAAAGGGAAGGTTGGGGACACTCGAAGATATCAAGGAAACCTCGGTGGTATCCCGGACCATCCTGTTCTTTAGCACTTGATTTTTTTGAAGAGAATATTAATTTTTTTTATCATGATTTTTTTTAGAATATTAATATTTATACTACACGACATACGATCATGTAGGAGCCTGAAGGTGAGGATTTACGTTGTGACTGGACAAACAACCTCAGAGTCCTAGGGTGAAGTTCACCAAAATAAGTAAGACTTTGAAACCCTAACTAAACATAAGGAAAAACAAGGAATGTAATGGACTTACAACTGTGCATGGAAAGGTTTGTCATATAAACCCTCTTATCGCATTTAAAACCATGCGTAACCGGTCTTGATGATGCAAGATAAGGTAGGTTGTTATTTATTAGGAATAGTAGGTCTTACGAGTTATCTAGGTATGTATGGTGTGTATAATATCTTAAGACTAATGCAAACATATTTTAAAATTTTAAATTTAAATGTTTTATGCCTCATAACACTCAAATGTTTTTAATTAGTGTTGAGCGCATCGAAGCAAGCTATGTAATGGATTATGCAAGTCCTTGATGATGAATCCATAAAAGGTCTGTTCAAAAGGATAATCGGTATGTATAAGCATAATTCACTCTATAAGATACTGGTTCTCACGGGTAAAACCACCCTTTCTGTGTAATGAGTGAGGGTTGGAAGACAAAAAAGAGGAGCAATATGTTAAGTATATGTCTGCATTTCATGTTATCATTCATATTAATAAATTGAAAAAGAGTTTCTACTCACTTTTATTGGGTGTCAATAGTGGTTATTTAGATGTATGATTTTTCTATGATTTTGAATGCAGTGATTTATGTGATTTAGCTTTGGTTATGATTTTTATTTTGAAAAGTTAAGTTGGAGTTATTTAGGTTGGGGTAGAAGGTTTAGTCCTTAGGTGAGCCTATCGATAACCTAGGCAAAATGCAGAAATGTAAATACTAGCCTATAATTTGAGAAGACCTATCGAATGAATATAGACAAACTGATGGTATGGATGTCAATCCTAACTTATATCAAACTCGTCAACTGACATCATTTGAACTACCATTGGTGGTTTAGTTGAGGTCCATCCTTGACTTAGTATTTTGTCTTCTTTTGGATAGTTTGGATGTTTATAATCAATTGAACATAACACTTTCTAACTCTATAAAAGAAAAGAAGACTCAAAGGGAATATCCTAGGTTACTACATCAGATTATTTATTTTTAGCAACCCTGCAAAACAAAGTTAGCATACCTGAATAACATGTAAAGCAAACCTAAAGTAACATTTTGTAATTTGTCTTTATCAACCCAACAAAACAATTAGAATGCTTTATTGTAAGAGGAATGAATATGTTTATTTTGATTATTAAAGTGTTTATTACTATTTTTTTATTTGAGAAAACTTGGTCAAGATGTTCATGACTTTCCATCATCCCAGGGTTTTCGGTTCTCTAATGTACTTAGTCCAGTGAGCCGGTCAAGACTATTATGACCAGAAGATTCTTGTCTACAACTATGTGTTACGTCATCCAAGAGATCTTTGTAGATCCGGGTAGCAGGGTTAAAGTTGTGTTCTACGAACTTTGTTTATTAGAGTTTCATTTAAGTTTTATTATATTTTTCAAATTTTTTGGGTTGAAATTTTTAGGTTTCTTAAGACTTCTTGGCAAGTTTTTTTTTGTGTAATATTTTATTTTTTATGTTGAAATGACCCGACCAAGATCCCATAGTTTTGTCCTCTTGGGATAATTGGATTTGTAGTTCGATTAGTCAAGTGTGACTGGAATGTACTTCATTAGCAGTCATGGGTTGCCTCCTCTGAAATTCCTTCTCAAACTGAGTTATGTTTAATAATTGAAGTTTAAGTTCAAATGATTTTTAGGGTGTTTTTTATGTTATGTCTTTTATTTTTATTAAAGACTTTGTATTTAAGCACATATTGTCTCAAGGGTGTGTTTTTAAGTCAAGAATGCTTTTATTCTCTTATGAGAAGTCAATCACTTATTAACTTGGCTTACTATTGTCAATTTTAAGTTTAGTTCAAGTTAACTTAGGTTAGTTTGAATTGGCTTAAGTTGATATAGGTTGGCCCATGTTAGATTTAAATTGATTTTGGTTAGTCAAGGTTAGGATGGGTTGACTTAGGTTTGCTTATGTTTGATTTGGGTTAGCCAAAGTTAGGCTAGGTTGACCTAGGTTTGATTAAATTTGATTTTGGGTTAGCACAGGTTAGGTTGGGTTAGCCCAAAGTTTATTTGAGTTTGATCTGGGTTAGCCCATGTTAGGTAGGTTGACCCAAGTTTGTGTTAGTTTGATTTGGGTTAGCCCAGGTTAGGCTAGGTTGACCCAGGTCTGTTTAAGTTTGATTTAGGTTAGCCCAGGTAAGGTCAGGTTGACCCTGGTTTGATTAAGTTTGATTTGGGTTAGCCTAGATTAAGCTGGGTTGACCCAAGTTTATCTAAGTTTGATTAGGGTTAGCCCAGGTTAGGCTGCGTTTACTCAAGTTTGATTAAATTTGATTTGGATTAGCCCTGGTTAGGTTGGGTTGACCGAGGTTTGATTAAATTTGATTTTAGGTTAGCCCATATTAAGCTAGGTTGACCCAAGTTTGTCTAAGTTTGATTTGGGTGAGCCTAGGTTCGGCTGGGTTGACCCATGTTTGATTAAATTTGATTTGGGTTAGCCTAGGTTAGGCCGGGTTGATCCAGGTTTGATTAAATTTGATTTTGGGTTAGCCTAGTTTAGGCTTGGTTGACCCTATTTTTTCTACTTTTGATTTTGTTCAGCCGGGTTCGACCCATAATTGATTAAGTTTAATTTTAGTTAAGCCATGTCTAAGTTCAATTTGACTTAAACTAAGTATAAATTTAGTTAAGTCAAGTCTAAGTTAGGTTAGACTTAAACTAAGCCTTAGGTTAAGGATTTGGTTAATTCAAGCCTGACTGGGTTAGACTTGAGTTAGGTTTTAAGTTAAGTTTGGATTAGGTCCAAGTTGGGTCAGACTTAAGTTACGTTTAAAGTTTAAATTAAGTTTCATCTCAATTGGGCTAGATCAAAATTAAATTTAGGGTTTAATTATTAAGATAATTTCATCTTACGATTAAAGTCTTAGCTTAGTTTGGTACAAATTGTGTTAGACCCAGACTTAGTTTGAAAGTTTGAGTTAAGTTGGGTTAGGTCTGAGTTGGGCTAGACCTAAGTTGAGTTTAAGTTTAAATTGAGTAAAGTCTAAATTGGATTAGACCTAAATTAAGTTTAGGATTTAGTTGAGTTTGAGTTAAGTTGGGTTAGGTCTGAGTTGGGCTAGACCTAAATTGTGTTTAAGTTTAAATTGAGTAAAGTCTAAATTGGATTACACCTAAATTAAGTTTAGGATTTAGTTGAGTTAGGTTTAAGTTAGAATTAAACCTAAGTTAAGTTTAAAATTTTAGTTAAGTTGGGTTAGACCTAAGCTAAATTTTAAATTAGGTTATAAAGGTAATTTCATAATTAAATGGATAACTAAGAGAATAACCATATTTTAATTAATAATTTAATTTAAGATTTTCATTAGGATGCAAGCTTAATATTTTGTGAGTTAATCCTTATGTTTAATTAATTTCGGGAGACAATTTAAAACGCAAAAAAATGTAGTTTTACTAATTTACCCCCAATGTTCTTATTTCATTTTAAATTTTCAGAGGTGAAAATTATCATTTTGGTGTTTAGGCTCACTGCCCTAATTTTTCTTTTTAATTTCAAATTTGATTTATATTTTTGTTTATTTTATTTATTATTATTATTTTTCAAAATAATTATAATTTTAATAGAAAGTTAGACATTTTGGTGTTAGAGAAGTTTTTTGACTTTAGAAAAATCATGGAACATTCTTGATGAGAGGGAATAATCTCTAAAAATTTCATATTCTTATGTTTTATGTTTAATTTTTCATAATTAAAATATTTTATGTATTAATTATATATATATATATATATATATATATATATATATATATATATATATATATATATATATATATATATATATATATATATATATATATATATATATATATATATATATCAATTATTTTACTTTTATTTTTATTAATTTCTATTATTTGCTGAGTGCTAGGGTATTTTCATTTTATTTTTGTGACTTTTCTTAACAAATACATGATTTTTTATGTTTAAAATCCTAATTTCCTACTTAAACCACACGCCGCCCCATCATTCTTATACCCATTGAAACTCCACAAAGCGTCCCATTGTTGGTCGCGCTTTACAAGAGAGTGCTGAGGTGGCCCACAATCTGCTGCTTTGCTCCGCGTGATTCACTACTTTAGCTTGATCACGACTGTATGGTTCAAACAATGGAGATATAATGGTGCTCTGTCATCATCCCAAACGCGCCCTAAATTGTCTACCTCACATTTGAAAACCCTAAGATCTTGTGCTAGGGTTAATGAAACTCTTCTATGATTGTTTATATAACATCATCTAGTCCTTACACAAACATTCATACAGTTAAGTGAGCATACATTTTTCATCCTCTTTGTAAAAGACCAACTCGAGACCTAAACTAGGAGTTTTGAACTCATACCTTGTCCCGAGAGGTGAGGCCTCAATTTGGGATGATGGAAACAATCGCTTAAGCACAACGAGCCTTCCTCTTGCTTGAATTTAAATTGAAATTGGTTATAGCTATGAGCTAGACCAAATGGAGTCACGGTCTAGTCAAGGGTTATGGTAGAGGGTGTGGGAAGGTCTAGTTTTGATCGAGGTGAATATTAAAGTTGACCTTAGCTATTATATGATTTTATGTCAATCAAATGAACCCTATGGTTAACAAGTCAAAGGGTGAAAATTTTTTGGGGAACACACAAGTTGTGATTATGTTCGTAATATAATAGTGTCATTTGACAATAAGCACCCGGATAAAAGGCTCTAGTGATAATCGTTATTCTTTGTGGAGCCTTTAAACCAAACCATGCAAATAAGGGACTCAAGCCATGTCCTTAATGACATGAGATTACTTTACATGTACATATAATAATTAATAGACTTGAAGTGTTAATCACTTTTTTTGAGCTGAAATCAACCAAAAGTTTTTAACACCCGATAAGCTTATGAGGAGGATGGATGAAATTTAATTTAATTCTTTTAAATGATTAATTTTAACTTTAACAGTTTGATTGGTTACTTTGAAAATTTGATTTAAACCTTGAACTTTCCAATTAAACTTCTCTATCAAAACCACCATCATCAAGGTTTATCCCTTTGAAATATTTATGCTTGAAATTTATTTGAAAATTAACCCTTAAATATTTATAAAAGATTAATTTTGGCAATTTCCAATCCTTATGAGGAGGAGGACCAGACAATTTAATCTAAACTTAAAATTGTATGCTTGTTATTGAAAATATTAGACTCGTTGACTCTGGCCCTTAAGAGGAGGTGGAGGATCAGATTAGTTGGCTAGGACTTCCAATTCTATCATATTGATAAGGCGATCTTGAATTTAATTATTAGTTTACATTGTGCCTACCACACATATTTTGAATATTTTAATTTATTTGTATAAGCAAATACAACATTAAAAGTAATCTACTATCTCAAAAGAAAGTAATACTACTTTATAATGAATTTGATTACTCAAATAAGGAATTTCATTCCATATTTGATAGGTCTACGTTTAAACCAATTATTTCTCCCCTATCTAACCAAAGGCTATAATTTTTTTTAGTTTAATCATGGATATAAACTTCATATAAGGGCAAATTCATGTAGAAACACAGTCTCCTAAGAAAACTTTTGATTAAGATTGGGGTTAAGTATTCAAATATTTTAAAGTTTAGTTTTCACAAATTGCTCATTTGGAAATTCAAACAGGAAAGATTAATGTTTACAGTTTTTATCGGAATCCAAAAGTGAAAAATCAAGAAGTGACTAGATACTGAGAAACTCAGTAACAATTCAATATCATATTATTATGCTTATTGATTTTGAACTTTAGGATTTATTTGTTTGAATTGATATTATATTAGAAAAGACTATGACTATTAGGAAAGACTAAGAGGTGAGAACTTATATCATAACAACAGACCAATCTCATAATCCTAAAACTAAATGTGAGTTAAATAAACAAGTAAAACATCAAACTTAATCTAATAAGAATACAATCGAATGAGACAAACAGTGCAATCTCATAAAGGATTGAAACAAAATCGAATCTATTGGACATAAAATCCTGCCTGGATAGGGCTATCAGCTAAATCCACCTAACATCTCAAAACCATGCATGTCTGGTCATATAAAATGTAGGATATAATAATTTATTATTTATTAGAGAGAAAATATATTTTTTTACAACTTGATTATGAAACTCAAGATGCATAAGTATAACTGGTATGCAAATGTCGTAGAACTAATGCAAAAAACTATTTTTTTTACAATTTTAAATTTAAAATTTATTGTGCTATTTAAACTAAATGATTTATCTGATTCGTGTTTTAGTGTCAAGTTGTGTATAGATATGCAATTCTTAATGATGCATGTGCAAAAGTCATTTAAATTTAATATGATGTTATTTAAATGTCATTTATATGCTCTTAAGGCATCTATATATTACATATATATTTGCTCGTTTGATGAAAATTGACGAAATTGATTGCGTTGATGATGATGATCGCCGAAGTAAAAACACAATACAAAATGATAATGTAAAATTATATTTTGATTTTTTTTAATGTGTAATATATGACATATAATGCATAACACGTAGTATAATTGGGGAAAGGAGGGGTCAGTGCAGGGAGAGGCACAGTTTTTGGCTAGGGCTGGCTTCCAATAAGTGGCTTGAATAAAAAGAAACATGGAGCTGAATTTGAACTGCCAGCATGGAAAATATTTGTGTATAAGGGTTATTCAAGGGGTACAAGGGGGTTATATCTGAATTATACTCTACTATAACCTCCGTGTAAATTCCTTGTAACATTTATGTAACTTATTCACGGAACTAATTTATGGCTTACATTACCCATATATAAACCCCTTGGCCCTGAAAAACCGATCGATGCAAGCAGGGCTATGCAAGACGCAAATATTTTCCCTCGACTACAGGAACGGACGGAGACGGGAATGCATTGGGTTCTCTAAAAAAAGAGAGGAAGGAACATTATACTTTCGGGTTGGAGGCGAAGGATTTCGATGCAGAGAAGGCAGGGTTTCGATGCAAGGAAGGAGGAAGTAGTTTCTGAGATCTCTGTTGTGTGCGGTTGGAGCGGTAGGAAGATGCGTGCGGGTTTTGGTGCAGGAAGATTAGGGTTATGGTCTACAGGGTGCGGGATGACAGGAAAAATTAATTGCTACGGCTTTGGTTCCCACAAACATAGAGAGACAGAGTGTGTGTGTGTGTGTCTCGGAGAAGTGAGTATAGATTCGAATTGAGGCGTCGTGGGAGGAGGAAGATCGAAATGTCGGAGGCCTTTGTATGGTATGATCCCGTATCTGCTCCCACTAGCCTTAGCCGCAACTGTATCGCTCAAACATGAGAAGATGGGAGCAGTTTTGAGGAAGGAGTATAAATGTTCAAAATTTAACTTGATGTTAACTGTAATTAAACTTAATCAACAATATGTATGTATGTATAACAGATTTTTAACGTCTAACAGTATCCTTATCAAGGTGTCAATGGTATATGCAGCTTCAAGCCGGAGAATGTTGGCGTCAAAATCCTTGATTCAGTTAACAACACGTTGGTAAGGGATCTCCTCTTTTCCTTTCCTTTTTTTCTAGATTTACATTCATGTCACTCAATTCTTATGTATTTACATGTTTTAACATGTAAACTCTACTTTATATATTTATACCACAAACATCTTTCATATCATACTCAAAATATCACTTTTTTAACTTTTAAAAAGTGAGATACATATTTTTATGATAGCTAAGGTAGCATATCTGCAAAAAAAGTGAAGTTTAGATATGTTAGATATGTAAATACAAAGGGATTAAGGAAAAGATATTAGCTTAGGACTCCGGATGCATTTAGAGTCCAATAGTAGGGTGCCAGGTGTCAAACGGGCCCCACCATTTTTTATGTTGGACAATACCAGTGTATTATGGTGGGGCCCGCTTGACACTTAGCGCCCCACCATTGGACTCCTAACGCAAACTGCTTTAGGAGTCCTGATGTAATATTTGCTCGGGATTAAGAGGTATGCATGTAAATCTTCCTAATAGTTTTTTGAGAATGGTATCACAAAAAGACTTGAAATTTTTAATGAGTAGGGGAGGAACAAATCATTTCGCTTCTTCTAATATTATATTTCCTTATTTGAACATGAGGTTTTTTTTTGTCCTTGTTGATGTTAATGTTAATGTTAAATTGCTAAACTGTAAACAAACATTTTTCTTAAACATACAAAAAAACAACAGCTATTCTACATGTGTGGGTAATGGTTTGTATTATCCGGACATATAGAAATAGTGTCCATTGCACGTTTCAGTGTCATTTATCTATTCGATACTTTACAAATGTTACAATATAGATTTGCAAATGCATGCAATATTTTATTAAAAATAGCATTACATTTAAATTATGGGTTGTGTTGTAATATATTTTCAACATATCCACTCCTTTTTCTTTAAATAAGGTAACAAAATTGTTAACTTGTTGGACATGTCTGACTATAAGTTGCATTTTGGATTGATCTATGTTATGTACAGGGGTCTGAGGAGGAGCTAAAACATGCAGTTGGACTGGTTCGTCCAGTAAGTGTTGCATTCGAGTTTGTCACTGGTTTCCGGTTCCACATGAATGGAGATTACACGAGAGACACTTGGGGGAAGCCTCAAATGGTATGTTTTAAGATAATTTACATACGTGATAAGAAGATTTCTGTAGAGCTTAAACCATAATACAAGATATTTCTAAATGCAAAATATGTCATTATGTTTTGCAATATATTTCCAATCTCTTGATGGTTGTCTAGTAAACTAAACTACAAATTAGGGCTGTCAAAATGGCTTGTTGTTCACGAACAACGCTTGTTACGAAGCTCATGTTTGATTCGTTCAAAGTTAACGAGCCAAACTCGAACAAAGATTTGTAAACTTAATTGATTACAATGCTACAAAGATATGTAAATAATTAAAATTATTAATAAAAAATAGAATAAAAATATATTAAGTTATATTTAAATGATATTTTTATATAAATAATAAGATTTAAATCTGACCCCAACACTTAACATCCTAAGGGCAAGTGACTAGGGTTCTCAAAACGACTCTTTATTCGAGAACAACTCGTATTCAACTCGCTAAGCAAACGAGTTGAACTCAAACACACTTTTTGTGTTCAAAATATAAACGAGTCAAATACGAACAGTTATATTTTTTAATGAGTAAAAAATGAGCTGAGTCTGGACTCGCTGGTGTTCGACTCGTTTACATCCCTACTACAAATGTCTTAAATTTTACATACGGATGCATCAAATCCTACTAAAAAGAGAGATGATTAATTATACCATTCCACCAGTCAATGGTTATATGTTCTTGGTTAAATAAGCCTGCTTGGACATCTAGGCCCAAATTCTCAGTAAGAATTTTATTAAAATATTATTAGTAATTACTGCACATCTATCGATGGCCGTATGATCTTATCATGAAATTCCCAACCATCACTTCTAATAGATTTTCTCGTATCGTATGTGGCAAATCAATTTTGAGAACTAAAAATAACATTGTAGATCTCTTCCAAATAAAGGCAATGATAAAGAATTTATTGCATTCAAATTTTGTGTGAATTGCTATTTTCCTAAGGGCAAACAGCTTCATTATTTCATGAATATCACTATTGTTTTGTTGAAAGTGCATTTTAAGTAGAAGGATTTACATACATACCCATAATTCCTATATATTTACATATGTAACAGCTAAACTTCAATATTTACATACATATAACACCTTTCATATGCATGAAAAGATGTATTTTGCTTTTTTAAATGTTAAAAAAGTATTAGCTTTGATGTGATACCAAAGATTTCAGTTGTATAAATTTAACAAAGCAAGGTTTAAATGTTAGATATGTATATACATAAGAATTGGGTTCTATGTATGTAAATGTCCCTTTCTAATTTTACTGTAATTGTTGGGTTTGCTGTTATTGTTGTATTTGAGGTTGTGATACAAGAATATTGTGTCATTGTATTTTCCCATTCACTTTTATTGAAATATATGTAAGGGCCATTCTTATACAATCTGGATGAGTAAAAATGCACCATCATAAGGTGATCCCTGGTGCATTATAGTATAGTATAATATCATGTAAAAAGGTATATAAAATAATATAATCTAAAATCAATCAACTCTTGCATAGCCCAATTGTTCATATATATAACAACTATGTTGTTACAAAATGACATCCAACTATTTGCAATTTCAAGCTGAAAATTCAAAATGCTAGAAAACCAATCATCCAATTCAATAAATTAATGTGAAAATTGAAAATCTTAGTATAATATTTATGAAACTCTTCCCCTTCCAGGATGTGAACCATGCAGTTCTTGCTGTCGGCCATGGAGCTGAAAATGGTATTGCCTACTGGCTTAACAACACATGGGGTGGAGACTGGGGTGATAGTGGCTACTTCAAGATGGATTTTGGCAAGAACATATGAGGTGAGTAGTTTACTAATTTCATAAATGTCTTTCATCTACTATTTAAATATGATTTGCTTTTGATACAGGCGTTGCGAGTCGTTCGTCTTACACCGCTGTTGATGTGTAGAATCTTCTATAAATTAAGACGATGAGCTTAGAGTTTTGTTATCTTTAGCAATGTTTGAGGGTTTGTTTGAAAGAAAACTCATAATAAGTAGAAGGTGAGGGAATGTGTTAAGATGCATTAAGGCAGTATTGTGAAATATGTGAACTTTTTGTTTTGGTTGTGATATTGCAAAATTCTCTTTGTTGTTTATTTTATTATAAAGGCATTTACATGCATAACATGTAAATGTATTTACTACCTAACACCTAAACTTAAAAAATATCCTTATTTACACTTTTAAAATCTGAAATATATATTTCAATATATAGTTAAGTGAGTAGTCGTACTTTTAGATTTATAGTAATATTTTGCTTCTTAATTAATTGTATTAATAGTTATTGATATCTATAAATTCATGTTCCAATTTATCCGAATTTATACTCTTATTTTATTGGTCATATCTAAGTATTAGGTCTGATTTTAGTAGAAATTATAATATATTATTTTAAAATGCATATATTATATTGTATATCATTAGATAAGCATATAAATGATATCAATTATATATATATAGATATATGTGCGTGCGTGCACACACATGATTATGATGCAGTCACTCTTTACAGTACTGCGGGGAAACGTTAATGTATCTGTGTAAACGAAAAAAAAATATTAATTGGTATAATTTTTAGACAAACAAAACGATATAAATATGTTATTAATATGATAAAACTCATTGAATAGCATGAATTATTGTAAGTGGTCATATTCATAAATTATTAAATATTCTATAGTAATTTATTAAAAATTTAACTGACATTGTATTTTCTTTTTTCTTGTAATATTGTAGTTTATGAGTGTAAATATTCACTAACTTTAATTAATTTATGTTGTTTTTTTTTATATATGTAAATTAATTCATTATTTTCATTTATGTAAATTAATTCACTAACTATAAAGCTAGAATAAATAACACCTAGCTTTGTAGGTGTTATTTATTGATTAAAAAACTAAACAATAAAAAAGAAAATGTTTATAGAAGACACAAATAACATGTAATAAGATGAATTTAATTGTATTAATTTAATTTAATTTCTTAGTAGTTTTTTATTTATTTATTAAATGTTATAAAAAATTTAATTGTCCATGTCTGATCGTTTGGTTAATTTCAAGCCCAGGGTTTGATAATGACACATTTACTCCATATAATTTATAGATCTATCAAAATATCCTTAAAAGGCAAGTGATTAGCTTTCAAAGGAAGTTCAAACCATAATTTACATAAATGAAAATAATGTATCATGTAAGAATTTAGGGGCAATTACATGCATACGATCAAATTCATATGCATCTACATCTCTAACATTTATACTTTAACTTTTATATTTACACCCAAATATTTCATATCACATCAAAAATATCACTTGTTTAGCTTTTAAAAAGTGAAATACACCGTCACATGCATAGGCAAGATGACATATATGTAAAAATTGAATTGTAAGTATTAAATATGTAAATACATAGGAATTAAGTGGTACGTAAGTAAATCTTTCAACAATTTTACCATCTATATATGTTCTATGTACAAACAAGCTGCATGGGAATTGAAAGAAGCAAAACGTTCGAAGCCGTAATAATATCCTCCACAAAAGAGCTACTACAAATCAATTTACAACAACTAATCAATGAACATATTCAAGTATGGACACAAATGCAAACCTGCAAATACCCCTAAAACAAAACCTATACATCTTGATATGTCATAGAAAACTGAATTGAAAAGATTCAACCCACGTTACCTACTTGAGAAGATGAGTGGCTTCTCTGATCTGAAATTCTCTTCTGCAGCTCCATAGTTGAAACCCTTTCCGCTTCCAGTGCTCTCTCAAGCTATAAATTGGTATTATTAAATAAAAAAAAAAAGAAAAAAACAACCATAAATCGGTATAAAATGAAACAAGAAGAAAGAAAAGGTTGCAGCTGCGACATATTGCACTATTATTCCTCCTAAAAGGGAAAAAATTTTTGTCCGGACTCCCAACGTAGCTCTACGTGCGGACTTCAATAATATGCCGCCACCAGTGCTACATCGTAGAGGTTATTTCGAGGTTATTGAAATGAAACCGCTGATGTTATTTCGGGGTTATTGAAGAAGAACTCATATATTTCACTTCAATAACCCAGAAAAAACCTCCGCGGTTTCACTTCAATGACCCCGAAATAAAACCGCAAAAGTTATTTTTGGGTTATTGAAGAGAAACCATATATTACAATACAATAACCCCGAAATAACCCATAAATAACCTCCGTGGTGTTATTTCTAGGTCATTGAAGAGAAACCCACCGCGGAGGTTATTCCGGGTTTATTTATGGGCTATTTCTAGGTTATTGCGAAATGCGCGGTCTCACTTTAATATTTTTTAGGTTGCGAAATGCGCGGTCTCACTTTAATATTTTTTAGGTGGGCCCGATATAGCACACATGACAATATATTACTGGGAGTCTGCATGTAGAGCTACGTTCTGAGTCCGGACTGAAAAATTTTCCTCCTAAAAGACGAAGAAAAATTATATAAAACTGTATTCATTCATACCTTCGCTGCTCGAGAACTCCATTCACCTAATATAGCTCTCAGTCTTTCGTTCTCTTCGACATACTGCAATTAAACCAATAATTGAAGAATGAGACAAAGTTTGGCTCACTAGTGGAATAATGCGAAAGAAGAAGATTGAAAACAATTACTTTATTATTGGTTACACGAATTTGCTGTATTTCATTGTCTCTCTCTGCAATTAAGTTGCGGGCAAGGCGTAGCTCCGAGTGCACGTGATTCATCTGTGACACCATTAAAACCTAAGATCAGCCACATATTTAATGGAAATAGCTTCTTGGCGATTGAAAAGGGAATGGTTAGTGGTATCATTACATATCTGGCAAATTTTAAGGGACTGCTTTTCTCAGATTATGAAAAAATTATATATATAGTCTAATATTTGACAAAAAAGAGCTTTAGGATGAAAACGAGAAGGAAAAGATAGAACCAAGGTAAATGGGTGATTGATTTCCAATTAATAATAAAAAAAAGAGTAAATAAAGAATTTTAAACATGTCAATTTGTTGAGCTTACTTAACAGAATCTAAAGCATATCTTTTGTGGCAAATTGGTATTTACTTCACAAATGATCATCACCTCAATTATTCACGAATAACTTTTAAAATAAAGTTGTTAACTATATTTAAAACTAATTCAATAATCACTCGAATATCACTCAAATTTTAATCAAATTTTGTTGATCAATAATTACTCGAATATCACTCAAAATATCTTTTATGGCAAATTGTTATTTACTTCACAAACGATCATCACCTCAATAATTCGCGAACAACTTTTAAAATAAAGTTGTTAACTATATGTAAAACTAATTCAATAATCACTCGAATATCACTCAAATTTTAATCAAATTTTGTTGATCAATAATCACTCGAATATCACTCAAATTATAATCAAGTTTTATTGACTCGAACTCAATACCAATATACTTTAACATGCAGATAACTCCTCCAAATAAGTTTGATTCAACACAAATCAACTCAACATTAATTCAGGCACATGTTCATGTATAACTTTTACGCACATACATAGAAATTACCAACAATATCTAATTCTAAAACTAGAAACTATTACAATAAAAAAATAATAAAAAAAGAGAAGATATCAAAAGGGGAAAATCCTAAATTCTGACCCCCACTTTCACCTAATCAACTTGGAGCATAGGTATCTATCATGCTCAACTTGTTTACAAGGAACTCAAAACTAGTCCTGAAAAGTCCTTTGGTGAAGATAGTTGTTATTTGTTGCGTTATTAGAGTGAAAGACATGCAAATTGCTTCACAATCAATTTTCTCTTTAATGAAGTGTCTATCATTATCCACATGTTTTGTGCGATCATGTTGCACTAGATTTTCAACAATGCTTATGACAGTTTTATTGTCACTATACAACTCCATTGGCATGCTTATTAGGATCCGTAGCTCATCAAGAATTTTATTCAACCACAACAACTTACCTACTCCATCAATCATATCTCGATATTATGCCTTGTCACTACCCCTTGCCACCACATTTTGTTTCTTACTTCGCCATGCAACCAGATTTCCCTGGACATAAATGCAGTATCCGGACGTCAATCTCCTGCCAACAACTAAGCCCATCTAATTTACATCGGTGTATGCCTCTATATTAGCTTTTGTTATCTTCTAAAAGAGTAAACCTTTACCTGGTGCACTTTTTAGGTATTTTAGAATCAGGTTGACTTCTTCAAGATGTTTCTCAAGGCCAATGCATAAATTGACAAACCAAACTTACGACAAAGGCGATATCCAATCATGTATATAATAAGCATATCAACATTTCCACCAACGTTTGATATCCAACACCATTCACTGGGTCACCTTCCTTTCCATATCCCAATTTCTGATTTGGATCAATCGGAGTGTATGCAGCCCATAACTACTCATCCCAATTCCCTTTAGAAGACTAGACATATTTCTGTTGGGAAAGAGCAATCCTTTTCTTCGATCTAGCAACCTCCATGCCAAGAAAATACCTCAGAGATCCTAACTACTTTGTCCCAAAAATTGATGAGAAGGAAGTCGGTTCATTTCATATATGTCATCTCTGGCAAGAATTATTTCATTCACATACACAATCAATAAGGCTATCTTCACATCCTTTGAATGTCTGAAGAATATTATATGATCTCCTTGCTTTTGAGTATATTCTTATGTTAAAAAAATAGTGTAAATTTCTCAAACCATGCTCTCGGTGACTATTTCACCTTATATAAGGACTTTTTTTAGCGTACACATCTTTGTGTCGAACTTCTCACTAAATTCTAAAGGTGCATCCATATACACTTCGTCCTCTAAGTTTCCATTAAGTAGTGCATTTTTATATCCAACTATTGTAATGGTCAATCAAAATTAACTGCAAGTAACAGAAGAACTCTTATAGAGTTTAGTTTTGTGACGAGTGTATATGTTATAGTAATCAATGTCATACGTCTGAGTGAATTCCTTGGCAACCAATAGTTGAATCTTTGTACCATTCTAGAGAACCCCCAAAATTATAATTGAATGTGAACACTTTTCTTCCCTCTAGAAAGATTAATCAATTCGCACATGTCATTTTTTTCTAGGGCTTTCATTTCCTTGAAGACAACAAACTTCCGCTCAGGAACTTTCAGAGCATCCTTCACAGTATTAAGAATCTTCATACAACAAATGTGTGGTTAAAGCCCAAAAAATGGGTGAGAGATTTTTATATGACACAATGAACGTTAGGTGCAATTCCCCACTCCCTTACAAGCAGTACGGGATGATTGGAATCATTAGATTTAGGATAAGGGTTAGCCTCAGGTTTAGGACTAGAAGACTCGGAACTCAAAGATAGAGTGGATTGATCATGAGGTAAAAGTTCAATGAAGACATTAACTGGTGGATTCATGGATTATGGGCCACCCTCCACTTGGAACTTTCAGAAAATCCTACATAGTATTTAGGAATCTTCATACAAGACAAATGTGTGGTTAAAGCCAAAAAAATGGGTGAAAGATTTTTATATAACAAATAATGAGACAATGAGGGTTGGGTGCAATTCCCCACACCCTTACAAGCAGTATGGGATGATTGGAATCATTAGATTTAAGATTAGGATTAGACTCAGGTTCAAGACTAGAAAACTTGGAACTCAAAGATGGAGTGAACTGATCATGAGGTAAAAGCTCAGTGAAGACATTACCTGGTGGATTCATGGATTACGGGCAATGTAAATGATTTGTAGACTATTTCTATTGAGTTTTCCTTTGTCACGATAGATAATGTCAAGCGGTATCAGTGTCAGTTTTCTTTCATGTTACCACTTTGTTAGTTGTTGTAGAATTATAAACATCATAAGACGGCACTGTAGGAAGATCTGAACTTCAATTTATAAAAAACTCGACCCACTTTCTCCTGAAATAATATAGCTTAAAATTTCAGGTTGGACAATCAAAGTTGGGGAGATTATTTTGTAAGCTTTGACTTGAAGAACTCCTGAAAATTAGTAATTGAATCTTTGTTTTGTCCCTCCCCCCTGAAGATAAGGTAAAAAAGGGTTGTAATTCAAAATATGTGATATCACGGAAACAAATATTTTTATATGATAGAATTATACTTGATTGTGAACACTCGTTTGCATCAGACAGTTTTTTTTCCCTCTAGATAGATCAACCAATTCCTACGTGTCATTTTTTTTCCATAGCATTCACCTCCTCAAAGCGACCTCCTTCCACTAGTTAACTTTCATAACATCCTGCACATTATTAGAAATCTCCATACAAGACAAATATGCGGTAAAAGCCTAAAAAATGGGTGTGATTTTATATGACACATAATGAGATCGGCTTTAAAATTATATCTTTTTGTTTTAGTTATGGATGCTCTTACTAGATATATACAGGAGGAAGTACCTTGGTGTGTCTCTTTTGCTGATGATATCCTTCTTGTGGGTAAAACTAGAAGAGTTTAGGAAAAAAACTTGAATTATGGGGGTCTAAATTAGAGTCTAAAGGCCTTCATTTGAGTAGATTTAAAACTGAATACATGGAATGTAATTTTAGTGGTAGTAGCTATAGTTGCAGTGTTATAACTATGGGTGATCAATTTATTAAAGGTGTGCACATTTTAGATATCTGATGTATATTCTTCAAAGTGATTGTAATATGGATGGGGATGTTACTAGTAGAATTCAGGTTAGTTGGTTAAAGTGGAAGAATGCATCAGGCCTATTGTGTGATAGAAAAGTACCGCTTAGACTTGAAAGAAAATTTTATGAGATGGTGGTAAAACAAAGTGTTGGCCTTTAAAAGAGAAGCATAAAACAAAGTTAAGTGTTGTTGAGATGAGAATGCTTAGGTGAATTAGTGGTTTTACACTTAAGAGACAAAATGTGAAACAAATCTACCGTGAAAGAGTTGATACAACTCTAGTTGCAAACAAGACGAGAGAATCATCATAGATGGTTTGGTCACATTAAACATCGACCATGGCATGATTTGGTTAGGAGAGTAGATGTTTAAGATTCAACTTATGTTAAGAAAGGCAGAGGTAGACCAAAAAAAAGGTGAGCATATTCTATAAACAATGATCTTAATCTATTAGAATTAAATGAAAATATGACACTCAATAATAACACACAATGGAGAAAAAGGATTCATATAGCCGACCCCACTTAGAGGGATAAAGACTTTTTGTTCTTATTGTTATATAATGAGACAATGAATGTTGGGTGTAAAATCTCACCACCGTACAAGCAACAATAGAATGATTGGAATCATTAGATTTTAGGGGGTATCAGGTTCAGGACTAGAAGACTCGAAACTCAAAGATGAAGTGGACTGATCATGGGGTAAAAGCTCAGTGAGAACATAATGTGGTGGATTCATAGATTTTGGGCAAAACAAATGATTTTTAGACTCTTTCTTTTGAGTTGTCTTTTGTTATGAGTAGACAATGTCAAATGGTACCGATGTCGTATTTATTTTTCAGGTTTCCTCTTTGTTAGTTATTATAGGATTATGACATCATAAGATGGCACTGTAGAAAGATCAAAACCGTCTTCAATATTTAAAAAACACAACCCACTTTCTTTTGGTATAATATAGCCTAAATTTTAGTTCGAACAATCAAGGTTAGGTAGATATTATTTTATAAGCTTTGGTTAAAGAAACTCTCAAAAACCAATAGTTGAATTTTTGTTGTCCCCCCTTAGATGAGGTGAAAAAAGGGAAACTCTCATAACCAATAGTTGAATTTTTGTTTTGTCCCCCCCTTAGATGAGGTGAAAAAAGGGGTTGTAATTCAAAAAAGATATCATCCATGCAAATAAATATTTTTTAAAAAATACGATCAAAACATTTATGCTCCATTTGAGTGGAGCATAACCAACAAACACACATTTTATAGCTCGAGATTCAATTTTTGCTTATTATGACTATGAATGTGAACCAATTCATTACACCCAAATATCTTTAAGGTAAAGAAAACAAAAGCCAATTTAATGGCTAAATTTTATGAAAAACAACATGAAAGTATTTCAAAGATCAAAACTTTATTGGGTGTTCTATTATTGAGAAATGTAGCAGTACAGACGACTACACCCCAAAGATATTTTGGCGTATAATTGGCAAATAGCAATGTCATAGCTACTTCCAATAAGTGTTTATTTTTTCTTCCATTCATACTATTTTTTTATGAGGACACATTAAAAAGATGACAAATTTTTAATTTGAAATAAACTGGAAACAAGAAGTATAAATATTGGAAACTATGATGACCTAACATATAAATTCATAGTATAATATTATCATATTTGGAAACAAAACCTAAATTTAAACAAATATTTTGATTGTCTATTCACATCAAGCCCACGTCAAAATAATAGTCAATTATTTTCCTTAGCACTGGCAGTCATCCTCCCAATGTTAATTCCTAAAACGCACAATAAGAAAAGTAGACATTAACTTGACATTGATAATCAAAATTAATCTTGCTAATGGACAATAAATTACAAGACAAATTGGGAACATGGAGACATCATGAAAGGTTAACAATGAGGTGAGTTTGACAGTTCATATACTGACAATTACTGAGAGGGAACAATCAACAATTTTGAATCTTTTATTGCATGCACAAGGTCTATAAGACGAATGATTTAGAACAATCAGTCATATGATTAGTTGCGCCAGAATCAATTATTCAAGAATGAATAAAATTAATGTTAACACAACAATGCAATGGCTAGACAGTTAACCTTTTCTACATAGAAATAATATAAAGTCAGACAATTTTGGAAATTGAAACAACTTGTTCAGGTGCTTTAATTGTTTTTTAGTGACAGATATTGCATTTGAGTTTGTAGAAGGCTCTTGAGTTTCATCGACATTGGTTTGATAGGCCCGATCTTCATGTTTAGATTTTGATTTCCAATTTATAGGTTTATCATGAAACTTCCAACATGTCTACATCATATGCCATAATTTTTTCCAATGCTCACACCACCATGGGTAGGGCAAATTAGTTTTCAAATTACTAGAACTAATAGAATCAGTAAAATTTATTAATCCATTTCAGTAACGAGTTATTTTGGCTCTTAAAGTTGAGTAGAGAAGTTGGCGACTCCAACGAGGAAAGCCAAAGGGGTTGAAACAAATTATTTGATGGGCCTACTTCTGATCCAATTCAATTCTCCGGTTAATGAGACTCTGAAACGGAAGCCTTCTTTATGAAAACAAGAGGAACAAAAAGAAGTCATCTTTCTCTCAAATTACAAATTCTAATGGCGCCGAACACCGAGAAGAAACCAGTGAAGAAGAAGCCCACCGCTGAAAAACAAAATAGTATGAGAGAGAGTAGAAAGCATAGGTGGTGGAGACAATCCCTACCGCAAAGAAGCCTCACACTGAGAAGCGGCTTCTGGCTCGCCTCACACTGAGAAGCGGCTTCTAGCTCGCCTCACACTGAGAAGCAGGCTTCTAGATCATCTTGCACTAAGAAGCAGCTTCTGGCTCGCCTTGCACTAAGAAACGGCTTCTGGCGTCAACGGAAGCTGAATGTCATGATCTAGTCGTTGCCTTCCGAGCTGGCTCTAATCACAAAGTCTGAATGACGCGATCAAGCTTTTGCCTCCAATCACAATTGAGAAGCGGCTTCTAGAGACAAAGGAAGGCAACAAGAAGTAAGGGTGTCTTTGATTGTCGTGATCCAGTCGTTACCTTCCCAACTGGCTCTAATCCCTATTGTCTGAAAGCCACGATCAAGTTGTTGCCTTCACATTTGGCACTAATCGTGATTGTATCACGAGAGTCTTTCACCACCTCGATCCAGTCGTTGCCTTCCAAGCGAAACCTAATCATGATTGTCTCGTGAGGGTTCTCCGAACACCTTAATCCAATCGTTGTCTTCCCATACATGATTCAGTCATTTCCTTCCTAGCTATAATTGAGACTGTATCGTGAGGAAAGACAATGGTATTGAGCAAACTCAGGAGGGGTAGGAGTTACACAATAGAACCCATGGATGATGTCAACGGGATTAGGTTGTCATTTCAAAAGAAAAGATGTGCTCTGATACCATGTATTTTTTGGGAGGAAAAAAATAATTATACATCTTCAATTTCCTAAAACTCGAAAGCAACCAAAAATTCAAAATAATTAAAATAGAGGATATAGAAAGGAAAAAATTCCTAAATTTTCGGGAAAAACAAACTAGTAAAATAAGTGACAAGATAAAGTTAGATTTATTTATGGAATTTAAATAAAAAGATAACATTACCTCAGCAGATAAAGCCCGAATTTCTTGGTCACGAGCAGCCAAGAGATGAGCAAGGTCAACCTGCATGTAACGCAATAGAAATAATTAGCTATTCTGTGTTGAAAAGCTCTAAAGCCGAGTAGTTACAAACAGCCTGAACATGGTCATCCTTGTTTTGACTAATTCTCATATAAAAAAAGTTGACATTAATATAGACAAACACCAAGTAATTCCTTCACTTCAAATAAAACAGTGAGCAAAAATATGGATTGATACAATTAAACCTCTTTAATAAAATCAATACCAATGTAAAATAAATTTACCAAAATAACCCTGAACAAAACGGTGACTAGAAGACTTAGATTTTGGAGCAAACAAGTAGCATGAAGCCAGCCAAACTGAAGGTAGAAGCAAATTTCTAAAAAAAAAAAAAAGGCCTCAGGATGGCAATCTTTGCGTGAGAGGAGAAAGTTACTGCTCATGAATAATATCTAAAAATTCTTATTAGATTGCTCTAATCAATGAATTCATTCCCCCCTAAATGTTGAATCCATAGAAAATCACCAAACTTAGCTTCCAGAAATATCATAGTGGATTATCGCCAACTTTTTGTGAATGTACTTTTACAATTTAATAGTCAATTTCCTACTAATATCTTCATGTAAATTAGGAAAATCAAACGAATAACGCAAGTACTGGATGTGTTATATAGCGCAGAAATCACCATCATGCTAAATGCGTCCGAAGGAACAATAAAAAGACAGCGCACAGATTAATTTCGCTGAACACTAGCATTCAAGAAAGAAAAAATAAATGTCACATTTACTATACAACTGTAATGGCCTCAGTTACAGCATTATAGATCTAATTATTAGCATGCAATTTAATTCTAGCAACTCAACATTTCGAAAAATATAACTTGAAACAAAAGAAAGCCTTAAATAAAAAATTAGTTGAATCTACTCAAATATAATCAAATTGAATGTATGACATATAAATAAAGATATGATCAATATTTATTTAATATTTAAAGAAAATGCTATAAAGAATATTTAAAGATATGCCAGCAGATGTTAGGGAACTGTTATGTTGGGGAAAATTCAATCTTTTTCAATAGTTTATATGGCCTTTGAGGCAAGGTGATAACCCATGATGAAAGAACATGAAAATAGTTGAACCTTACACATTAAACAAGTGGCATTACTATAACATGACCTCTATGAAATAAAATTGTTATGATTACATACGATAAACTGCCTATGAACATGTTTTTTTTTTTTTCTTCTTGTTTTCTTGTTTTTGCCTTTTTTTTTTTCTTGCATTTTTGATTTTTATATTATTTGCTCTATTTTCATGTTCTTTATCATGCTAGCATATTCTTACTTGTATGTGCAGAGATGCACAGTTTCCTGCGAGTATGTACTTTGTTTATTTTTCATGTATAAAATCATATGTTAACCCTGATTATTTTTCTGAGTTCATTTTTGCTCATTTATTGTTGTTGCCTTTCAAGTAAAGGCAACGAGCACTAGGACAAATAATTAGATGGGTCTTTGTATAGCTTTTACACGATACTTTTGGTAGCTTGTACATATATTTTGGGTATGTATTTTTATAATATTGGATTTAGCAGCTTTGTATAGTTTTAATATTTTAGATGATATAATTTTTATGCTATCAAGTAGATATGTGAAATGCAAAATATCACGTAAATTGTGGTGATCTAGTTAGATTAATTCATCATCCAGTGGGTCTTAATTATAAAAGTTATGACAAGTATTGATGAAAGTTGATCTGAACAAATTGTCAGCCTCTGTCGCACCACGATTAACCCTACCAGAAGAGTTAGTTGGGGTGTGACACCAAAAAGAATAATTGTAAATATAGATTGATTTTTTATGAGAAAACAAAATAGAAAAGTGCAAAAGACAATCCTAATCTTACATTTAAAAATAAACTTTTGAATTTGCTACAGTGGTTTGCTTGTTGCAAAAAGTCTCTCATTTTTAACCCAACTCAGTAGCAAGCTTTTAGTGGATCTCATTTGCTTGCTCGAAACTATATCAGTTGATCTCATTTCCTAATATTCGAACTTGGAGGCTTGATTTACTTGTGGATTTATTTTGCAGTCCTGAAAATTGGAAATAATTGGTGTCGAGCTAGAGTTATTTCAGGATTTAATTTAGATTTCTGATTCAACCCCCAAGAACAACATGACCTAGCGAGCAATGAATTAAAAGATTTGGAATTAGTTTGCCAATATTGCAACAAAAAAAATCAATCTGTTTGTAGTTTTCCTTTTCTTTTCTTAAGACTGTCATTGTCGGTCTCAAGTCCGGATGTGAAAAGTGAAGGGTTGCATTAGTCAGACGACAGCTAGCGTAAAACTTGTCGAAAAAATCATGACATGAATCTTTTTTATCATTATGTAAGTGTTAGAGTGTCTGCTGGAAGCGACGCGTTGTATGACCTGAATACAGTGAAAAGTGTGCAAAGGTCGCCACACTAGCGTCCGGGTTTAGTGTCAAATAAGCAAAGATTCCCACATTACGGACGGATGCGAGTAAATAAATTAGTTCATGTAACTAATGAAACTAATATTAGGATAGGATCTTGGAATATACATATTCTTAATGGTAAATTAATAGAATTAGTTGATATTATGATTCATAGAAAGATTAATAACTTATGTATTCAGAAAACTAAATGGGTTGGAAGAAAGGCTAAGGAGTGATAACTTAGGTTTTAAACTTTGGTATTCTGATAAGGGTCACACTAAAAATGATATAGGTGTAATTATAGATAAAAGTTTGAAAGATAATGTTGTAAAAATTAATAGAGTTTATAGCCCTTAAGATTATAATTAATACTAAGATTTTTAACATTATAAGTGCTTATGCTCCTCAAGTAGGTTTAGATATAGGTTCTAAAGCTAAATTCTGGAATGACTTAGAAGACTTAATACGAATGATCCCTCTTGAGAAAAAAAATTTTATTTGACGAGATTAAAATGAGCATGTCGGTAGAATGGTAGAAGATTTCAGAAATATTCATGGTGGCTACGATTTTGGAGTGACTAGGGGTGTCAACGAGACAAACATGAGCGAGCCCGGACTCAGCTCATGTTCGGCTCGTTTATATTTCGAGCTCCAAAAGTGTGTTTGTGTTCGACTCATTTGCTTAACGAGCCGAACACGAGTTGTTCACGAACAAATAGTTGTTTTGACAACTCTAATCACATAGCTATAAGATATTAAGGTTTGGGGCAAGGTTTAAAAATTATTGTTTATATTAAAACACCATATGAATCTAGTTTAATAAATTTTATTCTTATTTTTTAATTAATACTTTTAATTGATTATAAATCTTTGTAGCCTTGTAGTCAATTAAA
>NEWO01000055.1:1355043-1366699 GCA_003013225.1 Phalaenopsis aphrodite | reverse complement strand
TATTTAAGAGATTTGGGCGTTTCTTGGCTTACTAAACTTTTTGATATTATTTTAAAAACTAAAAAGATATCTGAGTGGAGGAAGAGTATTTTGATCCCATTTTTAAGAATAAAGAGATGCACAAGAGTGTGCAAATTATAAAGAAATTAAGTTGATTTGTCATACTTTAAAATTATGAGAGGGGGTAATTGACATAGGTTAAGACGTATTACAAAGATTTCTCATAATCAATTTGGATTTATGTCAGGCAAGTCTACTATGGAAGCTATACATTTATTGAGAGGTTTGATGAAGAAGTTCAGAGATAATAAGGAGGATCTACATTTGATTTTTATTGATTTAGAAAAAGCTTACGATAAGGTTCCAAGAGATATCCTTGGGAGAGTTTTTGAGAAGAAATATGTTGATATGACTTATATTCAAGTCATTAAAGATATGTATACTAGAATTATTACTTGTGTTCGAATTGAAGGAGGATTGACCAAATATTTTTCTATTTCTGTTGGATTACATCAGGGATCGGCTTTGAGCTCATATCTTTTGATTTAGTTATGGATGGTCTTACTAGACATTTACAAGAGGATGTATCTTAGTGTGTGCTTTTTGTTGATGATATCCTTCTCATGGATGAGATGAGAGAAAAAAGCCCAGAAAAACTTGAATTATGGAGGTTTACAATGGAGTCTAAAGGCCTTTACTTGAGTAGAACTAAAACTGAATCAATGGAATGTAATTTTAGTAATAGTAGTTCTAGTGACAGAAGTGTAACTTTGGGTGATCAACTTATTAAAAGGTGTGAACGATTTAGATATCTCAGGTTCGTTGTTCAAATAGATGGTGATAAAAATGGGGATGTTAATGGTAGAATTCAAGTTGGTTGGTTGAAGTGGAGTAATGCTTTGGGTCTTTTGTGTGATAGAAAAATACTGCTTACACTGAAAGGAAAATTTTATAAGATGGTGGTAAGACTTGCAATGCTCTATGGCGCTAATGTTGGCCTTTAAAAAAGAAGCATAATATTGAGTTAAGTGTTGCCGAGAAGAGAATGATTAGGTGGGAGAGTGGCTTTACACTTAGAGACAAAATGCAAAATGAATATATCTGTGATAGAGTTGGTGTAGCTCCGGTGACAGACAAAATTAGAGAGAGTCGTCTTAGATGGTTTGGTCACATTAAACGTCGACTATCTGATGATCCGATTAGAAGAGTAGATGTTTTAGATTCGACTAATGTTAAGAAAGACAGAGGTAGAACTAGGAAAACTTGGGTTTATTGTATAAAAAAATTATCTTAATTTATTAGAACTAAATGAAAATATGACACTACATAGGACGCAATGGAGAAAAAGGATTCATGTAGCCGACCCCACGTAGTGGGATTAAGGCTTTGTTGTTGTTGTTGTTGTATTGGTTCAAACAATCTTGTGATATATGAACCATAACATGGTTACTGCTTGGAAGTCACTGTTTCATTCCTCTTATCGGGAGTAGGACAAATCTAAAAGTATCCTTTGATGCATAGTAAATTAATAAAAAGTAAAGTACAGTAAATGCTAAATTTATTTCAATTGATTATGTAATGAACTCTTGAAATCCCTTTGGAGCAAGCCAAACAAAAAAAAATCTTGGTTTAGATCTTTGGCTTTAGTGGAGTTGTTTAGGGTTACAAAATTTGTTGGAATCACATTTAGGTGATAGAGAAATATTTCTAGAATAATTCAAGAGTTTTTCCCAAAATTTTCAATGAGTTGAGTTGTCCAAATGCTCAAAGGAACAAGACTGAGTCCAGTTTCCACTAGCCTTGGCTGACAGTCTTAATAAAAGTTTTCCATTGGATTTTGTACGTGAATTAATGAGAAAACATTATATGATTGTGGAGGAAGATATAACCCAAAATTTAACGCAAGGAAATGACCCTATATGTCTGGTTGAAAACAACAGCTCGGATGGGAAACGACAAGATATGGGCGGCAAGGGGATTCCATCACCTATTCCTAATAAAATACAGGCATACCATTTACAAAAGAAAAGGATATAACACTCTTTAAGAGTATAAATTAGATAATACATCTCTCAAAACATTAAAAGCAAAACTACTTCTCAAAATAGAAAAAATACAAAATATATGAGTTCCCCAATAGAAAATAACTTAATTAGAAATAAAGAAATAGAAAAATCCAAAAAAGAAAGAAATTCAGGTTGTAATCAGAAAACTCCATGGGAAAGCCCAGGTTTTGGCTAAGCATAACAGAATTGTGTCTTGATTTCAGCACACATAGGCAATTCCCACATATCGATGCGATCCAATCCCGTGATCATAGGAATTGCAGAATCCCGTGTCACATTCACCTCAAATGTGCTCCCCTATTACGCGCACATGTTCCACATCATTCACCCTGCAAGCTTCAAGAAGTGATCTATCACCACCATAAAGTCATGACTGTGTTGTATCTAAGGCAATCTCACTCCGAAATATATGATCGCGTCTATTATCCGCAACTCTAAAACATATATGTCATTCCAATGACAGTCCTCATAGAATAATTAGTCACTCATTTTTGGCACAATCAGAGTTGAAATTGCACAAACATGTGTATTCTCACGAACTAAGTCTCAAGCAATTAAATTTGTAACATGTTTCTCTCACTCCTAGTACTCAACTAGATATGTCTGATAAATAAGTCTGTCGGGAGGAACCGACCCTAAGATGAAATATGTAACATTTTGGACCAAACTTAGTCACAACCACTCTAGAAGTAAACTATCAGTCAGGATATCCGACAACTCCCTCAATAAGGGTTGCCCCTTCTCCTGTATTAGTTCCTCGAACTCAGTAATTTCTAGGACAATCAATGTTAGTCCTGCTAGAGGCTCGTTCATGAATTCAATCGGAACCACTAGCATCTCTTTCTCATTGGCTGAAAGTTGACTCCTCTCGGACATCTCCATTCTCTCCTATATCACTGTCCATTTCTTCACTTGTTCCATGTTCTGTGAAAGAGAGCATCCTCTTATTTGAACACTATGATGCACTGTGTCCAAAACGGTGGTACTTCAAGTGCTTCTTGAATGGAACGAATTGGGAAGTGCTAGTTAGCTCCACCTGTGCTCCATTTTGAACTAATTTCTCCTCAGACAGGTTCGACTTGGTTGTGGTTCTCCTTTGTGTGTACTCTTGTTGCTTGATCCAAGAGTTGAATCATGCATGTACGGTGAGGCTGTCACCAGGTGATGTTGTTTCTCTACCTTTGAAGTTAAGATCTGCACATCCTTTACTGTCCAAGAAAGTTGTAACTGCACCAAGTTACCATGGACGGTCCCAATCCTCCCAGATATCGAGCTAGGGTGTTCTCCTCGAGCTTCATTAGATAACAATTCAAAATAAACTACTCGAAATCAGTAGTATGCTCCTCTACTGAGAAATTTTATCATTATAAGTGATAAAGTTTCAAGAACATATCATGTCAGTAACGTGCTATTAGGTATTTAAGCTGCATCTCTCATTTAAACTTTAGACCAAATAGTAATTTTATACTTCCCATCACGTTGTCGAAAAAGCTACAGGTGCTTCCACCATAGACATATTCTTCATCAGCTAAATAGCGGCTAACTTGACCCTTTCCGTATACTCAAAAACTCATTCCACTGCTTGGAGTCGATCGATGAAATCGTCTGAATCCATGTGACCGTCAAATTCAATCTTTACTCCAAAATCCCGACTTCACTACAAACATTTCATATTGAATTGTCAAAATAGTGGTTCTTCATCACAGAAAACTACATAATAGAAGGGATTCACTACCTACACTCGATCTTACTAGTCACCATTATTGTTATGTGTGATCTCAGTGAAATCTCCTCTTAAAGTCGACAAGCCTCTGCTGCAGGAAGATTTCTCACTGCATATCCTCCATAGTAACTTTTTGGACACCTCGATGAAGGTTCCTCCTTAACAACATATCATCCCTTCCTCTTTATTAGGTTTTCAGCAAGTGCAAACTTACAAATCAAGTTTGGTCAAAGTTGAGGGTATTCATGATAGGTGTTGGGGTGAATTTTTTGTGGAAGTTGAAATGTTGGATTTTGAAAATTTAGGGTTGGGACTAGGAATTGTAGTAGGAATAATCTGGGTATAATGGAATTTTTTTTTTAATTTTGGATTGGAATAAAAAGGCAAAAACCTAAAAACTTAGGGTTTGTTAGGCTCTGATACACGATACCGTTCTAGGGCTTCTAGAAAGTGCAAAAAAAAAGGTTTATTTAAAGAGGTGGATGTTGAATAGCAATGGGATAATAATATGGACGAACAATGGTATTTTGAGGTAGATAATCAACATTAGGCAGCTATCCCGGTTGAAAAAAGTGGCTCAAATGGAGAAACAAAGAGATACGGGCGACGAGGAGATTCTACCACCTATTCCAAACCAAGATATAAGCACGCCACTTGCAAAAGTAAAGGATACAACACTCCTTAGAGTATAAATCCAAAAATACAATTTCCCAAAGCACCAAAAACAAAACTACTTCCCAAATAACAAAAGTACAAAATATATAACAGTCCCCAATAGAAAATAACTTAACTAGAAATAAAGAAATAGGACAAATAAAAAAAGTAAGCAAATCGAGCTAGAATCAGAAACCCAAATGGGAAAGCCCCGGTTCATGCTTAGTAGGACAGAATCGCATCCTAATTCTCGTGCATGCGGGAATTTCCCACGGATCAACGTGAACCAATCCCGTGATCGCAAGAATTGCACAATCCCACATCTCGTTCACCACGAACGCACTCCCCTGTTACACACATGTGCCCCACATCACTATCATTTACCAAAGTGACAAGTTGAAAGAGATCACCCAATCTCTTTCTTGAATGAACAGCCACCAAGCCCTCATTCTCCTCTTGCTGCCTTCCAAATCTTCACAAGCCCTCATTCTCCTCTTAATGCCCTCCAAATCTTCACATATACAACAACAACCTCTATTTCTTTGCAGCCATAACATAAATATGCTCTTGCAAGCTAAGTTTCAAACACAGAAGAAGGATTAGGTAGAGAGGGGCCAACACTTACTTTGATATGGAGGAAGATAACTACCCCCTCCAAAAACCCTTGGCCGGCCATAAAAATTAAGGAAATGTTTTATTTTCTAAAATTTGAACAAATAAATATTTTAGCATAAAGTCACGTAATCCCTCTTTTTTGAAATATCTAAACTTCAAAATTTCAATGAATTAAAATCATAAAATTCAATTTTTCAGAACTTAGCATAAGACCAAAAATACATAGTCTTTACCAAATAATTATACAATTAAAAAATGAAGTGCAACATGTTTTTAATTAGATGCCTACCTCACCCCAAAACCTCTCTAAGCTTTGAAATTTCAACACTTCACAATTGCCTTTGATAAAAAAAAAATGGAAGATTTTGGAAGATATTATGCCCTCAAATGTAATTATCTTTCCAGACTTAATAAGAAAACGGAATGTTGCATCCAAGCTACATATAATAAAACCCTGGGAAAGGAATTCCTTATGAAAAACATGAAACCTAACACTGAAAGGTTATATTGATATTGAGTACACAGGATCAATTGTGTAAAAGTTGGCGATATCATTGCTATAAAATATGATAAGGCTGAAAAGAAAAACCTAACATCATGCTTAATGAGGAGAATTGAAATAAAGAAGCTTGGAATCCTGAAGTACTTTCTAAAAATTAAAGTGTCATACTCAAAACAAGGTCTTTATTTTTCAGTAAAAATATGGAAAAGATATCTTAAAGGAAACTGAAAAACTAGGTTGTAAACCAATTTCTATTCCTATTAACCCAAATCAAAAAGTAGGGAAGGAAGAAAACCAATAGCTGACAAGAACATGTATACCAAACATTGCATACACAGTTCATATTTAAGAGCAACATCAAGAAAATATCTATATTGTGCTTCACCACCTATGAGGTAATCCGAGTAGAGTTGCAATCAAATGGAAAAATAAAGTCGCATAAAAAACTACAGAAATGCAGATAATGCATAATCACTAGTGAATAGAAGATCAACATCAAGTTACCACACTATTCTTCGATGCAAGCGAGTTACATATAGCAAAAAATAAACTGTGGAAGCTACATCAATGTAGAATAAAAAACAAATGCTATGTGCCAAGGAATTGTGAATTACTATGCCTAAGAATCATCTAAAATGACTATGAATGAAATGGGAAGGACTTATTAAGTTCTATTGTAACAAAAATAAAATAAAATAAACATAATCTATAACCCAATACAACAAGATCATACAAAATATATTGAGACTGGCAGACACTTCAATAAGAAAAGGCTAAATGAAGGCTAAATCAGCACGTCTCGTGTACCTTCAATATGGAAATTAGAACCCAGGATTCATTTGAGAAAAAAAAATCCAAATCAAGTTTGGCATCAAAGGCAAATTAAGGAGCTACAAATTTAAATATGTAGATATTTGTATAACCATAAATTGTTTCATGGTTTCTTTTATGCATAGTTTCCTTATTTCCTTCCAAGATGATTCTATATATTGTCTTGTATCTAATACTCAAAAGAATAAGAATTATTACTTCTTGCTTGTGTCTCCATACTGCTTATATGGAGTTAACTTCTATAACTTCTACAAGGGAATCCTGCCTACCGATTGGATAACAAAGTGATTGCTCATCATTTCGTCTTCTCATAACAAACGAAGAAAGCATTATGACTCTAGATCTCTAACTACACCTTGAACTTAACTTGTAAGGCCAACAATGCAATATAATTATGTCAATTATATGCTAAAATTATGCGACTTCATAAAAATTCTGGCAAACAAGAATTCTAACAAAAGTTATATTAACAGTGTAGATCCGTTGATTGTATAAAAAGAACATATACTTTCCTCAAAAGTTATCATAGATATCCCGGTAAAACTAGTGCCAAAGATTTCAGTGGCAATATATAAAACTTTGCCATCTGCATATAAAAGCTTTATGAAAGTCGAAACCCTGTTCTACTGTTCATTTAGCATGAACTAGAATTTTGTAGTCGAGCTGCCCAATCGCATAATGCACGTGGTTCACATAAGACGATTCAAATGGGGCCACAAAATGCTCGTGAAAACTGCCTTCCTATGCGCTAACATAGATTATATGATGTCAAATATAGAAAAGAGCATTGAATGGAATGAAAAGTGAAAAATAAAATCATTCAAACTTCTTTGAAATGTTAAACTGAAGATTATTTTGGCACCTGAGGAGTATTCCCATCATCAGCTCGTTGGTATTTGCTCAACAGCTCTTGTAAACGAAGTACCTGCAACATGAGACATGATTCATGGACAATGGAGCCTATTCTAACTTCTTATTTACTCCAACACCGATAAATGTTTACATCGGTGAAGCAAACATTTGGAAATAATAAAATCTTCAGATTTGGTTCATGCCTCCTCATTCAAATAATGAAGGTTTTCACGTTGATACTGCAACAGAGCCATTTGCTGATCAGAAAGGCGCCCACCATCATGATACCTATCAAACCAAGCTTTGGTTTTAGGAATATTTGTCAATACATCAAGAATTGCACAACAAATAATAATCGTCAAGCATAGTCTAAAAAAGCAAACTATGCAGGACCAAACCTAGTAGAATTTGCAGTAATGAGGTAACTGTCATCGGTATTGTCAAAAACTACCACGCAAATAATATGAAACAAAATGAGTACCTCCGAAGTGATAACTTAATACGCTGCCTCAACTGGGCAGTCTTCATGTTCGTACGTAATACAAATAGAGATATGGATATAAAAAGACATTGGCTAATATAATTGAAAACAAAGTGTGTGGGTAAAAAAAAAGCCAATACAGATCTTAAACAATTTCAAAATTTTAAATTTGGTAATTGCAATACACAATGCCTGCTCATACTATGCAGTTCAGATGAAACTGCTAAAATTAAACTTCAAGAAAGAATATTTGGCAAAGATAAACTCTCCCATTGCGGCAGACAAATGTAATCCCCCCGTCACAATGCATGCAATTTAATAAGAGGTATCATTTGAACAAATAGATGTCCTTGAAGACGCGTCAGGCAAAAGAATGCAGTTTATTAGTTTAATATTTCTATTGTGCAAGGCATTAACTGCCTCTTATATCCGTACTATAATAAATTGGTAGCATAATAAATTGGTAGCACGATTGCTCTTCAAATGTTTACGAGGGCGTCCATTTTTTGTTCAAAAAAAAAAAAAAAACACAGAATAGAAACTAAATTTTACCATATTGAAGGCCTAATTAAAAAACTATCTGCATCTTTGCTGAATCAATATTTATCAAACAATGGGTCCAACCTGAGATCTTCCAGTGAACTTGACGGTTGCAAAGCAGAGTAAAGTGACTTCAAAATGTCAGGTTGACCATTCAAGGAATTGTATTGATGTATACAACCTGCATGTAACAAACTATAGTGATTTCAACACAACTAATGCGAAATTGCAAAGCATAAGAAAGTGAAATGACTTTCAATGCAATGTCATAAATTGTACCTATGTTATAGGCTAGATCTTGAGATTTTAGAGGGCTATCATAGAATTAGTTATATCTCCTAAACAATGATATTGATGCAACAAAAATACACATACCAAATGTACGAAGTGTTCATCAATACAGGAGGGTCTAAGGAGGGTTGATAAGTATATTCTGATCCCTGCGTGTGCCATCAAGTCGTTTCCATGGCTTGATACCATGACCTCCAAATCTTAATGGAGGCAACCAAACCACCGCCACAACTCTGCCGCTAATTCTAAGGATTGATTTGCCATATTTTAGACATCATATTATGAGAGTGAATGAAGTACATTCTAAGTTAGAGGCCGAAAGTAAAATTTCTCAACAAGTCTAAAGTCCACCACCCACCCTTCCCAGCCCTCATATATTAGGTTTAGCAAAAGAGGTTTAAACATCTAGCTAGAAAAAAATGCAATGGCACTTTATTGTATTCGTCGAGCAAAATTTTGTGATCCGTCTCCCACTTCGCAACCAGTTCCAGGTTTCCAAGGAAATAATGGTGCATATACAGTCAACATCCACTGCCCCACATCAATGTTCATTATTCCCAGATCAACTTCAAGCCCCTTAGTTACATGCCTTCTGTGGACAAACCTTAGATTATGTACCCCTTTCTAATCTTCATACACTATGTTTATCAAATGTGATCATTTGCATAGGGCTTCCAAGAAAGCACAGTAATGATTTTCAGCAACTTTTCTACTTCAACATTCAGAATAACTAATTACCATAGAAGCAAACTAAACCAGTAATCAGAACAGGCCACTTTCATAAAGAGTATGGTGCAAAAATAGCCCGCTGACTATTTACATGGGCCCATTTTTTAGTCCTAGAGCTTTTCAAAGTTTCAAATTAGTCCCTATGCTCTTTTAGTATAAGTAGAAATAGTCATCAGAAAGGACTACTTAAGCCCCTATTAGTAAAATCTAGGGACTAAATTGGCATTTTGATAGAAAATGGTACTAAAATCGCCATTCGCAAAAATCAAGGATCATTTTGACACTTTTTTCATATCATAAAATTCGAGGTAATCAAGCAGATGAGGCATAACCATCAATTTGCGATAAGCACTGCACTGAAAAAGGAAAACTTCCACCCATGAAATTTTAATAAAATGACAGCAAAAGAATTTTCCGGTGACAAAAAACTTGCCACAAAAATGAACTTTCTCTTGTTAGTATATGCTAAAGCTTGCTGTAACTACTGAAATGCAACAGAGCTTTAGTTAATTTGATTATACTACTAATCAGTAGATTTAACACACCTATATACACGCTCATAAAGCAGCCAGCACTGATGACTTCGGCGAACATCACTATCCTGAAAGAATGAGTAAGGTATTGCAAACATATAAAAGAATTATCTTAGTGCAAAATATAATTTTTCACTGTAAATACCAGACAGACAAAATATGATCACGTAAAGATGGCTGAATATAAATAAGCGCGTTAAAAGAAATATTTAGATTTTACTAATCGTACTACAATCTAAATGAAGCCGTGAATACTAGGTTCAACACTTTTTAATCTTCAGATGATTAAAAAACCCAGGATTTTTGGCGTTCTGCATTTTAAACTTGCAAGGATTTAAGTTCCATATGCAACTGCAGCTATGAAAAAAACATTCCAGCTAAGAAACGACACCTAAATGAGAGAACAATGAAAAGACACAAGAAAAAATAGCCAGTTATATACCTATCCCTATAAGTCAATTAGCACACCAAAGGCACATGAAAGAATAGCCAGTCATTTACCTACACGGCCTACTGCAGCAAAAGCTCTACTGTCACCCTCACCAAACGGAAAATGAAACAAATAACATTTTTTTTTTATGTTTTGATCCCATTACCGAATTTTCACAAGTTTTCGAGCTCATTCATTTTAGGCAAAGGGTAACTTTCTTTGGTTTATGACTAACTAGAAAAATACAATTCTAAAACACGTGTGATATTCTAAAGTTCTGAGTATCTCCTACTAAAGAAACAAAAATGGACTAGAACAGTTGATCAAAGGTTCAAATCCAGCACACATATCGGAACATCAAAATAGTTTGAACCATTTCGCAAATGATCAATTTTATTTGTTTTATCTATAACATCTAATGCTTGAGTCATATGGCCCACTTACATTCCAATTATGACTTGAGTGTTAATCTTGGTTATACTATTCATAACAATAAATAAACACAAAAATTCATAGATCTAATGAATTATACTAGAATCTTTACCTAAATACTAGCCCTTCATCCACCATTTTGAGACAAGAAAATTTTTCCTCCTTTCCTATCCAAATAACCAACTTCATAAAAATATAGTCCCAGAGATTTAGGACCTATACTTTCTCAGGATTGAAGCCACAAACTTTTGGGCATAACACAAAATCCTTGTTTTTCTTTTTTCTTTTTTTTTTTTAAGTATGTAGCATAGCCTATTACCTCCAAATCTATCAATGTTCCATCTTCTATAATATAAAAAGCAAATGAGCTTGGAATCTGATCAGTCAAATTGTTCAATAGCTTCCAAGTCTTTTCTATTGGACTGTTAATTATAAAAACATACATTTATATTCTCTTCAATTATTACGAGTCTGTTAGGCATGCTAATCGTTCAATACTCTATCAAATCTGCCTTTTTTTTTTTTCTTGCCATTTTCATTGGATGGATTTAACTATACTAATACATTGAGCATTTTTTCTTCATTAGGAAGACATTTGAGTATTAAAAAATAATGTCCTAGAATGGTTATCTTACTTCATTAGAGCTTGAGCACGCTCATTCTCAAGTGCCACACTCAGCCAAACATATCCTAGATTGCTCACAAGCGGTTCTAGCTACAAGTGTTGCATGCGCTCGCCTACTCCATCCCAACTCCAAGCATGTGTTTTTTTTTTTTTTTTTTTCCCCATTTTCATTGGATGGATTTAACTATACTAATACATTGAGCATTTTTTCTTCATGAGGAAGACATTTGAGTATTAGAAAATAATGTCCGAGAACGGTTATCTTACTTCATTAGAGCTTGAGCTCGCTCATTCTCAAGTGCCACACTCAGCCAAACTTATGCTAGATTGCTCACAAGTGGTTCTAGCTACA
>NEWO01000055.1:1344516-1354923 GCA_003013225.1 Phalaenopsis aphrodite | reverse complement strand
TCATTAGAGCTTGAGCTCGCTCATTCTCAAGTGCCACACTCAGCCAAACTTATGCTAGATTGCTCACAAGTGGTTCTAGCTACAAGTGTTGCATGTGCTCGCCTACTCCATCCCAACTCAAAGCAATTGTTGTTTCTCCTGTACTTTGTGGGCTTCCGGTTGAGCGTCTACCTCCTCTTTGTCAAAGACCCATGGCATTAGTTTATCTTTCTTAAAATATTCATACTCCAATAGAAGTGTCCCACTCACTCCCTTCGGCACCTCAGGTTTTTAGGTCTCTTTTACTATCCTATTTCTCACCCTTCGTGAATTTTTGTTCTTCCTCTTAGCTTCATCATGTTTGTTCTCTTCATTTTCGATTCATACTTTGTTTATCGTTCCAATTTACAATATAGATTCACCTTCTCTGCCGTCAATTTTTAAACAACCTCATTTATTCCTCCTCTTTTTATGTTCCTAGGTCACTTCTTCCTCCTGTTTGTATGTTCCTAGTACTTTAGATGAAATCCCATGTTGATTTTCATAATTCAGTGGAATTGTTTTATTAATATGAAAAGGGGATATAAATACTCTTACATGAATCCTAGAATAAGAAAGACAAAAAAAAGAAAATAACATAAAATGAAAGATAAAACACCTATATCTCCAATTAATTAATTCATAACAATTACTTGGAGATAAAAAAAAAACATAAAATAGGAAAACCTAAAATATGAAAGAAAATAAATTCAATTCAAGGAAATAAATCTAATCATCATAACTTCTAACAGAATAAATTATTGTCTAATATAGCTTCAAACACTTCCTCTCAAGTTGAAACATGGTTGACAACCATGTTCAAGTTGAACTTGAAAATATCAAATATAGGCAAGAAAGATTCTTTGTGAGGTAAACTTGAAGTCTTCATCCCGTACTTGACAATCAACCCCAAGAGTATTTAAGAATATTTTTATTTGACTGCAGTTTCTGCAGATAAGCCGAAGACTTCTACAGGTAATGTAGCAGAAAAGTAGACAACCTACAGAAAAAGCTAAATTCTAGTAGGTTGTGGTTGTCTTTGGCTACAATTTCTACAATGTTTGTATGTAGGCAGAAGGCTTCTACAGGAAAGTTTACAGGGAAATAGACAACCTACAAGACAAGCTTCGAAGGTAGGTTTGCCGCAGTAAAAGGCTCCAGAGGAGGGTCCTACTGCAGGAAAAGTCTCTGAAGAAGAGCGAGCAACAAGAAAAAGCTTCAGAAGAGGTTTGTTGCAGGAAAGTGCTTCAATGGAGAGTCTGCTACACAAAAATGTTTTGGAGGAGAGTGCTGCAGGAAAAAGCTCTAGAGGATGGCTTGTTGCGGAAAAAAAACTCCAAAGGAGGGCCTGTTGCGGGGAAAAGCTCAGGAGGAGCTTCGGAAGAGGGTCTGTTGCAGAAAAAAAGTTCTGGATGGTCTGCTACAGGACAAAGCTCCAGAGGAGGGCAATAGAGAAAAGCTTTGGAGGGGTCTGCCGCAAAGAAAGGTTATAGGGTATGGCCTGCATAAAATAGAAAGAACAACATAGCAGGCATATGAGGTCGCATGACTGGCAGGCTCGAGTGGTTCCGCAGCATGTGGGAGTCTCTAACACTTGGAAGCCTATAAGAACTCCAATCACAACCACCACGACCCCCATCATGCCTGCTTCCATAGTTGCTCCTGCGGCTGTTGCCACCATGCCTCCTTTGTAGATCCCTTTGATCCACCCAGCCATGAGACGCCCGCAAACGTTGGTCCCAATTACGATTGCCATTATCAGGTTGTCAATCTTTTGAGAGATTTCAGTCAATCTTAAAGAAGATGCTAAGGGTTCACCATTACCGAAAAAGCTACCACTAGTTCCAATATCATCACACTATGTCCACCGCCACGGTTAGCAAATTCCAGCTGCATAAGAAGAGAGTTCGAACCCAGAATAAGGGTCGATCCGTCTAATTAAGGTTTGGTAGAGGTTTTGGCGGATTTTGGTAGCCTCAGCCAAGAAGAGGGGCTTCCCAAAACTACTGGAGTAGTACCAATAGCTTCATTTGTCGGCCTTCCCCATGTCGGCTTATTTCCTCTTCAGATGCAGGAACATCAGAGGCATTGCAGCCGGTGAAAAAAAAATGGAATTTGTGCATGTTCTCGCTGATTAGAAGGAAGAACAGTTAGCTTCAGCATGGGGATGACGGTAGCTATTAAATGAGGTGGAGCGATAGCATCTGTGACGGATTCCCCATGAAAGACGGCGAACGCAGGGGAGGCGGGGACATTGCAAGGGTCTTGCAGTTCCGAAAACAGAGACATGCTAGGGTGTCGACAGCGCTACATTGTAGGTAGGAGCAGGAAGAGGATTACGAGAGAAAGATTAGAGAGACCGTAATGCAAGTTTTAGGAGGGAATCAATCAGAAAACTTGTGGCAATGCAAAAACTCTGCGCTCGTTATCAAACCGCTACTTGCGCTCTTTCTTCTCCTCTGCATTCCCCTATGGATCTCTCATGGAGAAACTCGTGGTAGATCTTACGAGAGAAGAGTCGCTGCATGAAGGATAGCTCGTCGGCAGGAGGGAAACCAACGGCTGAAAAAAACTACAAGGAAGGAGCCGACGGCGGGAAAGGCTGCAGAAGGGAATTTAGGCTACGGGGAAGGCTGTAGGAGAAATTCCCGGTAGTGGGGCCTACAGGGAGAGGAAGTTTCCAGCAGAAAAACTGAAAAAAGGAGGCGAAGGAAGGGTCTGCAGCACGATAAAAATTATCGGCTACAAGGAATAGGAAGTTTTCAGTGGCATGAGACTTTAGGATTTGTTTCAAGACTCTGATATCATGTTGATTTTCAGAATTCAGCGGAATTGTTTTATGGATATTACCCTTTCACGAATCTTAGAATAGAAAAGAGAAGAAAAAGAAAATAACAAGAAAAGAAAGATAAAACACATATATCTCCAATTAATTAATTCATAATAATTGCTTGGAGAAAAAAGGAACGATATAAAATAAGAAAGCCTAAAATAGTAACGAAAATAAATCAAATCCAAAGAAATAAATCTAAAATAAAAAAGAAAATAAATACAATCCAATGAAATAAATCCAATCTCATAACTTTTAACAAGAATTATTTCTTAGTATAACTTCTAACACCCCTGATAGGTCGCCTCCACCGAACCTAGTGGAACCTCCTAGTGTCCACTGCCTCACTCTTTTACAAATGCTATTGGCAAGTTGAGCGATAGTGTTTGCCCATAATTATCGAAAAAATCATGCATTCTCATTTTTAAAACAAGATGGAATCTCACACTTTTGTAAGCTTCCTTCCACATACCGGGGAAAATCTGCCCTTATTCTAATTTACGAGATCATTGAGCTTATTAGACCTTTTTATTTTTCTATTATTGGGTAATTTTCATTGGATCATTCTAACATAGAGATTATCCGCAATTTTTTATCAAATTTAAATTTAGTTAACAACCATTTTGTTTGGCTCACTGACTAGCATCAACTTATTATAAAACTAATCTCAAAAGCTAACCATAGAAGATTTGGTTTCTCTAATATGTATCCAATAGGTAGCCTCGAGTAAACCCAGTGGAGCCTCCTACTTCCCACTGCCTCGCTCTTTTGCAAATGCTATTGTGGGTTGAACATAGTGTTTGTCCATGACTATCAAACAATTAATCCTTCCTATTCTTTAAACATAATGGAATCTCACACTTTTGTAAGCTTCCTTGCATATATTAGGGCAAATATGTCCTTATTCTAATTTATAAGATCAATAAACTTGTTAGCCATGTTTGTTTTTTCTATTATTGGGAACTCTCATTGGGTCGTTCTAACATAGAGATTATCTGCAACTTTTTATTTAATTTAAATTTTTTTAACAACCATTTTGTTTGGCTTATTGACTAGCATCGTATTATTATAAAACTAGCCTTAAAAGCTCACCACATAAGGTTTTGTTTCTCAATTGATTTACTATATTAGTGACTTTCCAACGTGTATCCTAAAATGAATACCTTATTTGACTCTTAAGAGGAACCACAAATTACTCTAGTCTAGACATCATCCCTCAACTTCGACTACATTATTCAACCAATCCTCGATATATTCAATAGGCTCAATATTTAGAAAACATTTATAAATTGGTAATACTAACCCATCTCACTAAGCACCGATGGTCGTGTACTAGTTGAGCAAGACGTTACTTCTCATTTACTAAACAAATTGTGGATTAGCTCCTCTACTTGTGGAAGTTAGAAGAAAGTAAAATATAAAGGCATTCCAGCTTATTGCCCATCTTACAAAAAGACACATTTTCTATGAATGCATCAAGGTTCATCAAGAATTAAGGAAATCATAGTTTCAAACAAAAGAGACATTGCAAAAAGGTTAAAAACAACTTGCAACCACTCTAGAAGCTTTCCCATCAAAATCAAGAATTCATCGAAACAACATTACTTTTAAGTTTGGAAGCTATGATCTTGTTCCTGTCTGCTGTGCAATAATGACTCGATCCATCAAATTTGTGAAAATAATGATGGTCGTGATGCTCCACAGCTATATAATTCAGATCTCCTAGTGTTGACTCTCTAGTGGATAGAAGGTTCCAGATTCTATTTACTAGGTAAAATAAGAAACAGAAAAAATTTATCATCGCTCGCCCATTTTCACCATATTTCAAACTAAGAGATCTAAATGAATCATCTTTGTAGCTTCATGTATCTAGGGATTTAACTTTATCGATATCTTGTTTATGTAGTTTTCTTTTTTTTAATGCAATTTTTGTTAATTGCTATTATGCTCAAATCATTTTCTTATTATTTGAATTAAGAAAATAAGCACAAATAATTAATGCAACAGATTCATAAACAATTTATCAAAAACATTAAGTGCACCAAACCATATAAAATGCCCAACAATCACGATGCAATACTAGTCAGCTATTTAGATCCTTAATTTGAGTCAATAAATTTGTCAATTAAATCAATATTATTTAATGCCACATTCACAATATCATCTTTATTTATCATTTTAATACTTATAACAAGATTAGAATGTCTATGAGATTATAATCATATTACATATCATAAACCAACGATTGTGATTAAAAAGGTTAATGATATAATCTACAAACAAGAGAACATATCTTTCTCGCATTTAATTTCTTAAAAGCTCAAGTAGAAAACCTTCATGGGTTCAAGCGTGCCATCACATTATCACATAGTTTATGTGCCACGTATTCACATTAGCAATAGAATTAATGTTGAAAAGCCAAATATATACATTCAAGTCGTGTATATGTTGTACAATATTAATAAATCAAGTCTCAACAATTCAATGAGATCTAAAGGCATTTTTAATTTAAAATCATATAACTATTTGAAATAAACTCATACTTATGAACTATTGTAAATGTAAATCGCATGCAAATTCAATCCTAGGCAATAATAAACCATAACTAAAAGAATGGTTTTTAATCAAACAACTTACAGGAAAACTCAAATCATAATTAAATACCTTAAAATAACAATCAATTTATGAGTAACAGGCAATTAAAAATTGTAACTTATTTCCCATCTTTTACAAATAGTTCTCCAAAGATAAATTGTGATTAAACAATTGTTTTAGGTAATTATGCAATTTAACGGCTTCATCAAAATATAATTCAGCATAACAAATACAAACAATTTTATTACATAGAACAAAATAAATCATTTAGAATTATAAAGTTAAAATCATGCTTCCTTAGATTAATAGACCTAATACAAAGTGCATTCTAGCATATTCGTAAGGCATTTATGGAATAGGCAAGGGCATATAGAGCCCATTATTATGTTTCTTCTCATTGATTATATTACAAGTTAAACAATATAAAATTATAGGAACCACATCTCTTTCAAACTAGGACGAGACATTTGGGAAAGTCTTATTAAAAAAGTGCCTTTAAATATATTATAATATATTGTTACTCAAAATCACTAATAATGTAACAAGATTACCATAAATTGTATTTGAAAACCTCCACAAAATTCTACTCAATAGTCATCTATTGCAAAAATGAGGCTTAGACATTTTATTTTATTTTCTCTTCATTTCTTTTTTTCTTCAATCTCAAAGAACTCCACTAGCAAGCTCCGGAAAGAGTTTTTTTCCTTTCTCTGAAGGTTGAACCCATCTTTTCCCTCACTCTTCCTTTTCCCATAATATCTTTATTGAATCTTCTTACGAATGTCATACAAATGAGGATTAGGTGAGTTTAGATAAAGAAATATTCACTTTTGTAACATTAATTAACAATTATTCTTGAATAATTTTATAGCATCCATTGTAGACTCTTATAATAAACACCAGTTAAGAATGAATGTAATTTAAGACTTTATGGTAATATCTATTTAAAATTTTTTAGTCGCCACCAACTAGGACTTTGTGATAATCACTAATCATAAAATAACCAAGAGCAAATCTTACCCATTAGATGCTACACTGCACAATCTCCTATCGTAAGCCTAAACTTTCAATGTAATAGTTAAATGATTATGTTTATATACTTCTTTATATGGCATATTCACATCATCAGCCGCAAATTTTAACCAAGGCTTTACAAAAACCTTAGTCCATCAATGACAAACTTATCAAACTTTGCCTAATTATTATGTTACTCTTTTATTTCAATTTTTTACCATAATGTAATGCCCATCTATCTTTAAAGTTCCCACTTCATAAAAATTTTATTTTGCACTATTTTGAACAATCATCAGCATTAAACTTTACAAAAGCTCATATTTTACTTTTATTTGATGTCATTTTCTTAAGATCATTCTCGCTTATATGAGCTACCATCATAGTTAATGAATCCAATGCATCAGCATGTAATATTACATTCCACAACATATAAAGATCATCAACCATTCGCCTTAAAGATAACCACTGCTCCCCTGCAGACCTTAAAGTTATTAAATCCATTCTCAAATCCTAATAAACATAATCCCAACAAATATTACAGTTATACCACCATTCACCTTTAATTTCATAGTATCAAAACGTCTAATCTTGCACATAAATTTGTTTCTTATAAGAATATCACCATCATAATTTGGCTTACATGTGAAAAAAATATCTAAAGTAGAATGCATATGATTAGAACAATGTGAGCCTAAAATCTACTACGCTTTATCTTTAATAACCTTAATCACTAAAAAGTTATCACCAATATCATAACAAAAAAAAATCTACAATAATACTTGCATCAACTGGTTTATCATTTTTGTGGTTATCATCTACTTCCCTCTTCTTCAAAGTAAACAAATTTTCTTCACATCTATTATTTTCTACAATAGAAATAAATAAACTCTTTAAATTTAGGGGCATTTACATACAGGCCACTAAAATCTTATATATTTATGTAACACCTGAAATTTACCTTTTATGCTTATGCCACACAAATCTATCATATCATACAAAAAATGCCACCATTTTAACTTTTAAGAGTGAAATACACTTTCATTCATAGGCAAGGTGATGTGTATGTAAAAATTGAAGTTAAGGTGTTGGATATGTAAATGCACATGAACTGAGTGGTACATATGTAAATTTTCCTTAAATTTATTATAAGATTTACTTCTATCATGAGTAGAAGAGAACCCTCGCTCATAGAATCTCTCTCTAACATGCAACAAACCTTTAGTTAGTTGATTGCTTCCATTTAGATTAGAAATAGCCCCATGTAAGAGAAGTAAATTCTTAACACCATCTAAGCTTATTATATCTCACAATTATACAATATGGTATCTCAAAAACATTGTTTAGAGAGAGAGAGAGTTAAAGAGCAAAACTGTAATAAAGTTTGACCTAGATCATCACATCAATATTTATTAAATCTTATATAATAGAACTAAACCCATTTAGATATCACTAATAGGCATAACTTCCTGCATGTGAAGTAAATAGTTAATGTTTCTGATAAATTTATTTGGAAAGGCTTTTGGCCATTTACAAAAACTCTAACGTGTGAAACCCCTTCAAGTAGAATGAAACTGAAGTTTTAAACATCAAGACACATTTTAATATAACCGTTAGAATTTCATCAGAAATCCAAAGTTAAGCATGCTCTTGTAAAAGCACTCTCAGGATGGGTGACCTCTCGGGAAATTACACTAATGAGACAAAATCATGAGACCCTTAAGCATAAACCTTTTGTAGGTATTTTGTCTAAGAACTCTATCAAGATCCATCCTTCAAACACATCTAAATCACTAAGAAAATTTTCGCTTTCCTCTATATCTTGTCTTTTTCAATTATAATTTTAAAATCTTGCTAAATCCCATTGTTGAACTCACTTTTGGCGGAGGTCTAGTCTCTCCTTTTTTATACCATAGTTTTTAGACGTAGGACTTTCCTGTCGACTATTCTTAGAAAACTAGCAAGGAGCCAATCCTGTTAGAAATTTTGATCTTTTCTTTGCTCGACTTGACGTTCCGCATGGTAGTTTTTGACCTCTAGCACTTAGTAGGTGGGGCTACTGTGAGGGAGCTCAAGGAGAATCCCCATAGGACTATTGGCCTTAGGATTGACTGTACGCGTTGATCTGGCGCCGTCGCACTCTGCACCGTCCTGTTTAATTGAGCTTACACCAAAATTTTGACAGGATTCAGGTCGCAACGCTTTTTTGTCTCGATCATCGACGAGGTTGCATAAACGACTTCGGTTGACGAAACGGACTGCGCCAACGCGTCCAGAACGTCGATTTTGTTTAGGGGAGACGTTCGTTTCACTACGACGACGTGTTTGGGGAAAGATACACAATTAAATATTAATTATAATAATAAAAAATATATTATTATTATTATTATTATTAACTTATAATTCCTTAAACCTAAATCTATCTTCTCTCTCCCTTTTTTTTCTATTTCTCGATCCCGTGGGCCTCTGACCTAATTCGGCTCGTTCGGTTGCCTAGCCCGCTCCTTCCTGTGTCGTTGGAGTCTCATTCCCGCGCTTGCCTCGCGCATACGAGGCGATCCCGCTGACGACCCATCCCCTTATCATTGTCGTGGATCTTATCCACTGCAAGGATCTCATCCTCTGCCTCTCTCAAGCCGCTCGTATGAGGCGTCTGCTCTCCTCGTTTCCTCGAGCCGTTTACGATCTTTCGATCGCTCATTCTCCTTCTCTCTTCTATATTAAGCTCTACTTAGAGCATTTCAGTGCGCCAAAAAATCTCTGAGGGAGGGAGAACTCTGGTATTTTCTTTTCTCACTTGCTTCTTTAGCTTTTTTGTACTTGGGTTGGCTTCCTCTTACTGTTGGAGGAAGGATTGAAGTTGACGAGTGCTTTTAAAATTTTTGTGTTGTTTTTTGCTGCAAAGAGTTGTTCTTGTTTGAAACACGTGGTGGCCCTATGTTTTGATGTTTTGAAGGCATGAGGATGTTTTCTAGCTTTTGTTGTGGTCGGGTTCTGAGCTTTAGCTGCAGCTCGGTTTGACTCCTTGTAGCTTTTCCTTACTTGAAATACATGTGAGAAAATCTATTTCACTTGGAAGTGTCTTATATCCTGCTTTGATAGTTTGGTTTGGCTCCTCGAAGGGGAAGGGAACATCTTTCATGCTTAGAACAATTATATTAGTAGCTTAAAATATTTTTCATGCTACTGTTACAGTTTAAAACATATTTTGGCTCTATATTTTGATGTTTCAAGGGCATATGGGTATTCTTTAACCCTTGGATGGCATGGGTTTTGAACCTTTACTATGGTTGGGTTTTGACCTCTATTGGTGCTCGGTTTCCTTATGAGGTGGTTGGGTGTGGATTTGTTATTATGGTTTCATATGTTGGCCTTCAAAGGTTGGGTTTGGTCTCTATTGGAGCTCGGTTTTCACCTTGGAAGGGTTGGAGGTTGAGCTTTGTTGAGACTTGGCTTTTGGTTTTGGTTAAGGCTTTGTCCTAATTGTTTGAACTTCATTTATGGACCTTGAGGGGTTTGTTTTGGCTTTGTTTGGGGGCTCAGTTTGTTGGTTTAGCTCCTACCCGAGAGCCTATGTTTAAGCTTTATACTTGTCCCTACTTGAAAGTCTTGGTGGTTGTCATGTGCTTGCTTCTGTCTCAACCTGAGGGCTGGCTGGGGGCTCGGTTTGGCTGGTCTTAGGCCCTTACCCGAGGGCCTGGCTTGTGTTTTTTTTGTGTTGTTCCTATTTGTGAGCCTTGGAGGCTATCCTGGGTTGTTTCCTACTCTTACCCGTAAGACATACTGAGGGTTGTTTAATTTGATTTGGTCCTTCTTGTTGGGCTCGAATTACTTGGATGATTGTTGGCGGATCAAATTTGTCATCCCAAAATTATGGTTATATTTTGTACTCCCTTATGTATATCAAAGATCCTCATGGAATTGATTCGGGTTGCCTTGGTCGTGAGCCTTTC
>NEWO01000055.1:1306558-1339936 GCA_003013225.1 Phalaenopsis aphrodite | reverse complement strand
CATAATCCTGCATGTAAAAGATAAGGCCTTGATTGACAAGTACAGCTTTAATAATAGAGAAATCAAGGAAATAAGGTGTAGAACCCTAACCCTATAGGTAGGACAACCCAGACTTTCATGTGTGAATGAACTTTCACCATGAAAGGACCTGAAAGCCTTAAATAACTGCATTACCAAATATCATGGGAAAAAACTCTGGTGAATGGCAAGTTATCAATCCGCTATAGAATTGCCTTGCCAAATTGGAAATGGGTGGCATCATAATTATTAATTTGCAATTTAGAAAATCATTCAAACAAAAGCCCCATCAACTCCACATCGACACTACAAGGATCAAGCTTCAGCAAACATTATATTTTTCCTCGTAGTTTATCTCATATTCTTTATATTGTTCAGAATTTTGGGCATTCAAATGATATTTACTCCGTGAAAAATAGGGGACAACACATTTGAATAGTCCTGATCAGCTCTGAGGAACTAAACATGACTCATTAAATTATATTAAATTTTCCTAAAAGCTTATTAAATTTTATTGCATTATCTTTGATTTTTTTTTTTTGTATTATCGCGTATAATGTTGGCCTATAAAAGAGAAGCAAATAACTAAATTGAGTAATGTTGGGATGAGAATGCTTAGGTGTATAGGCATGGGAATGATATTAAGAAACAAAATGCAGAACGAATGTACCCGTTAAAGGGTTGGTGTAGCTCCAAGGGGAAACAAGATTAGAGAAATTCACCTTAGATGGATTAGTCATGCTTAATGTCACCACTGATGATCCAGTTAGGAGAGTAGTTGTTTTAGCTTCGAGTTATGTTAGGAATTGAGAAAATAACCACCACCTCAAAGCTGGATACAGCCAAAACATCACCTGTCCTTAGATACAGCCCCAACAAAGGAAAACTCCGGGAGGCAGACATCAGAAATCAGCCAAAAATTAAACCCTAGTTCAGCAAGCAACATATTTATAATAAGGTAAATAGGAGAGGGATAAAAGGGACGCAATTCCAGCCTAATAAAGAGTTGGCCAGTCCAGCCTCCCTCCTGGACCGACACACACTTGTTGACCGGTCGGATCAGCCTAAGCCCAACGCCAATTTATTAGAATTAAACGAAAATATGACACACACCACACACTCTGCTAGGGTTTCACAATGGCGATACCTAGTTATTACTCCATTGCATCTCTTCGTCCATCAAGCTCTGCTCATCGTCGTCGTTTTTGTCGTTTTCGTCTGATTCGCAGTTGTTGCCACTGCCGACGTGTGTCGTCTGCTGCTCTTGCGTCGTCTACTACTCATGCTTCGTCACTCGTGCATCGTCGGCTATGTCGGGCTCAGTCGTCAAGCTCGGTTACTGGTGGTCGCGCCTTCCAGCTAAGCTTCAGTTTCTCCTCAGGCTCGAGCTGAAATTTCAGGGGTTTCAGGTTTCCGTCTTGCTCCCTGTTTTGGATTCGGAGTTTACTCTTTACTTTTTTTTTCTTCACTGTTCTTAACGTCGCACCTCTATCTATTGGGGATGGCTTCAGACAGATCGTATGTTGTTGCCCTTGCGGTTGTCCACGCATCAGTTACACCTAAATCGTGTTTTTTCCCTCCTTCGTTTGAGTGGGCGGAGGATATCAAGAAACATAGTAGGAAGAATGGAAAGTCTGTCATCTTTTTTGTTGAAGTTGAAGGTATTCAACTTATTTCCTCCTGTCGACTGAATTTGGTCGGGAATTTCCTGTATGACAATCCCAAAATGGAGCTCATTCGTCAGGAATCTGAGCTTATGCACCTTGTTGGGGGAGTGAAAAATTGAACTGTAAGATGGAAGACATATTCTTATACAACTAAATAATGAAGGTATTTACACGCGCTTATTTGCTAGAAGAATAATCTGAATTGATAATAGAGCAATGAAGATTATGAAATGATCTATGGATTTTGACCCACAAACGGAACCACCAATCATTCCGATTTTGATTCGCCTCCCTGGTCTGAAATTTCATTATTTTACTCAAAAAGTGTTGTACTTTATTGTCTCTGCTTACGGTAAGCCGCTCAAAATGGACATTCTTACTTTTAATCTTTCCCGTCCATCTGAAGCCAGAGTACTTGTTGAAAGAAACATCAATTCATCTGCTTCTGAAGAAATTTGGTTGAGCACACAGCACGAAAGATATTGGCAAAAGATAGTGATTGAGTCTTTTCCTTCGTATTGTTCGAACTATCGTATATTCGGCCACTCAAGTTCTCAATGCCATCATCTACACCTCCACCTCAGATCAAAAAATCACAGTTCTCAACCAGACGCAGTGAATTCATCTCCTCATGATCAGTTCCAAGTTATTGACACTATTGATCATCAAAAAGATACCCCTGCAGACGTCACTATTCTCGCAGTCAATGTGACAATGATTCAGTCCCACACCCAATGTTGTTGCTCCCCCGTCTTTAGAACCTCATATCGTGGAGGAGAGGGAGATTCTTCAAACCTCACCTGCCCTAGAATATATCACTGTTATTATAGGTGACAATACTTCTACTATTTTATTACCACCTCATCAAGTCGAGCAAGTTGTTAATGTTACTCAGACTCATGAGGATCATGATGTGCAACTGCCTACAAATGTCCGACCAACTTTGGAATCTACTGATCAGATGAGTCAATCATCAGATGAGAGATGACAGGTCTACACATCCAGGAGGAAGAAGAAGAATGGAAACATACTTAAGCTCACGAATCTGATGGATGATACTTTGGTTACTTTAGACAATGGTACTCACCTTATCAATTTGTTAGTCAGCTCACTTCCGAGAACTAGAAGCAGATGGAGGACTAAAGTAGGATGTCCATAGCACTTTTACGCCCTTTGGTGGTTTTTTTATTTTTTACTTTTAAATATCTTTGCTTTATTTGGGATTTATATGTGTTGTACTGTGTGAATTGGCCTTTCTTTTAGGTTCTCTCATACAACAATTGTGTATTTTTTTCGCTTTAATATATTAGCTCCTGGGTTTTTGTAACACACACACACACATACATAAAATGGTGATCGAGAGCTCAACTAGGGTTTCAAATGTCGATTGTCGTCACCTATGATTTTGTCGCTTAAAGGAGAGGGCTCGTACATCGTCTCTGTCGTAGACTCTCCGCTCCCGCTTGTCACTTTCCACTTCGTCAGCTCGCGTCCTTCTACGCCGACAATTCTGTCTGCGTCTCTTCGATTTAGACGATGACGTCTGCCGTTCGAGTCTGTATCGTCCTTCTTTTGTTTTGACGTCGATTTTCGGCTCTCCTTGCTCGACAACTTTGGTTCACGTTTGCGTCTGTTCGACGTCGACGTCCGCCTTCCAAGTTCTCAAGACTACGCAGACAGCAATTCTATTGAGATCTTCTAGCAGGATGATTTACCTGCTCTGATGGCGCTTCTTTCTTCGGTTGAACCTAGCAAAGCCTCATTTGCCCACGTGGTGGGTAATCCTCAGGTGGAGTAGGCGGTTGTCTTCCCCTCAAGTTATAAGAATTGTCGTGATGGTACAGGCGACTGCCCTTTTGTTAAGAATGCAAGTAAAAAAAAGTGGAGAGGCAGCACTTTTTCCTCTAAATTAGAAATTGCATCCATGACTGAGAAATTCAAGTTCGCTCTTATTGAAAAATTTTAATGGGGGCACCCACCTATGGAAGTTATCAGAAAAAGTTTTGATAACATCAAACTTGCAAAAAAGTGAAAAGTGTGGCTCATGGATGGGAGATGTGTTGATTTAATTAACCTTGGTTGAAGATTACACTCAGATTTTCTCCAAAAAATATCTTAACATTGCAGGCAAGTCAATAAAGTTACTCAAGTGGTCTCCTGATTTCGACCTCAATCATGAATCTCCTACTGTACAGGTATGGTTTAGTCTACCTGGTCTCAAGCTGCATTTTTTCATCATCGGGTTCTTTACTCGGTCATACTTGGGGACCCTATGAAGCTAGATCTACCCACTTTCAACCTAACCAGATCTTTTGTGGTCAGAATACTTGTGGAAAGAGATATTACTTTACTTGATGTTACTAAAGTCTTGTTGGGAACAACTCATAATGAATATTGACATCCCAACGACACTTAATTTAGTTGTATGCTTCTCTTTTATAGGCCAACATTATACGCGATAATACAAAAAAAATCTAAGATAATGCAATAAAATTTCATAAGCTTTTAGGAAAATTTAATATAATTTAATGAGTCGTGTTTAGTTCCTCGGAGCTGATCAGGACTATTCAAATGTGTTGTCCCTTATTTTGCACGGAGTAAATATCATTTAAATGCCCAAAATTCTGAACAATATAAAGAATATGAGATAAACTACCGAGGAAAAATATGTCTGCTAAAGCTTGATCCTTATAGTGTCGATGGTGGAGTTGATGGGGCTTTTTTTAATGATTTTCTAAACACACAATTTTAGAGTTGTGTCTAATTCAAACTTTATTCCTTGGTTGAGTATTTCATCAAAATGCAAGTGTATGTTGTCCCACGCTTGTCAATGCACCATGACACAAGCTTTTTGATGCATCATTTGGTATACTTTACAATATATGCAATGTAATGTATGGTTAAATGAAAGCGAGGGGGGGGGAGGGGTGGGGTTCCTTGCATGATATTTCATTCATCTTTTCTTTATTTTTTTAAATTTACAAAGTGGTTGAAGCAGCAATAGACAATTTAGTGGATAAGGTCAATAGTCTACCCTCAAAATTTCATGTAATTCCAGAAAGAAATGAGAAAGATATGCCTAAATTAGAGAAAAAAAACTGTCCAAGTTTCTAAAAGTCAGGTTTCATGTTTCTCCACATGTGCCAAAACTGCGAACATCATATATCAGAATACAACAAAATAGTGAACACAAATGCCATTGCAATCTAAGTATGCCAATGATACCAAGAATCCCAAATTGCAGTATTCCAACAAGAAATGAAAAAGTTATGCCCCAACTCATGCATTTCAGATTTCATAATTCAAATTCTACAAAAAACCACCACTCATCAGCTCAAAATCTGCTAAGAATGCAAACGCAAAAATGATAAAGGATTGCATTAGCTATCCAACAATATGAAGATTGTATGATTTTAATTAGAATTAAAAGGATTATGTCCAATTTAGTAAGAAAGGGATAAAGCTTGTCTCGAATCAAAATTATATCTAATCAGTAGACATACGCCGAATACATCATAATGGTCAGTTTGCTGAAATGAGCACATATACAAAATGTTATGACATCCTTTATCAAAGCTAAGTGTGTATAGTAGATGAGACATACCTTAATAATGTTGGCACAGATAAGATTTGCAGATGTGGTTGCCAAACAAGGATAAGTAGCATCAAGGCGGTTCCTGAATCACAAGAACAAAAAGGGAGTTGTTGCAGAACAAGCTATAAAAACAACCACCTTTACACTAACAAAACTCTCAAAATTAGTGGAGTGACAATTAAATAATCCCCAAATTCACAAGAAGGTAAGAAGATTACTGCTTTGTTTTGAATAGCACTCATAAGGTACTTGCTCTATACAAAACGTAAAAGCTACAGAAATTGTGGTGAGCTACTGAGGACATGTCAAAAAAATAAGCATGGTAACAAGTTGCGTAGCATTGCTACAGTAAGCTAATAAAATCTCAATTGAATAACTAAGCCAAAAACAAGCAATTTTTTTTTCCATCCAAAGTGCCATCTTTGTAGATATATGCTTTCTTACATTCACTATTTAGTCCATTATCTCACCAAATTTCTACGACAAATAAAAATTTATTATTTTCTAAACCTCTACAAATTGTTCTTAATTATCATGCATTATTAGTGTGTCTTAAATGTTTATTTGATCACATAAATACCCTAGATTAGCTTCAGCTAGATGCTCCATGTCATACTGGTACCAAAGCTAACATTGCCAAGCCTGTTACCAACTGAGGGGCCACCTACAGTATTAAGGTTAAATGACTGTCAACAAAGATTTCTGCATGAGCTCAATGATAAGTAAAAGCCCTGCCAAGATCAGGCGCCCACACCTAGCATTTATTGAGAAACATTTCATTACATAACTTCCACTTAAGGGTGACATGAAGCAAGACCATGCTACAGTTTCTACTGTCCACAAAGTAATGAAATCTAGAGATTTGAGATATCAGAAGAACTGGAGAGAATCAGTTAAGTGTTTCATTCCAATATTTGTGTAATATTTATATAATTCTAAGAGAACTTTGAATAAAAAAACAGACAAAATAAAAATAATAATATTTACAGAATAAATACAGTAGTACATAAATTAATAAGTAGGCATAATAATAACATAAAGATAAGAATCCATGTATTGATGAGTAAGCATTAGGAAGCCCATGAATAAACGACGTGGTAGTAAAACAGGAAAGAAAGAGGACATAAGTCTAAGTAAGCATGGCACTTCACTGTGGACACTACCAGACTATTGTCCAACTTTTCTTTCATAAAATGTGCTAACTTCAATGCACTTGTGCAAATAATTGCATAAGGTTAAGTACAATATTTATGGCTAACTAGTAATCACAATAGAGCCTTATAGGACCTTTTGATTCAACTTTTAAATTCCCTGGGATAGTCTTAAGACATAAAAATTTGCAAATTCCCAATTTCATAGATCTAAATTAGATTTTATGTAAGATCTTGCTACCACATTTATTTTCCACCTATAAATATGCAATATCCTAAGAAGAAAATCAAATGCCAATAAAAAAACATGCATAATCAACATGTGGAAGCTTAAAGGGACGGATCCTCTTCACCTTCAGAGATTGCAAATTCAAAACACGAATCATATGATGTAATTTTTTAGAAATGTTTATGAATTAACTTGGCACACCAACAACATGTATAATGTTAGCTTTGGTATGTAATAAATAGATAAGTCTTCCCACAAATCTTTAATCAAGAGGTATTATGCTATCGTGTCTCTTAGAGCATCCTCAAATTTATGATTAAATTCTATAAGGTAATTGACAAGCTTACATCCCAATTTACTTACTTCTTTAAGCAAGATTGTTATGGCTTGTTGTTGTGATCTAAAGATGAATTATTGAGAGTGTGTTATTAGGGCTACAAACGAGCCTAGCCAAACCGAGCATGTACTTATTTGATCTCAAGCTTATATAGCAAAATCATGTTCAAGCTCAGTTCAAACACGATTTAAGCTTTTAAGAATGTGTTCAAGCTCGAGCTCATTTATTAAAACCATATTCAAGCTCAACTTAAACACAATTCGAGCTCGTTAATATAAAGATAGTAAAGCTTATTAAGGAGCAACTCATTTAATAAAATAAATAACTCGCAATCAAACTTTAATTGAGCCTTATACAAGCCGCTTATTTGAAAAAACGAACGAGATGTATCAAGAATATCTTATTGAGCCTAAAAAAATAGACATTTAAACAACACTATTCATAAAAGAGACTTGATTAGGCCATAATTGAGCTAAATTGAGCTTCTGAAAAAGCATGTTAATAAACTTTAAGCAATACTATCAAAACAATAAATGAATCTAATAAGTTGTTCAAGCTTGTTCACTTAATTAGTCTTTACAAAAATATACATGTTTGTTTGTTTTTTTAATCGAATGATCATAAAAGAGCTCTAATCAAGCCGAACTACAAGTAATTTATTGAATGCTTGGTTCATATTCAACCTAAGTGTTTTCCTTCAACGCCAAAGAAGTGTTTTAGCCTACCAAATTATTCGACTTCAAATTCTTAAAGCAACTTTTTCTTTAAAGTTTACATTTCTTCCAAGTCTTTACATGTTATGATGATATTCATATAAAACAGAAATGCAAAGATTCCTCTTAAAATCATGTGTTTCACAAATAATATGGTCCCCTTAGCTTTAATTATAATTCATGTTATACATTACCCCAAAAAATATAAATCATGCCCTTGAAAGTTGTTTTAATATATACTCTCTTTTTTTTACATACCTTTATTTGAGCCAAAACCTGATAAGACCTATAATTACTTCCTCCACTAAGTTGTCATATAAAAATGCATTCTTCACGTTGAATTATTGCATCTAGTCATTGTTGGCTGCTAATGAGAAAAGAACCAAATGAGAGTTCAATTTAGCAACTATATGAAAGTTTCAAGACAATAAATTTCATATGTTAAAATATAGCCTTTAGCTACTGATATTGCTTTAACAATCGAGTTTATATTATAGCAAATACCTATATAAAGTTTACTTTTTTTTCTTTTGGCAGCGTCATCAATTCTCTTACATTTCTCCCTTCGTAGCATTATTCCAATTCATCTTACTTAGGGGGTGTTTGGTAACATGATTCAAGGCTGGCTTTACAGGTATTTAAACTAAATCCAACCTAAATCAAGCCAAACATGAAAAATAGGGGATGTAAATTCAACACCCCCAAAATCAAAAATTTTGGGCGTCGTAACGTTAATCCCGGATTTAGTAAATTCGATTGAAAGTTGGATTTAAGGGATTTAAGAAGGTACCTCATATCGTCGCTTCTTGAATTCACCAAATACATAAGAACGATTTAATAGGATTTAGTGATAATTTAACCAAACATAATTATGAATTCAATACCTCTGAACTTGATTAATTTGGATTTACTAAATTCATTTTTAACTTAAATCCAAATTGTAGCCAAATACCTCCTTAAAGCCTCACGAACAACTTTAAGAATAGAAATAGTATGGAGGCTACTAAAAAAGAATTAGTAACTATATGAAATTTTTTTATATAATAAGAACAAATGTTAAGAATGTTTAGTAGTTCTTATAGCTTTGTTTGTAAGCTCAATGATTTCCTCTATAGATTCAATGATAAGAATTGATTTGATTGATTATACTTGTTTAGATTGAAATAAATTTCTTATTAAATAAATACACAATAGATTAGTAAACGGTTCTTTGGTACAAGCTTAGTTTATGTCAGAATGGATGGTCTGCTAGGATGCAGATGAAGAAGAAAAATCTAAAAGAAAAAATTAAATTGTGAATTATATTTTTTTCATTGGGGTAAGTAATAAGAAAAATATAAATCATCATCATTGAAAGTGAAATCAGCAAGCACAAACACCTTTCTTGTAAAAGAATGATAGCATTAGCACCCTTATTGAAAAAGAAACTAGTCAACAAAGCTGCATTTAATTACTCTTGGATTAGGTTTCAAAAGATATTGGAAAAAAGGTTGTTTGAAGTGTTAAAGAAAAGAATTTGGTTGTGACTTTTGTTAGACTTTTAAGCCTAAGGACCCTTGTAAGTAACTGTTTTAGAATGTAAACAGCTGTTAAAATAGCTTCCTTCTAATATTATTTTAAAGCATTATTTTGAAAAAGAAAACCTCTTGTGGTAATAAATAATAAGTCACTCTTTTGTTCTACCACCCCATTTTATTTAGGTTTATAAACACAAGTGACTACTATATTATTCTTTTTCTATGGAGTACGAGGAAAAAGAATGTTAAGAAAATATTTACATTATCACATTTGACTATTTTACTTTCAGCATTAATGTAATTTTTTCTAATGTTGAAAAGGAAGGAAATGATAAAAATTACACCACTTTTGACTTTTAGTAAAAAGATCCATAACATACGAATGCAATCATCAACAAAGACCACAAACTACTGAGCTTTAGGGATCTTAAGTTTAGAGGATAGTCCCTAAGATAATAATATCAATGAGAGATAAAAGTGCTTTAGGTTCTTATATCACTTATTAAAAAAAGGGCATGCTTGTATTTTGTTAACTAAAAAATTCCATAATAATATTCTTCAGCTTTAATGTTATTATTTTAAAATTCTTTATATTAAATGTTCAAGAAGGGTGGCCAAGGCATAAGTATAAGATCCAAATCTTAATTTTTAACGATATTAAAGTTTTTAGAAATGAAAGAACAAATAACATGTTGTGTGGAGATTGCTTGATCATTAGACTTCTTGAGGTAGTAGAGACTATCTCTTTCTTTAGCAAACAAAATTGTGCTTCTCATGCGTTGTTCCTGAAATACATAATGTGAAAGGTAAGAAAATAACACAGCATTTCGATTTTGAAGTTAGCTTTTGGATATAGGCTGATAAGTAGTTCTGATAAATGAAGAACATTCTGAATGTAAGAATATCTCGTCGATTAACAGCGATTATTAAAAAGCCATCAATAAAAAAAAAATTTTGTTACTTGAATAAGGAATATATAAATTAAATTTATTAAGGAATTGTCATTTAGTCCATAGCTTTTAAATCAATAATTAGGTATTAAGAGTTGGGTATGTATGCGACTTTAAAAACATGATAAAAATTGATATCTGAGAATGCAAGAGAACAAGCACTTGCCACGAGTCCTTTGTAGCAATATCAGCAAATTTTCAACTTCTTTTACTTCTTCTTTAAACACAATGCGTAATTATTTGGTGTTATCTTCTTACACATGCATTATTTATGCATACCCCTATTCTTTTGCCTAACCTCCTTATGTCATCCAATTTTGGCTTGGCGGTTTACCAGGAAGCTTCCAATTTTTCTCTTTATATGTCAAGAAATTTTGGTGTATGTGTGAAATAGCTTTGTTGGTTTGACCCGTGAGAAGAGAGTATTGAATTAGAGTGCTTCATTTTCACAGTTTTTGTCACTAAGTTCAAACCTTCTATAGGATCATAGATAACATAACTCCCTTTCATCCTTCTTCCATTCAAATGATGGCAATGACTACATTTCGGGAAAGTAATCCTCCTTTTCTAAATATTTATACTCCAACATCAAACTCAATATTTAATCCAACAAAAAAAATCATAAATTTAGTTCAAAAAAATTTGAGGGATGCACCTTTACAACATTTCATTTGAATGCACTGATGATAATCCATCCCTTGCTAAAGATCATGTAGTAAATTAGAGCATTCTATGACAGATGGCCCTCCTTACTTCATGAAAGACGTCTTTGATTTTATAAATTTAGGTCACATAATGGAGTTTAAAAAATATTTGATTCATCATATATCATAATTTTTTATTGAACGAAAAAACATGTAGATATCAATTATTTCTAGAACTAGAAGTTTCAAATCCCCAATATCACCATAGAGTCATTCAAATCCCAAGAGTCCTTGTTAAATTTTGGTGCCAAGTTCTCTTGATTTTCCTCCTCTTCTAGAAAGTGCAAACCAATCATAGAAGCTTAAAATATTTTTTTTCCAATTAAAAAAAAAGATGAATGAATGTTTAGTAATTCTCCCAATGTATTTAAGTTATTACACTTAGTTTCCAATGAACTTAAGACCACAAGAATATGGGTATTAGTGTAATCCAAAGGACAAGATATTATGGTAGTAGATGGCTACCAAAAAAAAAGGTAGAATAAGGATATAATGATGAAGACTAAAAGCCTACAAATGAAAAAATTCAATGGTAGATAGAGAACTATAGCAATGATGGCTTGTAAGTTCTAGGTAATGCAATGATAAAGATTGTAACTTATGAAAATACTAAAAAAATAGCCTAAAGCTCTGATATCACCAAAAAGAATTAGTTGAGTGCTTTATTATAACATTTGTCTAATATTTATACAATCCTAAGTGAACTAATAATAAATATACAAAATCAAGGATGATAATTACAAATACCTAATAGTCAACAAATTGATGAGCAGACAAAATAACAATTATAATAGTCTACGGAATTATAAGTGGGTAGTAAAGATCCCATAAATCAGTAAGGTGAAAAGCATAAGAAGAAAAGAGTTCAGAAGTCATAGTGAATGGGGGTCCCTAGTGGAAAAATTTATGCGAGTGTTTCACATCATCTTCCAAAGCAAGGGAGGTAAGCATGATAGCCTTAACTGTCTACCATAATCACCGAAGCCTATTTTAATTGTGATTCATTGCTTGACCATAGGGAATTAGATGGATTTGATTGGAAAACTCAGCATGCCAAAAAATTGATTTGCAAGCTGTTCAATAGAATATCCAGTAAAAATAAAAAACTTTCAATCTTTTCAAAGGACAACAACATCATCCGGTTCTTCATAAAATCCTTAAATTAAATTATTATAGTTCGATATAAAAATCATTTCGTAGCGTATATGCCCAGGCTGCAGTAATAAAACTGCGATAAGGAAAATACATACCATATGCAGTGGTGGCAAATGGAAGTCGAGCAATGTGTTTCAGCTTTTCGCTAAACATGTAATAACCCTGCATCAAAAAACAATCATATTATAGACTTTCACAATAGCTATATCTGTTAATTTACTAAAATATTTACGATCCTGAAATTGCAGAAACAAGAAAACGCCATTGTTGTGGCAAGATTCTTAAGAAGTACAGAAAGAGCAAGTTTCTTAAGAAGTACAGAAAATTAAATCAAGGATAAAAAATCTATTTTGTACATGATCAAACATTATTTTCTATTTTCAACAAGAGATCAAAAATATATTGGAGAGATTCATAAAGTTTAATTGCTTAATAATAGTAACAAACTCTCTAAAAGTCTGAGCATCCGCATTTTCTTTAAAAAATGCGGATATTTCTAATGTTGCCTTGACGCCTTTGCTATTTGAGAAGACACCGTTATATAGTCATGAAGAAGCAAAAATATAGAAAACCATCATTTTCTCCTTCATCTCTCATCAGGTGCAATCAATAACAACTCCGATTCATTTATTTTTGTGAGAGGTCACAGACAAGGCCAAACAAAGAGATAAATATGGTCCGAGACACCGAGGCAAATTACCAAAATGCAATAATAAATTGAGATAATTTCAAAAATTGTAACATTTTAGTTTTCCTGCAAAGCCAACTAGTTGGTCAGGATAGTGCTGATTTATATGGGAAAACCAAGGTGGGTCCTTAAATATTCTAGCATAAATTAATACAGTTTCAGTCAGCTTAGACTGCTATTCAACTCTCCTCCAAAAGCAGTGACATAGTAAATCAAATTGAGTCTGACCAGAAACAATAACACCATAGTCAAAACCAATAAAACTTGGGGCATTTACATACATAGCACACAATTCTTATGTATTTACATATATCACACCTAAACTTTCATATTTACACACATTCCACTAAAATCATTAATATCACATCAAAAAAAAGTACTATTACCATTTTTTAAAAGTAAAATACACATTTTCATATATACGTTTAAAACACTAAAGTGCTATGGACATAAATATGAAAGTTTAAGAGTGAGATATGTACATACATAAGAAAAGAACTGTGTGCTAAGTATGTAAATTTTCCATAAAACTCTCTGTGAGCAGATATCTGGGTTAATCGAACTCCAGCTGGACATTCTTATTTTGAAGACACCATCCACTGTGCAAAACAGCTAGTGATGATATATGTTGTTAAGACACGGTGGATGGTGTATTCTTACAGCCCGAAACTTGACCAGGCCTGAAAGCAGAAAATCAGCATTTGATGGTAAGGCTCCGAATCAGGTCTGAACACAGGAAAACTGAAAAAAGGTAATTGATGAAATATAAAAAGTTCAAAACTCATAGAGCATCTACTAATCTAAGAAAATATATAAATATATAAAATCAAGTAAAAAGAATCACCTGCAACCTTACTTTTTTGACCTGATAGACAAGATACTGCTGAAATACTCCTACAAACAATTAACATTAAGCTTCGATCAAATAAAGAGCAAGATGATGAGAAGTAATGCATATTCAACTTTGAAAATCAGAATACAGTTTAAGAACTTCACTCATGAACCAAAAAACTGAAAGCCACGATAATAGCATAGCAATGTGCACCCCAATCATTTATTGCATTATTGAATCTTAAATTGGTCAGATCACTTAATATGTTGATCAGGGGTAATGATTACGCGTCCTTTTAAAACTAGAGCTCCAGAAGCGTCTTCCCAATAAATGTGGTCGGGTGCAGTAAAAAAAGAAACCTACTTTTTAACCAAATCTGCTAAATATCAGGATTAAGAAGATTATCTGATACTGTTCTAAGGTTCTTAACCGATGTGATAAAGCACAAAAGGTGTTGGAAAAGTCGTAGGATTGATTACGTGAATGAAGAGGTTGGAGAATGGCTAAAAACCAGTGTGAACGACAGCGACAGGACAGCAAATTTAAGCAGGAAGGGGCGGTTTCTGGTTGTAAATAGCAGATGGAAGCATTGGGAAAGTTTTAGTAAGCGAAATATGCGGTGGGACAGAGGGTGGAGCGAGTTTGATGGCTGTCCGGACTGAAAAAAGCAGCCAAATGACAAATCGGCTAGGCATGGGTGGCTGGACAAAGAGCAGGAACGAAAAACAGCGGGCAAATTACTACAAGTTGGAGGATGAAGAAGGCCTCCGAATGTCCGGGAGAGATCACCAAATCGATCCTCTCAGGCTACAAACACACAAATGAAAGAAAATCAAAGGATACAGCACTCCATTAGGAAAAATCAGAGAAAATATCTCCAAAATACATGAACTAAGCCAAAAGTCCCCAAACATAAAATACAGCATATAAATAATTCTCTCATAAAAACTAACTAGAAAATAGAGGAATAGAAAAAAAATCAACAAGGAAAGAAAAGAAAATGCTAAATTGGAAGTCTGCTTTCCTCGCTCCCGTCTGAATCCACAATCTATGCCTCCATGCGATCCCACGTTCCGTGGCCTCTACAATTCCTCAGACTCGAAATAGACTCTTCGCAAATTCTCCCGGACTAGGAAAAGCTTGTTCTTCTTCGCTGGAAAAACATAGAATACATTGTATGATGTTCTTCCCACAAAGCACCTAAGAAGATTTCCAACATTGTGGTTTACCCCTCCTATCTAGTAATCTGTCGATTGGTGCACAGTTGAACTGAAGTCAAATTTAACACCACGCTTACTACATAGGGGCTCCTTGAGATTGTTCAAAAACTCCTCTTTTTGATTTGAAGTGATGGCATGTTGGACGATTCTCAATAATGGAAAACAAGGGCGTGCAATGAGGTTCAGAAAATCCTGAAACTTCTTTATTGAGGGCCACACTACCTCAGATGTCATCTCTTTCATGGCACTATCATCTAAGCATCATCACAATGGCATCATTACACTGTTGTGGTCGAGGGAAATCCACTACAAAATCTATGCGCATATTCATCCCAGGCAACTTTAAAACACGCAAGTCATTCCAAAAACTATCCTAATAGAAGTAGTCATCATTTCGTGTCACAATCAGAGTTGGAGCTGCATCTGAGTTAGTACTCTCACAAATCAAGCTTTTAACCATCAAGTGTGCAACCTGCTTCTCCCACTCCTTATACTCGGTTGAGTGCATATGATAAGTTTGTATGGAGAAATCGACTCAGAAATAAAATATATAGCAGATTGGACAACACTCAAGGGTAACCACTTAAGAGAAAAATGGTCAGTCGTGATATCCGGAAACTCGTTCAACATGGGTTGTCCATTTTCGAGTATCAGCTCCAAAGACACACTATCTTTGTTAATCCTATTGTGATCTCTCAATTGGGCTAAAGTTTGAATCGCTAGCATATCTCTCTCATCGGATGAAGACTAAGACTTTTCTCTGACGACTTCATTCTCTCATGTATCCTTGTCCATTTCTTTAATTGCTCTTTGTTTAGTGAAAGAGATTTCTCTCCTATTTGGACAATTAGATGTAATATGCCTAAAGCCATAACACTTGAAGCATTTACTGGTGATGATGGATTGAGGAGTACTGGTGGGCTCTAATTTTTCTTCTCTATAAACTGGGTTTTCCTCTGGAGGGGTCGGTTGGGATATTCCACTAGGTGTACTCTTGTTGCTCAATTCTGAGGTTGTTATATTTGGAGAGTGGTGTGGACCTGATAATGCGATGTTGTCTCTCCACCTTTAAAGATAGAGTCTACCTTTAAAGATAGAGTCTAAATTTTGCTTGTAATATCTAACAGTGTTGAAATTTGACCACATTGCCAATAGACGGTCTTAATCCCCTCAGGTATCGAGCAATGATATTTTTCTCAGACTCCACTATACTACACTTCAACATAAATTGCCCGAACTCAACTGTGTAATTTTCTACTTATCTTGTTACTAAAACTAATTGAGTTTCAAGAACATATCATGCCTATAAGAAACTGGAAGGTATTTACATTGTATTTTTAGTTTCATCTTGAACCAGATTGTGATTTTATTTTTTCTCTCTTACTGTCCTAGGCGTTTCAAATTATCCCCTCACAAAGATGCACTATTCCTTAACTTAATAGTGGCTAGCTTCATCATTCTATCTAGTGAGACATCTTGGTACTCAAAGGCATGTTCCATTGTCTAGAGTAACTCGATAAACTCGTCTGGATTTATTTAACCGTCAAAATTCGGCAAGTCATTCACTCCAAAATTGTAACTTCTCTGGCATTCAATCCCAAATCGATGTGGCGTCAATTATTCCTCACTGGAAACATCCCGATAAAAGGGATTCACTTCCTCCCTTTGATTTGCCAAGTCACCATTGTGACAACGAGTGACCTCACCGAATCGTCTCTTCTCAAAGACGGCAAACCTCTATTGCATTTGGAAGATTTTTCGTTGCATATCATCCATAGTAAGCTCATGGACACCTCTTTGTAGATTTCACCTATGAGGTATTATGTTCATTTCTCTCGTTCAAGGTTTCGCCTAATGTAGAGTTGTACATAAAGGTTGGTCGAAGTTTAGGGTTTTGGTGGTCGGTGGTAAATGGCGATATTAATGATTTGGTATTGTGGGGATTTTTTAGAATTTTGGCCTGGGATAAAAAGGACAATTCTCTAAAAATTTAGTTTGTCGAGCTCTAATACTAGATGATATCATTCTAGGGTTCTTGCATGGCGTGATAAAGCACAAAAACTATTGGAAAAGTTATAGGATTGATTACGTGAGCGGGGAGGTTGGAGGAAAAGGGTGGTTTCTGGTTGTAAACAGCAGACGTAAGCGTTGGGAAAGTTGTAGGAAGCAAAATAGGCGGTGGGACAACAGGTGGAGCAAGTTCGACGGCCGTCTGGACTGAAAACAAAAACCAAATAACGAACCGACAAGATACGTGTGACACCTCGTTTCATCTCCTTGGGGGGTCGAAGAGAGGAACCAATGGGGTGTGTTTGTTCTACAAATTAGGACGAGACGAAGGCAGGATCAAGAAAATTCGTGGCAGATGCCGACTCCAATCGTGAATGACTTACCTAGAGAGAAGACAGACCTCGTGTGTTTGCAGCAGAGAGATCATCGTCGTCTGGCAAACCAAATCGAGCAGATGATCGACTTGGGTTCGAAAGAATGTGTCTACGAGTTTCGGTGTGCGATAGGAAGAAGACAGAAGACTTCTCGTTAGCCCTATGTGCATGCAAAAGAAGAGGGAAGCACGTACCTTAGCCAAACAGCCTCAACTACGACACAGGAAAGAGGAGTGGTGCACTAGATGATTGAAGGAATAAGAGAGGAAGGAGCTTCCGTGCGTGTCGGTAGGAGGCGGATCTCGCTGCAAAGGAGGAAGAAGGATCTCCAAGTGCGGGTAAGAGACACCGAAGCTTTAAAAGTTAAGGATTTAAAATTATAAATTTATAAATTTATATTATAATATAAGAATATTAATATGCATATTTCTGAATTAATTACTTTGACTTGTTGTTATATGTTTTTATTTTTTTTATTTTGTTTTTATTTTTTTTATTTTGTTTTTATTTGTTTCCTTACTAGTAGATCCTGAAATGAGCATTTATACCCATTTTTGCATCAATAAGATCACCTGGTTCTAATCTCAAAGTTAACATGGTATCAAAGCTATGTTCTAACCTAGTTGTCAGGTTTCTCCACTAACCGCCAGCTGGCAGACCTTCATTCTAGCATTCCAAAACAACTTCTCCCTCCAACTGCTCGTTCCAGCGGCTAGGTCTTCCTTCCAGGCGCAGAATGAAGGCAACAAAGCATTTCAAGCAAGAAAGCATTTGGAGGCTATGGAGCTCTATATTGTCGTTTTAACATTGAATATGGAATCTTGCCCTTTAGCAATATGTTTTTACATTTGTTTCGTTGCATATCAACCTCTCAGCCAAATTACTGATGTTATTGTAGATTGTAGTCTTGCTATTGCTCTCGTCTCTACTGATGCTACTGCAAATTCCAGGCCACTAAGGCTCCCTACCAGCTGTCGGATCCTCCCTCAGCCAGTCAGGTCTCTCTCAAGGTCGTCGGAGCCCCTCCAAATTGTCCTTCCAACCGACCAAATCTTCTTCGAGCCGCTGGAATTTTCCTATGCTCATCGCTTTTTCTCTGATCGCCAGAGCTCCATCCCGAGGCCATATCTACCAATGCAGGATCTTCCATTGTTGGTTCTTCCTCCTACGGTCAGAATATTCATGTTTCTCAACATACCGACATCTCCTTCAGCTCAGTCTGAATTATGGCGGACTCCACCACAGACCCACCTTCCGATGGTGTAGTTGAATCCAACGGAGGATCAACATCAAACTCAAATCCTCTATCGGTCGAAGCATTCGCCTGAGTCTCTAATAGTTCTCAACCCAGAACTGGTTATCCTACTTGTCATTACTATCGCAAACCCAACTACACTCATGATAATTGTTGGAAGCTCCACGAGAAACCTGCATCCAAACCTTCGGCCAAATCTTCTGTTGTTAAGGGTCACTATGACATCTAAATCCAACATGATACAGGCAATCTCTACCCAGAGCAATCTAAAATCCTCCAATTCTCTTAAAAGTCAAATGAAACACTTAATCAAGCTACTTGAATCCAATCTGCTCTCTTCCGACCCGTCAATCTCCCACGTTCATCAAAGAATCAAACTTATGACACTCGTTTCTTTTGCCCCTTCTGGTCCAAGGATCATTGATTCAGGAGCTACGGACCATATGACTGGAAGCTCTAAGGCCTTCTCGACATACTATCCTTGATCAAGGAAATATACTATTAAAATTGCTGACAGTTCTCAAAATTTCATTCCTAATAAAGGATCTGTTCTTTTAACAACAGGTCAAACTCTATAATCTGTGCTACATTACCTCTGCTAAAGTGTAACATTTTATCTGTCAGTGAGTTGACATATGACATTGATTGTATTGCTCATTTTTCCTCTGATGTTTGTGTTTTTTAAGATCGTCGTTTTGAGATGATGATTAGAACTGTTAAGCGGGTAAGCAGACTCTACTTTCAACAGAAAAGTACAAAAAATAAGAACACTCCAACCAGCAGTTGCAGTTTATCTTAGTCCACTAAATGTCCTATTATAGTGTTACACTATTGTTTAGGTCATCCTAGTTTCCAGTATCTAAAACAATTGTATTTGTTGATGTTTACTAATAAAAACTCTTCTAATTTCAAATGTGAAACCTGTCAGTTATTCAAATATCATCGTGTTTCTTATCCATCTCACAAGTACACACATTCTGCTCCTTTCTCTCGTATTCACAATGACTTAGGAGGACTCTCTCGCACTCCTAACTACATCAATAAATGTTTGTTTCTTATTTCAATTGATAACCACACTTAGATTACGTGAGACTATTTTAAAAGATAAATCTGAAGTTGTCATTTTCAAAAATTCACAACTTCATTTTAACCCAATTCAAAACTCTTATTCAAATCTTTTGGACTAACAATGATCATGAATTTTTTAACTTTCTATTAAGAGAATGTCTGATAGGTAAGAGAATCCTTCATTATAGCTAATATACTGACACTCCACAATAAAATGGGATACCCGAGAGAAAAAATCGGCATCTTCTCGATGTTACTCACTACATTATGTTTCACTCTAATGTCCCAAAACATTTCCGGAAAGATGTAATTTTTACAGCCACTTATTTCATCAATAGAGTTTCCTCAAAAATTCACAACTTCTAAACCCCTTTAGTCGTCTTGAGATCGTGTTTTCCTAACAATCGCATCTTCTCCACTTTAGATCCCAAATTTTTTAGGAGCACAACTTTTGTTCGAAACAAGATCCCAACTCGAAGTAATCTTGATTCCAGGTCCATAAAATATATTTTTTCTATGATACTCTGTTACTCAAAGGGAGTATCGGTGTCTTAACTCTATCACAAATAAAGTCTATGAGAGTGTTGGTGTCTCCTTTTTTGAAAGTGTTGCCTACTTTCCTAACTCGGCCTCCGGTGAGGGAGAGCTAGAGTTCTTAGACACTGTTACTTACCCTACCCCTGTGGATGTTCCCTCGACGTCACCTACCATCGAGAAACCCTCTACTCCTTTGGTTCCTCCCACTTCTCCTGCCAATAAGGAGCTCACTGTCCCTTGGGTTCCATCAGCACATCCTCGCACTCTTTGTGTCTACACTCGATGCACTCATTTAGATGCACCTACTCTGGAGCTCGTTAACCCCTTATTGGATCCTAAATCCCCTCCGGACGACATCCCAGTACTGCTCCTCCAAATGAAGAAGCTAGTTCCTCTAGTAAAGTGCGCAATCAGACAGGCTCTTTCTAGTCCATGGCAAACTATATCTCTTTTCGCAGATTATCACGAACCTACAGAGCATTTGTTACAGCTCTAACCAATCATCACCTTTCATCTACTATTGAGACTGCCTTAACAAACCCAGCCTGGAAAGTTGTTGTCCTTGAGGAAATAAATTCCCTTCAGCGGAACCATACTTGGGACATTGTTGATCTCGCTTGGGGCAAAAAAGAAGTGAGATGCAGGTAGATTTTTAGCAACAAGTTTAAATCCGATGGACCATTTAAACGCAATAAGGCATGGTTAGTCGTCAAATGGTGCTCACAGACCTACAGAGCTGACTATGAGGAGACATTTGCTTTTGTTGCTAAATTAAACATTATTCGGGTCCTCTTATCCCTTGTAATGAATCTGGATTGGTTTTTATTCCTGCTTGATGTCAAAAATGCATTCCTGAATGGCGATCTTACAGAGGTATACATGGTTTTTCCTCCTCGCTTTAACTCCACTGCCTCCAAGAGGCAAGTATGTAGACTGTGAAAATCCCTTTATAGATTGAAGCAATCACCACGGCTATGGTTAGAAAAATTCACAAAGGTGGTGTTAGGTTATGGATTCAATCAGGCTCAATCGGACCACACTCTCTTCTTCTAGCATTCCACCAATGGNCTATGGTTAGAAAAATTCACAAAGGTGGTGTTAGGTTATGGATTCAATCAGGCTCAATCGGACCACACTCTCTTCTTCTAGCATTCCACCAATGGCCCGGTAGCTATCCTTATTGTTTATGTTGATGATATTGTTTTCACAGGTAATGATCTAACAGCATCGGAGTTTGTGAAAGGCATTTTTTTTGCTTCTTTCGAAATGAAAATCTTGGGATCTCTCTAGTACTTTTTAAGCATGGAAGTTGCTCGATCACCTAAGGCTATTTGTCTGTCTCATCGAAAAAATTTGATTGACCTTTTGACAGAAAACAATTTTCTCCTATGCAAACAGTGACTGTCCCGATGGATCCAAATAAAAAACTTATTTATGTTCCCAATGCAGTTCTTATTAACAAAACTCACTACCACACCTCGACACATTCACGTACTTGGGATAGTCAGTCAATTCATCCATGATCTCATTGAGCACCATCTCCAAGCTATCCACTGGATTCTCCACTATTTAAAGTGTACATCGGCCTCAGATTTAATTTTTTTTCGTCACACCTCTCATTCTATTGCAATTTACAAAGACGCATATTGGGTTGGGTCCCTCCATGATCGACAATCTACATCGAGGTATTGCTCATTTTTGTGGGAAAACCTGGTCACATAGAAAAGCAAGAAGCAATTTGTAGTTGCTCAGAGCAGTGCATAAATTGAATTTTGATTCATGTCCCTAGGAATTTGTGAAGTTCTCTAGTTATGCATCATGCTCCACAAACTACGTATGCAGTCTCTACTCCCTTACAGTTGTTTTGTGTTAACAAGACTGTTATTAGCATTACTCACAACCCGGTCCAATATGATCGCACCAAGCATGTTGAGATTGACCGTCGCTTCATTAAGGAAAAGCTTGTTGAAATATAAATTTGATTTTAGTTGTTTAAATAATGCCTAATTTCTAGAAGCATGTCTTATCTAGAAGTTTATTCTAGAATATGTGATAGGTATGAAATTATTTGTAATCATTACATTGTAATTGTAGTGACATAATTCTAACCATTAATTAAAAGGGTGTCACTGGTATAAATAAGGGTGGTTTTTGAGTTTGTATCAAGTCAAGTAAAGGTGATCAACAAAAGTGAAGCTTCTTCCATAAATTTTTAGCTTTCGTCATAGCTTTTGTCATCTCCTAAAAACTTCTCCATTCCAACAAAGTGGTATCAGAGCCTAAAGGTTCCTTTATAGAGCAATGGGAAACGGTGGCATGGTTTTCTTTCAAGTTCTGATGATTAAGGAAAGCATCTACGACAATTGGAGCATCAAGATGAAGACACTCCTTGGAGCGCATGACGTTTGAAAGGTTGTGGAGAAAGGCTACGATGAGCCAAGCAACGAACCCGCTCTCTCCACAACACAAAAGGATAGCTCAAGAGACTTGCGAAAGAGAGACAAGAAGGCTCTCTACCTCATCTATCAAGCTTTAGATGAAGATGGTTTTAAGAATATCTCAAGTGCTACTTCGGCCAAGCTAGTATGGAAGAAGCTCGAGATTTCCTATAAGGGAGAAGAGAATGTTAAAAAGGTACAAGTTCAAACTTTAAGAAACCAATTTAATGTTTTGCATATGAAAGAAGGCGAGTTGGTCTCGATTACTTTCTAGAGTCATTACCATTTCCAATCAACGAAAAAGAAATGGTGAGAAATTAGAAGATCTGGTGGCTATCATAAAAAAATTCTTCGATCGTTAGATTCAAAATTTAATTGTATCACAACCACTATCGAGAAACCAAGGATTTACAAGCCATGACGATAGAGCAACTTCTGGGTTCATTACAAGACCATGAAGAAAAGAAGAAGATGAATGAAGAGATTATCGAACAACTTCTCAAGACGGATCTCCAACCAACTGAGAAAGATGAAAGCTTCAACAATATTAGAAGTCAACATGGAAAAGGTAGTGGACAAGGACGAGGTTATGCTAGCAAGCAAGGATGGGTACCAACACTAACTATGAGAAAGGAGAAAAATCTACAAGAGGACGTGGTAGAGGGCGCTCAAACTCGATGTATGATAAATCTCAAATGAAGTGTTATAGTTGTAACAAGTTCGGACATTATGCAAAAGAATGTAGAGCACCTAAGTACAAAGTTAATGAAAGAGTCAACTACATAGAAGAAAAAAGAGAAGAAGATTGCACTCTACTTCTAGCATATAAGGACAATGAAAGAGGTGAAGATAGTACATGGTACTTGGACACCGGTGCAAACAATCATATGTGTGGGAGACAAAGCATGTTCGTAGAGCTTGACGAATCATTAAGCGACAATGTGTCTTTTGGAGATGAGTCCAAGATAGAGGTGAAAGACAAAGGTAACATTCTCATCCGTCAGAAAAATAGGAAGCATCAATTTATTTCTAATGTTTATTTTATGCAGAATATGCATAACAACATCTTGAGTTTAGGGCAACTCTTGGAGAAAGGTTATAATATTCACTTGAAAGAAAATACTCTATTCTTAAAAAACAATATTAGTGACTTGATTGTTAAGTGTCAATGTCTAAAAAAAGAATGTTCTTGTTCAGCATTCAAAATGATATTGTCAAATGTCTTAAGACCTGTTATAAAGAAGCTTCTTGGCACTAGCATATTTGATTTGGACATCTCAACTTCGGAAAACTTGAATTACTTTCAAAGAAATAAATGGTGAAAGGATTACCTTGTATCAGCCACCCTAATCAATTATGTTAAGGATGTTTACTCGGAAAGCACTTCAGTAAAAGTTTTCCAAGGGAGTCGACTTCAAAAGCCCAAAAGTCTTTTGAGCTCATACAAACAGACGTTTGCGGTCCAATAAAGTCAAGCTCACTCGGTAAGAGCAACTATTTTCTTCTCTTCATAGATGATATTTCACAAAAAATGTGGGTATATTTCTTAAAACAAAAATCATAGATTTTTAGAATATTCAAGAAGTTTAAGGCAGATGTAGAGAAAGAGATTAGTTTCAGGATCAAAACTATGTGATCTGATCGAGGAGGAGAATTCACTTCAAAAGAATTTTAAGAATTCTGTGAAGCCAACGGAATATGTCGACTTCTAACTGTTCTAAGATCCCCAAAAAAATGGAGTAGCAGAAAGAAAGAATAAAATGATCCTCAACATGACAAGAAGCATGTTAAAAAGCAAGAGATTGACCAATGAGTTTTGAGCAAAAGCGATTGCATGTGTTGTTTATTTGGCTAACTGATCACCAGCAAGAAGTGTGTTGGGAAAGACATCACGAGAAGCATGGAGTGAAGGAAGCTCGGCATCTCTCATTTATGAGTTTTTTAATTCATAACTCATATACACATAACCGACGAAAAAAGAAGTAAGTTGGATGACAAGAGCGAGAAGTTCATTTTCATTGGTTACAATAACAACTCGAAAGGCTACAAGTCATACAGTCCAAAGACATAGAAGACAACCATCAACAGAAATGTCATATTCGATGAAGGAGGAGAATGAGACTGGGGACCACATGATGAGAACAACTTTTTCCCATACTTTCAAGAAGAAGACGCAGAGCAGCCACAGATCGAGCAAGCAAGAGAAGAGTCTACTCTCCACAAACAACATTAACTGCAAGTACTCAAAATGACTCATCGTCGTTAACTTCAAGAGAAAATTTAAGTGAAGGAATATCACGCTTCAGAGATTATAAGATCTTTATGAGGTAATTATGAGTCAAGATAATCACTCTTTTTTGTCTCTTTGCTAACTGTGAACACATGGATTTCCAAGAAGCCATACAAAACAAAAGATGGAAAGATTGAATGGATGAAAAAATCAAGGCAATCGAGAATTATGACAAATGTGAGCTAGCTTCACTTCCTAAAAGGCATAAAGCAATTGATGTGAAGTGAATGTACAAAGTAAAGAAGAATTTCAAAGGAGAAATTGAAATATACAATGCAAGATTGGTGGCAAAAGACTATAGTCAAAGAGCATCGACTATGATGAGGTATTTGTCCATGTTGTTCGATTAGAAACTATTAGACTGATCATCTCTTTGGCAGCTCAAAATAAGTGAAGAATACATTAAATGGATGTAAAATATGTCATCTTGAATGAAATACTTAAAAAAAAGTCTACATTCAGCAGCCACCAGGGTATGAAGACAAAGAGCAAGAAGACAATGTTCTAAAGCTAAAAAAGATCCTCTATGGGCTGAAGCAAGCACCAAGAGCATGGAATAGCCGAATAGACAAGTATCTGCAAGAGAAAGGGGCATCATGAAGTGTTCTTATAAGCATGTTCTTTACATCAAGAATGAGGATAAAAATGTCTTCATTGTTTGTTTGTATGTCGATGACTTGATCTTCACCGAAAATAATTTTAGCATGTTGGAAAAGTTCAAAGAAGCGATGACAAAAGAGTTCGAAATGACAGATATTGGGCTCATAGCATACTACCTTGGCATTGAAGTCAAACAAACGGAAGATATGATTTTCACATCTCAAGAAGGTTATGCAAGAGAAATATTGATGAAGTTCAATATGGATAATAGGCGACCTATAAAAACTACTGTAGAATGTGGAGTCAAGCTGTCAAAGTGTGATGAGGGAAAAAAATTTGATCCAACGGTTTTTAAGAGTTTGGTTGGAAGTTTGCGCTACTTAACATGCACAAGACCTGATATTTTTTATGTTGTTGGTTTTGTCAGTCGCTACATGGAGACTCTGACTGCTACCCACCTGAAGACCGCTAAAAGAATTATGCGTTATATCGAAGATACAATTGATTTTGGCTTACTTTACTCATCATCCAATAATTTCAAGCTTGTAGGATATAGCGACGGTGATTGGGCTGGAGACATGAATGATAGAAAGAGGACTACAGGATTCGTGTTCTTTATAGGAAACACTGTTTTCACTTGGATGTCAAAGAAACAACCAATTGTCACTCTTTCTACTTGTGAAGTAGAGTACGTGGTCGCAACCTCATGTGTTTGTCATGCAATTTGGCTTTGAAACATATTAAAGGAATTAAGTTTACCACAAAAAGAGGTGATCAAAATTTGTATCGATAACAAGTCTGCAATCGTGCTAGCAAAGAATCAAGTTTTCCACGAAAAAAGCAAGCACATTGATATGTGTTATCACTACATCAGAGAATGCATTGAAAGAAAATAGATATAGGTGCAGTACGTGAAGTCTCAATATCAAGTTGTAGATATTTTTACCAAACCACTCAAGAGTGAAGACTATTAAAATGAGAAATTTACTTGGAGTCACAAATCAAATTTAAGAGGGGGTGTTGAAAAATAAACTTGATTTAGTTGTTTAAATAAAGCTTAATTTCTAGAAGCATGTCTCATCTAGAAATTTATTCTAGAATATGTGGTAGGTATGAAATTATTTGTAACCAATAGATTGAATTGTAGTGGCAAAATACTTGTCATTAATTTAGGAGGTGTCACTATTATAAATAGGGGTGGAGTTTTTGAGTTTGTATCAAGTTAAGTAAAGGTGATAAATAAAAGTGAAGCTTCTTTCATAAATTTTTAGTCTGTCATATCCCAAAAGCTTCTCCATTCCAACAAAGCTCAAGTATGAAGAATTTTGTGTTTTGTTTGTGTCATCTAGTGATCGGCTAAAAGATATTCTCACAAAGAATCTTCCTTGGCCACTATTCGATAATTTCAAATTCAAGTTGAACATGACTGACATTTATACTTCAACTTGATGGGGAGTATTAGAATATTAGAATATTAATATACATATTTATGTATTAATTGCTTTGTTTGGTTGTTATTTACTTTCATTTTTTCCTTTATTCTATTTTTATTTGTTTCCTTACTAGTAAGCTGTAATGAGTATTTATACTCCTCTTTGCATCAATAAGATTCATCTAGTTCTATTCTCAAAACTAACAATTTAATAAATTATTAATTATTAATTATTCATAATAAAGTTTAATTAAATCATAATTCAAATTAAAGAAAATTTAGATTTGGATCGAGAAAAACGTGGCAGTAGCAAAGAAAGGTTAGGGTTTGATTTATGCAAGTTTTAATTGTTTATTAAATCTATGAGCTAAGGCTACATATAATGAATTTAATGTGAATAAATAATAATAATAATAATAATAATAATGAATTGTTCATAATATAAATGTATATATATTTATATAAATCTTAAATTCTAATTGAAATGATGCAAATTACATAAAATAACTAGAAAATTAAATTAGGAAGACCAAAATTTTATTGTTAAAATTTTATCGTTTAAATTGTCTAAAAGAAATATTTAAATTTATATTATGAAATGAAGACAATAATTAGCTTAATAATAATAAAATAATTATTGTATGACACATCAAAGGTAAAACGAAGACAAATTTAATTCTAATAATAAAATTAATATTTTATAAAAATAATGGTAATAATAATTCTTTATGCATTTGACTATAGTTTTTCAATGGAGATAAGTGAAGAGAATGATTGATTAGCAAATCATTAGTCTTTAGGATGAGTACTCATGTTCTTATGTTATGGTAATATTTTTTCTTCTTTTATATCAAATGTATTTACCGGTATTGTCACTAGTTATATTGAAATTACTACAAATTAAGGATTTATGATATTGTTGAACTTTTATTCATATAACAGAAATGATGCGTATTCAACATTGTTTAAATTATTATTAATATTAAATGTTATACAAGTATATTGATTGTTATACAGATGAGAATAAAAAAATTATTATTATATTGTGATTTTCAATATATGTTTGTATGTGCATGATTGGTTATGATAGAGTCACTTATTTATAGTAGTAGCAGGTAAATGCTAAAGTACCCATGCACGTAAATGAAAAATAATATTGATATTACAGTACTTTAACTGGTAATTTTTTTTAGATTGTGACTTTATGGTGGTTATACAAATATAAAATGAGATAGGTATATTATTCATATAGTAAAACATCTTGAATAATATGAAATATCGTGAGTGATCATATTCATTAAATATAAAATATGTACATTGATTTATTAAAAACTTGACTGGCATGCGTATTTCTTTCCATTGTGTTATTGTAGTCTAGGAGTGCGAGCATTCACTGGCTTTTGTTAACTTAGTGTTGTTTTAAACTTAATATTCAAGTTTAATTAATTGATTAAAAGATGAGCAACAAACTTGTGTAGGCAATATCAAGAGAAAACTAAGGACACATCACTTCAATAGAAAAAATCAAAAGAAAACATCTCCAAAATATATAAACTAAGTTAAAAGTCCCCAAAAGCATAAAATACAAGAAATAAATAATTCCATTATAGGCAAACCTAATTAGAAAATAGAGGAACGGGAAAGAAATCAAAAAGAAAAGAAAAGGAAAGGCTAAATTGGAAGTTGGTGTTCGCCGCCCATCCAAAACAGCGATCTGCGGCTCTACGCGATATCGCGTTCCGCAACCTCTATGATTTTGCAATCCCGTAACAGGCGCTCATCATTATTGTGCTTATCTTCAAATTTAAATAGATATTGCGAAAAAAAAAAAAGCTTCACCAAATATGCAGCTTTGTATATGATAATGGACTGGCAAATTTAAAGACTTAAAGACAAATATTTGGAATAAGGCTCATATGATGATAATGGCGATCTAAAGTTGTTACAAGCGGGATCTTTTGAAGCTCAAAAACATTCTATCCCTACTCAACTACCATTCTCCTATTGGGCTGGTAATTATTCATATATATCTGGTAAAAGGATGTTCCCACGCTCTAGTATCTCATAACTTCATCATTGTAATGTTTTCCAACAGAATAAGGAAAGAGACCTTTTTTAAGTGGTTTGACTTTTACTCTGCCTTGGATCCATCCCCAAAAAATGTGAGCAGTTTGGTAATTTGAGATTATTCAACTGTATTTTCAGAAAATTTATTATTTGTGCTGCCATACTCAATCATGACATAAAGGAAAATGACTCTAAAATGCAGCAACTGAACTACTGGCAAAGATGGTTTCTTGGTCATAATAGGTTAATAGGATAATCCTTTGATTCCTCTCTATGCTATTTAATAGCTTTTCATTAAGATTAATGGATTGTTGGATATTCTGACATTAACGTAATCAAGATAAACTAGATGATCATGTTGGTTTAACAGAAAAGTCTTTTTAATAACACGGAAGATTTTGATTCAGCTAAAACAAATATTAGATTAGGGAATTCAAAAAGGATATAGAGTGATATGCAGTCAATTAGAGTAAACACTATAGTCAACAATTTACAAAAATAAATGGCAAAAGAAGTATTCCTAAAATCAATCCCAAATTGATTATACATGAGATAAAGATACTTGATAACGGAATAAAAGTATCAAGGATTTATTAGGTACGTCAAATGTTCATGCACTCCCAGAAATATTAACAATATTGCCAAATCTTTTAGACTAATTCCCTGATAAAAACAGTGAATATGAAAGAATGAATATGATGATAACTGTAGCGTCGACAAGATACAAGACCTGTAATTACTAGTAAGATGATATTGCAACTGCAAAGCATTGCTGGTATCAGTTTCGGCATGAGAAAGAATATCCATGGTGCTGCAGCTGCCACAACCACACAACCTGCCTAGAAGCAAGAAAGCAAAAAAGATAAAAATAAAAAAAGAAAACAAAAAAAAACAATAAACATTAGGCACTTGTATGGGCAACATCGTCATCATCAAAATTAGCCTAGACCAAGTCCCAACTATTTGAGGTCAACTATAGGAATCCTCGCTTTCAATTTGTTCATGTTGGAGAGAAGATAATCTATACTCTACAAATCATTTTGAATAACTTATATTAATGTTACACAATGCCCACCCTTTCTCCCTTCCAATCCTCAAACACTTCGGTGGGCAAATAATTACCAAAAATATTTAGGGCATTTACATGAATGCCACCCAATTCATATGTATTTGCGTATCTAACGTTTAAACTTTATTTTTTAAATTTATACCAATCAAATCTCTCCTACTACATCAAAAATACCACTATTTTAGCTTTTAAAAAGTGAAATAAACCTTTTCGTGCATAAATTAGATGTTATGTATGTAAATATTAAAGTTTAGGTGTTAGATATGTATATACATAAGAATATATAGGTAAATCTCCCATTATATTTTGATACGTGAAATATCGGAGTGAAGGAAAAACGACCATGAGAAAATAATGCATAAATTTTCATGAGGTTACAAAATAGAAATAATCATTATAGTCGATAAATAATATCTTTGAAGTGTAGGGCATCCCCCGGGTCTACAAGCAACTAAATAAGTATAAAGTATACTTGCCAATAGTATGCAGTACAAAATACTGCCAAAAATACTTCTAGGATGTCGATGACTTGATAAAGGGGCTTCATGCAATAAGTCGACAAACCTAAGAAAATAAAATTAATTTCAATATAAAACAAAAGAAATAGAAGATAATTTTGACTAAAAGTTACAGCAACAACAAAAACTCCATTGTCAAATAATCCAGGATTTAAATAAATCCAGCCATTTAAATAAATGTTGTGAATTTACGATTGCAACATTACAAAATGTCACATTGCCTTCAAAATGGCTGGTTCATGTATGAGATTCAACAATGGTATTCTAAATGAGATGTAAAATTTCAAGTACCAAATGTTTTTTCAAAGCTTTAGAAAAAATTAACATAAATAAGAAGTAAATTATTAGATGCTTCATGATTCCAAGGACTAGTTTTTTTGTCAATGTCTTAACATCAAAAGAGGTTCGCTAAAACAACAGAAGTTGACCATAAAGTGCAATGGTTTAATTTGTCGTTGATAATTATGATAACAATCTGCCATTGAAATACTACCTCCATGCACAAGAATAACAAAAAGCAGCAATATAATTAGGTTGAAGATGTTAACAAAAAAATAAGTTAGTGATATTGCCTTTGATTTCTAAAGTTGCAGTTATCAGTTCAAATCTCTTCAAAAAATAATAAAATCAATAAAAAAAGTCAAACTAACGATTTGAGAAAGTTAAAGATTCTCAACAATTGACGAACTAATGATGAATTAGGAGTTAAAATAAATATAAATTTTGATAAAAAGATGACGGATTAAGTAAATTTGGAAGGTTTAAAAGCAAGTGTAGAATAATTGCAAAATCGATTGATAGAAAAGTAACTTTATATTATTTACATCCAAACTTTTAGTGATTATTTCATGAAATAATACACAAAAGTTGCTATTTAAAGTAAACGCACGAAGAGAGGAATGCAAAATGTGTTACATTGGAGTGAAAGCGCGTGTGTATTCAATGATAGAGTTCACTCTCTTATGTGACTGGTTAGAGACGCCTAAAGAAAAGAGTTACATATCCTCAAGGTTTAGGTTTGAAAAAGGCTATGAGATGAAAGTGTCTTTAATTATAAAATTATAGTCAATAAAACTGATGGATGTGTTATACTTTAAGATAAGATAAATCCTTAAAACATTAAGACAAATAGAGCTAATAAATGATTAATCTTTTGTCCCAACAATGTAAGTTATAAGTGATATTTTCATATGCATGCATCTTCTAATTTTTTAATTACTATAGTTTAAAAATGTAATTATTCACTAGATTGTTTAACATATACATTATTCGACAATCATTTTCAGAAAAATCTCTTGTAACCTATATAAGAAAAAGAAGAAAATTCAGTGAGTTTTTATTATTGATTTAGATTAAGAAAAGTATAATGAATTCAATGAAACTTCCTATAAACCTTATTTTAGCTTCCTAGATTTCTTGCCTTAGCGATTCATTAACACAATATCTTGAGGATTCAACATCAATAGCTTAAGGAGTCACAGTTTAGCATCCCTTTTTTTTCTTTGTTTCTTTCCATTTTTCCTATTAATTCTCGCTATCTTAATGTATACCTCACATTGAAGCAAGAGAAAGAGGGGGAGGTCGGGAGAGAATTTTGCAAGATTTGATCATTTTAACTAAGCACTTGAACATAAGAGAAATCCTTGAAGATTTAACAGATTTTTTTAAGAATTGTGACCAAATCATAAATATTATATGTATCCAGTAATGGATAATAAAAATTTATGAATAGTCAACTTAGGAGTGATTAAAATGATAATGCTAAATGATTTTGAGGCAAAACTATAATTGATTGTATGGGACAGACTATTGGAGCATTAGAAAATAAAAAATAAGAAAGTGAAACAAAAAGTAATTAACATTATGATAACTAAGCAGTCAGTCCAATAACAGGTAACTAGAGCGAGTGTTTCCCGTATAATCTTATCAATGACATTGCCCCCAATAATTTTACAACTTCCAGTTTGGTAGCCAGCCTATAGCTCTTCAGATTTCTGATGGGACAAAAACAAACAAACCACAAGCACAACTTCGCATAATTCGAGAAGTCTAATCAATAAAATCATAAAGAGAACGCATTCATCTGACAAAAACTTTAATCGACCTATCACAAACATCAAAACATGAGGATCCAGTCCCAGAAATTCCAATTTTTTTAAAAAAAGGTACAATCTGCGGGGCATATGTTGCCTGAATTGGAGCATTTCATAAGAATTGAAGGGTGGGATGGAAGAGGATGGGAGAAATAAAACGTAGGGATTTGGAAAAACTTACAAACTATTTTCATCGACGGCGGTAATGGAGGAGGAGGTCGCGTTAGCCATGTCCGCAACCGATTCCCCACACCTCTCCTTTCCGTATCTACCGTTCTATCTGTTCTCTCATCAGAATCCCGCCAGTTGCCGAGCCGACGCCTCGATTTTCCGGATGGTGTCGAATCCCGATCGATCAAATTTGGTGAGGTTACCTGATTTGATAAATGCAGCCTCCGGGTCCGAAAATAATATGGGCGCATGTTATATCTTATAACTTCTATATAATTTATTTATAATTTATTTGGACTTATAAATAAATTTTACGTTTCTATTTTCACATATTTGTATGTTACATATAGATAACATAGAAATTATAGGGAGGTTACGATGGATATAACCAGAATATAATACTGATATAATTTTCATTATGTGGGCAGCGTTGTGTACGTCTTAAATACATAAATTTTTTCCCTCTGGGTGGCTGTGCAGAAATGATGTGGTGTTATATCTCATTTTTTTCTATTTATCAAAATTATATTTTATATTTGTTCTTAATAAGTTATATTTTTCTTACAAGATCTGACTATATATGACTGTCTGTGTTAGCGGCTAGAAAAATTTAAATCAAAAGAAAGATGAAAAAAAACTCCTTAATTACCTATATTAGCAAAAGATGCAAGCATTTTTTT
>NEWO01000055.1:1280675-1298908 GCA_003013225.1 Phalaenopsis aphrodite | reverse complement strand
TGTTCTACTATTGGTAATATAGAATGCCAAATATTCTGACATGTAATTAATTATTCATAAAAAAATTAACGACAACAATAAAATATTTCAACGTAGTTGAAATAATTTAAAGTGTTTAGAAAATTACTAAATTTAAAATATTAAAAATTCTATTATATCTATATAGGTCATTGTTACACTAGAAAGTCTAGATATTATTTCAAGTTCATTCGGGACTAGTAGCCTGCGCAGTCAGGTTTTCAGGTTGTATGTAGAATCATATAATATTAACAATTTAATTGACATTTACTTAAATCTAATTAAAATTACTTCAGTTATAACAATAAATTATAAATGCTACAAAATATAAAGTGCTAATTGTTCTGATATATGCAATGAAAAAAATGTTTTCGTAGCTATAAAAACTTTCAGATGATGAGTATGGTACAAATACCACTTATTTCCCAAGTTCCTCAGAAAGTTTAAGCCTTTTTGCCAACATCCTTTATAGCTTCAAAATCACTATATTTCATATACATATAAACTCAATCTGAGGGTTATTCTATCATTCCCTCGTAATAAGAAATATTGCACGCTAAAAATAAGCATAAATAAACTGCATTTAGATTTAAATAAACTAATATGAAAACATATTATTCGTACCTTACAAGCAATGAAGTGCAAGACAAGATCCAGGCGATACGGGTAGCATTTTAACTTGGCGCAAATAACATAAATAATATATTAACATTATTTCGGCATGTAATTAATAATTCATAAAAAAATGGCATCAATGAAATATTTCAACATAGTTGAAATAATTTAAAATATATTAAAAAATTACTAAATTTAAAATGTTAAAAATTATGTAAAATCTATATAGGTCATTGTTACACCAGATATTCGATGCACCACTTCAGACTGATAGCTTTACGCCATTGGGTTTCGAGGTTGTAGGTTGACTCATACAATATTAACATTTCAATTGACATTTACTTAAATCTAATTAAAAATCACTTCTGTTATAACAACAAATAATAAGAGTTGCAAAATATATTATGCTAACTGTTCTAGTTTATGCAATGAAAAAAATGCATTCGTAGATATAAGAACTTACAGGTGAGGAAGGTGGTACAAAGACTGCTTACGTCACAAGTTCGCCTAGGCAATTTAGGTCGTTTTGACAATGTTCTTTATAGCTTCAAAAGTAATATATTTCATGTACATGTGACGTTGACCTAAGGATTATTCTATTGTTTCCTCTTAATAAGAAATATTGCACAATAAAAATAAATATAAATAAGCAACATTAAACTTTAAATTAATTTCATATAAAACTAAACTGTTCTTACATTGCTAACAACGATGTGTAATAAAAGATCTCGACTACACGAGCAATAATTCGACACAACAAAAATAATTCATAACGGTTTCTGACGGCATTTCAGCGTATCGTTATAATTTAAATATGTTACGGACAACATTTCGATACAGCAGAAAAAAATTTAAAAATTAAGAAATTTACGGGCAAAATAATGATGCGGGACAAAAATTTATTAAAAAAAAAATTAGCAAAATTTTATTATATAGTACATAATTTAAAACAGTAACGAGCATTATAAGAGCATATTACTAAAAAATCAATGAGGTAAATTAAAAAAAATATTTAAATACATATGCTCTTTAAAAAAAAAAGCATGCTCCCTCTGATGATAAGAATAACTAACCGCTCTTTTTTATTATTTCTCAAAAAAAAAAAAATTATAATAGCCACCGCGACATTTTGAATATTTTTTTTCTTAGCAACTTCGCTGCTACTTCAAAGAGCTATAACTGCCCCAAACAGACCCTTAGTGGTACTTATATTAATGAAATTAAAAAAATATGTCTAAATTTTTATTTCAGATTAAAAATTGAAATTCAAATACCTTAGTATTTGCGTAAATGCATTACTTAGTATTTGCATATCAAGAAGAAGATTAAGTTCTGCTCAGTTGGAATAGACATCAACACCTGCAAAAATTTTTGTTTGGTGAATCAACAAGAGAAAAAGATCTCCCAAAATTCTTTCATAAGTGGCAAATTTTCATCATTTCAGATCGCAGTTGACCTCCTACAATTCAAAGAACACGGCTTTTAAAAAAAATGTTGAATGATAATCGTTATTTCAAACGAAGCTTTAGTTGTATTTTCTCTATCGTTATTGCTTTCATTTCATTCGAGTTTCCTTCACTTATGTGAGACAGTTTCGATGAAGTTTGATGTTACTTCATTTATCAGTATCTTTAGCATATATTGGGACTCTATTATTTATATGGCCTATCATATATCATATTATGCTATTTTGATGAAATTTTAAAAAAGAAGTATTTAGAGTATAAAAATGTGTGTTTTGAATCATACTGAAACATACATGCAAAATTATGTTTGCAGTTTATTTAAACAAAGACTGAACATGATTCGAACTGTGCCACTCGAGCATCATTCATATCATAGTTGGATATTATTTGAGCCTCATTTGAATGTGGCTTGAATCATATTTGAATACTTGCTCAAACCCTGGTAAATTATTTTAAAAAGATGAATCGAATATCAATATTCATGTACTTATGAAAAATAATAGAAATGAGATAGACAAATGGGATAGACATCCATTAACAAAATATTAATGATACAAAACTATTTTCTTGGAGATTTTATATGCAAATAAGTGTAGCAAGGAATAAGTTGATTCACTGTGTTCTATTACTGTGGGTGATGATGTTATTAACGTAGAGCACTCGTCTTTAATATGAGCATAAATGTAACTTCAATTTTTGTACCCCTATGTCTACAAATAGAGGATCATTTTATAAATAAAAGGTTAAACAATTTTCTCATTTTACTATTCTGTAGAGCACTCGTCTATCTCTCTTTCTCGTTTCCCCTTGCTATACGCTCTATTTCATGAGTGTGATCCACATGACAATCTCGAATTCAACATGTCCTAAAACCCTTTCTATGATTTTATTAATACAGCTTTTCAGAATAACAATATCACATACATTCATATGGAGTACATCAACATTAACATACGTATAATTAGTACACCGTATATATAAAATTTGCAAGGCTTTGTTTTCCAAAATTACATTAAAGAAAAAAGAAACTTAAAAATATATACAACACGAGAAAATGGCCAGAGAAAGATCGAAGAATTGAGCTGCTTATAGCTCGAAGAGATCAATCTCAGTGCCAGCCATCGCTGCCATAATTAAGAAAAATCAAACAAGAGGCTATTAGAAAAAAGACACAAAATCCTCCTTTAATTAGCTGCAAAAGCCGCCAATAATACATGTGTGTTATATTTAATTAATGATAATTAAGATTAATTAAGATTGATAGAAGAGGCCAATCTCTCACTAATTAACTGCCAACCGCCAGCTTCGCTAGGGCTCCAACGGCGAGGGAATTAATATAGGTGCATGGTTCAAGCATGGCCGAGTTCCATCGCTTGTCGTTGAAGTTATCGTAGCGGTCGGGGCCGCCGACTATAGCTCCGGTGAGCTCGTTAGGATTTGGTTGGTCTTTGTTGAGCCACTGCACGAAGCTCATCCCGCAGTTCACTCTCTGGCCAATTGGGAGAACCGGAACTGAAGATCCTCTGTGATGGGCCTGCGTTGGAGACTTGTCACCGAAACCAACCATATAAGATCTTCCAAGAGGATTGCTGCCTAGTATATAGTCCATCTGCAAGAACATATTAATTATTTAGGGTTTTGAAATGGGTACCTCTCTCTCTCGATAGAAATTTGATCGCATAACGAGCCACGAGTCAATTTCAAGACGTACTAAATCTATTCGAGCTGACCCCTAATGTGGAAGTCACACATACATCGCCATACATTCACGTGAATATGATGTGACTTTGACTTTGTTGTATGTACCCGTGTGACATCCATATGTAATAAATATTTCTCCATTTTTAAGTACCTGTTGCTTGGCAAATTGCCATAAGCGAGAGGGTTGAATCTCCTGGTTCCCACATTTGACTGTTTGGTGATTTCTTGCGAGTATATCACCATAAATGCTGAATAAGAAGGCTGTGCCAGTGACATATTGTGTATTGGCACCATCCCGAATATGAATAAGACCGCCTGAAACAAAAATATTTTGTGTATTGGATCTCTTTATATAATTAATTAATTAAATGGACGAGGGGCTAGTTTTGTTTTCCAAAACCCACAAGAAAAAGAGGCATTAGCATGCTTTCCACCCAAAGTCTGATGTATTTACATGTTTAACACAAAGTTTATCATTTTATATTTATATCATCAAAATCTTTTATATCATTTCAAAAGTATTGCTATTTTAATTTTTAAAGGGTGAAATGTACAATTTCATACATTGATAAGATGACATGATTGTAAGGAAAAAAAAATTACGTGTAAGTTATGTGAATTCATAGGAGTTGAATGGTATATTATATGTAAATCTTCTTTAAAAAAAAAAAGTAAAAGTTTTACATTCATGCATGGTCCTCAAATTCTTAGTATTTGTATTATCTAATTAACACCTAAATATCAATTTTAACATATATATCACTTATGCATGAAATAATAGTATTTTTATGCGATACATGAAAGTTTTTGGTGGTACAAATATATAAAATAAAATTTAGATATTATATGTGAAATACATGAAAATTGGGTAGTATATATATATGTAAATGTCCCAAAAAATAAGAGAAATTATTAATGTATAGATAATGCATGCATGCAGACTTCAGTATGACATGATTGTATTTTATAGACAACTCAAAAATACAACCAATAGAACCATGTTGTACTGAAGACAGTCATACTATTTTTTCAAAAAAATAGAGAGAGAAAATACCTGGTGAAATATACACTTGGCGGAAGGGGCTGTCAGGGATGATCGAGCACACAAAGTAGTCTGCTTGAACCTTGAAATTCTGTTCACCTCCTCCTTCGTAAATGTTCATCTAAAATATTATAATTGAATCGGTAAAATACATACATGTTTACATGCATGAATAAATTGACCTCTTACCCAATTTCCATCAAGCTATACTGCTATATTATACGAAGTGAAAAGAGACTTAAATTAAAACCTTCTATTTTTTCTAAATCAATGCATAAATGTCTAATCAAAACTATTGCTTTAGCAAAAAATGTTCATGAGGAGCTTTAGAAAATGAGCAAATTTATCATTTCCCAGACAGTTCTATATATTTGTTTAATTTCTAACGTATAGGTGGCATTTTAAAGAAGATTATATTTATGTACCCCGGCCAGGAGAACTTGGGCCCCAGCATACTTAAGATCCCAGCCGAATTCTGCAACATTTGCTGTAATAGCTTCCTCTGTAATGTATTTGTAGTACACATCTCTCCTCGTTGCTATGTACAACCATGAAGCAGCCCACAACAACTCATCCTGCACCCATAAACATTTTAACACCATCACCCTTATCATACCATATTTCTTTAAATAAACAAATACATTTAATTTATAAATATATAAGCTAGGGGGAGAGAGATGAGTTACATTATAACCAGAATAGGAGCAGTAGAAAGGGCATTCGCCATCATAAGTTCCCTTGTAGTTCCTAGCAAACTCAAACAGCTGTTTCAGGCAAAATCCCAGAAAAGGAAAACAATGGGCAGTTCAGCGAAATAGATTTGAAGATTTAAGAATTGTTTTAGTAAAATAATATGTTCGGGGGTGTAATTTGATACAAATAATGATGATTTTGTTACCAATTTGGCTTTATTGAGAAGGCGACGGGCATAAGGGCGGTCAGTCTTTCTGAAAACAATGGAGGATGCCGCCATGGCCGCTGCTGTTTCTGCTGCAATCTCGGTTCCAGGTGTGTTCTGATCAATCTTGTAAAGTGTTCTGGGTGTTTCCATGTTTTCTGGCCTCACCCAACATTCGTGATCGGCAACTGGATCGCCCACCTTCACGTTTCATAACAAAGTTTAGTTTTTAATATTAATCATAAATTAATATAATGTGCTTCGAAAATTAACGCATGAAATTAGAATGCCATATGTTTTATCTCAATAAAAGCAGTTTGTTGCTTTATATTTTGAAGATTTGCATACATACCACTGATCAATCCTTGTGCATTTGCATTTCTAACTGCTAAAAATTCAATTTTTACATCACGTACCAACTTTATTATGCATGAACATGTGTATTTCACCTTTTAAATATTAAAATGGTGATCTTTTTTTATTTGATATGAAAGATTTGGGTGATATAAATGAAAAAGCAAAATTTAGGTGTTAGATATGTAAATGCATAAGAATTGAGGGGCGTGTATGCAAATGATCCTTAATGTTTTCGCTCTTATAGATTTACATCAATAAAAATACGTTATGCATTACAAAAATTTACATACACATGTCCTTAAAATTTAGAAGACAAGATACATATATATATATATTAAGAAAGAAAAATAGATAAACCTGAACCCAGAGTGTATTTTTACGTGCGGCAGTTTTGAGAAAGTAATCTGTTCCCCAGCGAATGGCAGCTTGAATATTTATAAGCTCACCAGCAGCTTGGAGCTGATTGTTGTAGGCGAGGGCTGTCCAAGCTAAAGTGGTTACTGTGAACGCCATCGGCAAGCCAAACTTCACGTTGTCCCCCGCATCATAATATCCGCCTGTAAGATCTAACTGCAATTTAATATTATCAAAGGAAGAAGAGTTAGAATTAGTTTTTAAGATCAGCAGAAATTAAATTCAAATAACAGTATATACTTTTTAAGATCCTTATTTCCTTGATAGAGTAAAATACTTATGCAGGATTCAATAAGCATGTTGTTTTGCAGTTCTGGAACCTATGGCAAATTCAAATTGTGATAAGGTGTTAAAGAAGTTTCGTGGATACAATTTTGCTGGAAATTTAATAAATAAGATTTGGCTCTTCTGGAGAAATGATGTCAATATCAAGGTGGTGATAGATGAACCTCAGTTCTTTCATGTGTCTTTCAAGAGGGAGTTATTTCATGGGTGGGCTTCTTTTGTATATGCTAGCTCCGTTCCTTCTGTTAGATGTGATCTTTGGAGCAAATTGATTCATATAGGGGCTATGTTGAGGGAGAGTTGGATGGTTGGTGGTGACTTTAACATGATAATGAATAATTTTGAGAAAGTTTGAGGTAGAAGGTGGATCCTGGTCTCAATAATAGGTTCTGTGATGTTGTGAGTGAAGAAGTTTGTTTGATCTTGACTTTTTTGGGTCTAAATTCACTTGAAAAAGAGGGAAAGTTTTTGAAAGACTTGACAGTTGTTTTGCAAATCAGGGGTGGATGTCCAATTTTAGTATCTCAAGGGTGCAACATTTGAATAGCTCAAGTTCTGATCATTAGCATATTTTATCAATTATTGCTTTCTTTGAAAATTTAGATGCATGTCATTTTAGATATCTAAATGTATGGTAAAGGCACCAAGATTTCCTGAGGGTGGTTAAAAAAATTTGAAAAGTTAATGAGGTGGGGAATGGATAGTTTATTCTGTGGAAACTTCGTAAAAAAAGTGGCTCATTTTTTTACATATTTTTTAAAAAAAGAGTTATCTATATCAGACAGTCTAGAAAGAATTTGAATAGTATGAAGTCAAAACAGTAAAGTTTAGGTGCTATATAAGTAAATATAGAAGGATTGAGTGACATGTATGTAAATCTTCCTAAATTTTGGTGCATTGCTCCTTGTTTTTTTTTTGGCTGATCAGTTTGAGGCTGTAAGTTGGCTTAATTTGTTGCTGAACAAAAGGAAATAAGTTGTTGTGAGACACCGCCATTGCATTCTCTATAGTAATTTTTAATCTCTCTTTATTTTGATTGTAAAATGAGCTGGTTTGATTTCCTTTGGTTATGAATATTCCAAACATACGTCACACAACCATTTTTATTTGCAGAACCTTGCTAGTGTTGATCTCTGTTGGTTTGATTATAATTTGTCTTGGAAATAATTAGATAGGTGGCTTTGCTTTAAACATTGCATATTTTGTTCGTTGTGGGAAAGGATCAACAAGGTAATGATCATTTTAGGCTCATGTAGTTGTTGGAGGGAATAGAAAATGTAAAGAAAAAAAAAGGGACATCACAAATTTGAAATTCGACAGTTTCATTTGCAAGAATTTTGGAATTTTGTCGAGTTGATTTTATGCAAAATTCATAATTGTTCAAGTTGCTTTAGGCGAGTTGAAAATTCATTTGGCTTTTTTTTTGGACCAGTTTGAGCACTGTTTTGAAAGAAGATTTGGTTGTTGTTTTAGTGTGAGTTTGGAAATCTTTTGGAGAATCTTTTGGAGAGTTTTAAATGAGCCTTTCAAAATGCATATCGTTGGATGTGGGGAATTGCTTGAAATGCGGTTTGGAAAGAATACTTTTTTTGGTTGATCTGTTTGCGAAAATGAAGGAAATGATACCATTTGGGTTGATCCGAGGATCATTGGGCCGCCTTTTTGGGACATTTCGTTAATCATTTTAGACGCGGTTTTGAGGGTCAATCCACCTTTCATCTCTTCGCTCTTTCAAGTGGATTGATCCCTCTTCTCTCTCACTCCATTTTTCTTTTTTTCTTCCTTGCTTTTTGGTTTAATTTAGGCGCTTATGTCTGAAATAGAAGCACACATATATGACTGTCACTATATATGGACCATCAAACAAGTCTATATGTTGAAGGTTCATTTTAGGGTTGGGCCTTGATGATAAAAACATTTGGTGGTAGAGCTGAATAATATTCCATCTCGTTACATCGGGACCCGACTCAGGAGCCCGACGAACTGCAAGATAACAATATTATTCACCGACATCAGACAAGCGGGACACCCTTGCTTTCTTAGGCTGTTGGCGGTCCTAGCCTGACGGTGCGATCGACTTGTGGACAATCATATTTCTATTAAAATATAAGAACATTTACGATAAGAACATATACGCTATTTTCAAAAGTATTTTGACAACCAAAATTGATACTACTTTTCTTGTATGCATGAAACCTATTTGCATGCCAAAATATATAAATTTTTAATAATAACTCGATTGTCCACTTATCAATTGCCGGTACTAGTCTAAGGAGTACCCTCCTAAGTTGGTATAGTATGGCACCATTCTAGTTGAATGTCGGGCTCTATACATACAGGTGATCGATAATACCTTTCGAAGTTCCTCGAGAATACTTAAATCTGAGCCTACCAGAACCTGAAGGCTTATAGTCCACTTCAACCTTTTTATTGTTTCACTTGTTATTTTCTTCGAGAGTTCCATGTGTCTTCTTGCAGTTTTCTTCGAGCTTATTGTGTGAGTCACTTGAGTTTATTTGATAAGTTGTGAAGTGGGAGCCCCCCCCGAACAAAATGTTAATTTTGGATTTTATTGTCTTAAAAAAACTTTATGATTAATCAAAGATAAATGTGTAATATTGATCATAATAAACCTCTTTTGGATTATTGAAATATAAATGATAAATGGTAGAAATCAACTTGCCACTTGTCTCATAATAAGGATATAAGTGCGATTTTGTTAATCATCATAACTTGGAAGTCGATTCGAAAGGATGATCCTAAAATAATGGGTTCAAGCTATGAAGATATTAATTCACCTATTTTAAAGCCCATCAATTGGTGGTTGGATACTAAGTTTGATATTAATGAGAATTAAAATCTCATTTCGTTTAATATTTAATTATCTTGAATTTACTTTGAAAATAGAAATTGAAAGGAGGTTTAATAATGAATTATGTTTGATATGTGAATTGCCTTAATTGGGATTAGAAAGAAAAGTGAACATAACTAATAAATATTTTCAAACACTTTGTGCCTTACTTTAATTTGAGGTATTAAATATCCTTAATGACCTTGAATTTGTCCTTTAGGCAATCCGCTCATACAACTATCAAATGAAATGCCAAGTGCCCACCTTGATTTTCTTGAGATAATTAAAATGCCAATGTTCATTGGGTAATAGGGTAATTTTAACTCAACATTGAGATGATTAATAGAACAATATGATAAGTTCAAACTGAACTCGAAATATTTCAAGGGATTTTTAAAGTGGCTCAAGGTCATTCCCCGAAAACTTTGCAATCTTTTGGATATTTTGAAGAACAAATTGAACTTGTTATATTTCTTTCTAGAAAATAATCAATTAGGATCATTTAAGACTTGTTGGGTCATAGTTTGAGGTTTGTTAGATACACTGTCATATACTCTTGCTATTTGTTTAATTTCTCGCAAAATTATATACTTGTTGCAAGTTCTAATATTTCAGCGGGAATGCTGAGAGGATGCATGTAGGCTTTTATAGTGTTATTTAATTTCTGTCATTTATTTTCGCTGCAAAATGTTATAATTGCTTGGGTGCGTAGTATACTTTTATTGCAAAACCAAAACAACCATTTTCAAAAACTAATTAACATTTCCAAAAATCTAAAACAATTTGTTTCAAATGTAACCATGAATCCTTTGAAATGTCATTAAACATAAAACGTTCTTTAGAATTTACGGGAGTTCATCGAAGGAGGTAACCCACGGTTGCTAACGAGATCTCTCCGGTTTAAATGAGTTTCACAACTTGTTTAAGCTAAGTAAATTCAAAAGAAAATAGTAATATCAGAATGAGGAAATCGTGAGATCCTAACCATCAGAACTTGACACACCAGAAAACTTGACCTCTAAACTTAATACTTCTCTCAATTTTTACAATTTGACATTTCTAAAATTTAAACTCGTTACGACGAGGAGCTTGAAGCTAGCATTGTGGGCAGCACAACCATCTTCAACAACAAAACATGTCTACACCAACTAAACCATTTCTTAGAATTAAACAACAATTCATAGGACTTCAAGGTTGTTTGTTTATGCAACATAAATCCTCAACTTATCTTTAGGTCATTGTATAGCTCTGCCATGCAATTTAAGCCCTAACCCGTTTTAGTGATTCTGAGGTTGTTGTTTGTCATAATCTAAACTCTCACATCTCCAGACTATTTATGAGATCATTTCACACGAATATAAGCCATAATTAATAAAATTGGCAGGATGAAACACTTAAATATTTCTCCTCTAAATTGAAGCCAAAACAATAGGATAACTTAAGAAGTCACCGAGGTTATCCTCAGAATCCGTGACATCCTCTAGTTCTTCTTGCTTTAGATTCTAGAAATAAATGTTTCAAATTTGAGTTATTCTTTTTTCACATCTCTTTGTCCGATCTCCTTGAAAAGTCATATCCTTTGAAATTCTTGAAGATAATATCCCCTGATTTTTATCGAGAGTTTTCTTAGGTGGCTCTGACTATCTAAGATGTAATTAACTATAAGGGTTTGCATTTATAGGAAACTTTTCAATAACCCGGCTTAATATAAACCCTATTTAATTTTTCATATTAAATAAGGGAACTTGTCGGCTTATAATAAAATGGTTTCACAGACCAAACAGATGTCATATATTTCTTAGTTTATTTGATCGAGTCTCACCCTCAAGTCTCGTGTTTTTCTTTCGGGATAGATACATAGCTTGATGTGTAGTGCTCTTTCGTTTGAACTATGAAAGATATGAGATCAGTTTGATTTCATATTTTGCTAAACTTAAATATATATCTATATATATATATATATATATATATATATATATATATATATATATATATATATATATATAAATTAAATGCTTTTCGGAAGCGGGCGACATGATTTTGATTCCGGCGACCGACAACTTCCAACGGGCAACTCCTCAACTTTTTTGTGTCGATAGAGGTGAATGAGGCCACTGCTAATTTTTAGGTGGCTGATTGCTGGATCAATAGGCAGTGGAATATATCTATGCTTAGGGAAAATGTGGGCTCTTTTAATGCATCCTAGATTTCTAAGATCCCTATAGACAGTACAAGGAAAGATTCTTTTCTTCTTAAACTTCCTAAAGAATAGCCCTTTGCTAAGGCAATTTACTCTAATATACACAAACATCACAAAGTTAACTGGGGTGAGCTCATTTGGTGTAGGGAACTATTTCCTTCTATGTCTTTCTTCTTATAGAGGCATTACCTTATGTTAGTACCTTATGATGAAATTTTAAAACTAGAAGGGCTAAGATTTCCTTCTCAATGTGTTTTGTACAAAAAGGATGAGGATGACGCTGTTCACTTGTACTTTAAATGTCCAGTGGTAATGAATATCTGGAAAATCCTGGGAGGGAAATTCGAAATTTATGTTCTTGCATCATGAGGGGACTTGGAGATTGTTGTGAAACCTAGAATCTTAGCAAAAAGAAAAATCATATTTTTGAGCTCATTCCTCATATTACTATGTGGTTTTATGGATGACACACAACTCTATCAAACATTTGGGAAGCATCATCAAAGAGGATCATATAGTAACTAATGTTCTTTTATATTTACAAAATATTGTAAAGCTATGTTCCAATAAGCCCTCATTTTTCAATGGCTTAACTTATTTTAACTCATGGGTTTGTGCTCCGAGTGCTCTGATGCAACCTAAACTGGTTATGTGGAGCAAACCTTCACCAAATTGGGTGAAGGTAAATTGTAATGGAGGTTGGGGGGGAGGGATGGCTGCCCTGGAGGAATTTTTTCGAGATTACAGGAGAAAGTGTTTATTTTTTTCTGCATCTCCTTGTTCGGCTGAAAGTGCATTAGAGGTAGAAGCGTGGGCTGTAGAGAATGTTAGAAAGGCTAATTGGAATATTTTGTGGATGGAGGTTGATTCAATACAACTGTTGGAGTATCTTAATGGGAAGAAGGAAGTAACCTAGAATATTGTTATATGTGTGAACAAAATTATTAAGGCTATTATGAATTTTAACGTTGTTTGGAACTTTCATTGCAGGGAAGGGAACCAGCCTGCTCATTAGTTGGCAAAGAAGGGAGCTAAAAATTCAGAAGCTGAGTTGAGGCTAACCCCTCGTGAGGTTCTACTGAGGATTATTCATAGACATTTTGGGAATCCCTTACATAAGGATTTAAGTTGTCTTATTGCTGGTTTGATTCTTTTGGATATTGGGTATAATTTTTCTTTTTCTTTTGATTGGGTGAGTTGTATGCTTTGGACGTGGAACCTTAGGTTTTAAGTTTTTTGTGTGAGTTGCATTTTGATTTTTTCTAGAAGGATCTATCCCCACACCCATTATACTTATTTACCTTATATCAATAAAATCTCAACGTGGTTCCTTAACTATATATATATATATATATATATATATATATATATATATATATATATATATATATATATATATATATATATATATATATCTATATGCCCCAAATATATATATTTTTTCTAAAATTAAAATAAAAATGTCTTACAAGGTGAATGACCTGGTCTATTCTAGCAAATTAACTATTTATCTATCTTTCCATGTATATAAAAATTAAAATATGGAGAATCAAATCATATAACTATGTATTGAGAAATCGATCACTTTATAATACCAGAATACATGCATTATGAAATGAGTTTGACGTTCAAGAAGCTACTATATATATAACATTGACAAAAAAAATTTTGAAAAACAATACCAAATTTATCCAATTAACGAAGTGGGACTAAAATTTAAAAAACGTGCTGACAAAAAAACTATTCGATAAAAGCCTTGAAAAAGCTAGAAATGTGAGAGAGAGAGAGACGAGCTAGCCAGGCTAAACAAACTCACATTAGCAAACTTGCCATCTTCCAAGGCAGAGTCTCCCCTCCACGGGATCCTTGTCCTCACAAGCTTCCCTGAACGCTGAGCCTCCAAGAACAGCAAAGACTTCGTCAATGCCTCCCTGTAGTTATGTTCATTCGCCCTCACAAACATGAAGTATCCATCACAACAAACCAGCCATGCAAAAACCGCAACAATAAGCGCTCCAGAAGTTTCCCTCATTTTCAAATGCTCTGTATTAATTTGCAGTATAAGAAGAAGAAGAAGAAGAAGAAGAGTTGGAGGAGGAGAGAAATGAAGGAGAAGGATCTATGCTGCGTGGAAGCACAGTGAGGAATTTTAAACTTTTTATAAATGGTTGGAGCGGTTGGAAATTGCTTTGTTTTTTTTGGGTGGAGTTAAATTAAATTGGTTCTGTTTTAGTTCCTCAAGATTTGATGCCATCCCTACGTTGCCTGCCGGCGGGTTTTGGTTGCCAATCATGAGGAGCGACGGAGAGGATATGGTGGATGTTTTATTTATTTATTTATTTATTATTTATTTATTTTTTCTATTTTAATTATATTAAAAATTTATAGTATTTCTAATAATAGGAAGAAGGGGCGTATACATAGAAACAGCATGAATTCTTGTGAATTTAGATATATAGCTGCTATATTTTGATTTTTACATTTATAACACTGAAAGTTTGTATTATTATCACATCCAAAATGCTGCCATCACTATTTTTTTAAAAGGTGCATTAAACTTTTTCCATGCATGATTGGTTTTTATATTAGCGGCGCAAGCTTCACACCTGTTTATTCGTGTGAGATAACATAAAATAAGATTTGGATGTTATTTTCATAAGTATTTAAGATATGATGATTAGATATATAGAAATTATGGCTTTAATTATCGGGAGATTTATTTGTGAGGAAGGTTTGTTAACAATTTGCAGGAGTTGCGTGAGCTGTGAGCCGCATCGGTTGTAATTGGTCATGTATGTTGTAATGGTGAGTTGCAGTAACATCAGTGGGTCATAGAAGCTGGAGTTGTGAGTTAAGTGAGATGCGAGTCACACTGGCTTTAAATAGCTACATAAATCTTACTGATAATCAGCAATAATGTTTGTAGGCCACATAGACAAGAGTTGGGGCCTTCGTGAGCTGGGAGTCAAGTAAGATGTAGTGGTAAGTTGCAATAATGTTCATAGGCTAGAAAGATCAGAGTTGAGAGTTGCATGAGTTGTGGACCATATAGTCTTTGTTGTTCACATAAGTCATAACAGAGAGTTGCGATGATGTTTGTAGGGCGTAGGGAGCAGAGCCGGAAGTTGCATGAGTTTTAAACCACATAGACCGTAGCTGGTCAGTAGCCTATAGTGGTGAGTTGCGATGATGTCCGTACGTAGGTCGCAAGGGCCTAAGTCGTCAGCTACACTAGCGCACGAGCGCACGAGCTGAGAACCTCATAGGTCATAGCTGGTAACGTAGGCCGTAGAGGCTGGAGTTGGGAGCTGCATAAGCTGTGAACCACATTGGTCATAGTTGATCACACAGATCGTAGTAGTGAGTTGCAAGGAGAGAGATTTTCGAGTCTGGAGAAAGCCACTGTCTTTGGAGTGCACTGTTATGTCATCTTTTAGAGGCATTATTGCACTATATTTAGGCTGTGTTGTTACACCGTTTACGAGAGACATCTTTGCAGCATATGTGGGTTGCATTATTATACCATCATCGGGGTGTGTCACTGCACTGTATGTGGGGTGCCTTATTACATCGTTTTCTGAGTGTATCATTACATCATCATCAAAGAGTGTTGTTGCATCGTATTCTGAGGATGTTGTTACACCTTCTTCGGGTGTTTCTTCACACCATCATCAAAGTGTGTTGTTGCACAGTATTTGAAGTGCGTCATTGAACCATCTTCAGGAGCCGTCGTTGCACTGTATGTGAGGTGCACTGGTGCACCGTAATCAGAAGGTGTTGTTGCACCTTTTGTATGTGAGGTGCGTCGTTATACCAGCATTGTGATGTGTTGTTGCACCATATTTGGTGTGCGTGCTATGCCATTTTTGGGTTGCGACGTTACATCACCATAGGAGTGTGTCATTACATCATATTTGGGATGCATTACTACACAATGTATTAGACTATGTATTGTCTCCTTGGGTGATTCACTGCTCTGCAACGTAAGCTAGAATTTTAAAATGCATGTTGTGACTCCATTAGAGACTTCACTGCAAGGAACATGTGGTGGTCGGTGGTGGTCGACGATGGACAGTAGACAACAATGGGAGTTGGTTGGAGGCAGCGACCAAAGTTGGTCGGAGGCGGTGAAGGCGACGACTGTTGGAGTTGGTGACAACTATCGGAGTTGGGCAGCAGAGTTCGTCATGTCAACTATTTGAGTGAGAGGTAATTGTCTGCTCTGTGGTGCATAAGTGATGATCGATTTTATTCCCTCATCCAAGCTTATGACTTCTTTTGGGTCAAGGTCTAGGTCCCCTTCTCAATAGAGGGCAGGACTTTATTTGTAAAGTCCATATTACAAATAAGAAGAAATTCAGATCACTCAATCAGATTACTCAGAGAGATTTCCTTAAACGATAGATGAACATTTGAGTGCTTTAATGTGTTATTATTGGACAATCTTGGGCTCGTTATATTTGTCTCGCCAAGACGCTTGATTTGACTATAAACATGTAAGATTTGAAATCCATTTAACTTTTCAATTATGGACTAAAAGCTTCCATAAGTGGTTTAACGACTTGATTTGGGCTTAAGGCGACTCGAATTGGACCAATTTCAAGATCATTAAGTCCGTCTCATCGAGCCAGATAGTTTGATTATAAGTTTGGAGTTCTAAATGACTCTTAATTAAAGTTTGAATATTTTTTCCTAAAAAAAATGTCTCGAGAATTATGTAATATCCTGAGGTTCGAGGAAGAGGATGAAAATTAATTTGACGGCGGCGTATCAATGAAAATGAGAAATGTAAATAACCAAATAAATATTTTTCATAATAAATTTACACACAATAAAAAAATTCAAAAAATAAATAAATGGTCTTTCAATTAATAAAAATTCACCTCCCTTTGAAACAATCCCGCAACCCTTTCTATAAAGCATATTGCTTCATAAATCCTACATTCAAAAATCCATGTCAAATAAGTACTCAACAAGTTGAACGTCAAAGGCTAAATGACTAAAATCATCAATGTCTCCATTTTTTATAATTAATTATTTATATGGGTTTCCTCTAATTTATGCTTTAGTAGTTAGATTATCATAGAATGTATTTAGCATTTAAGTAGGTGTAGGCCATTTGAATACATGGATAGATATGAGTCATTCAATCTATCATTAATGTATTCATAAGTGCATGCTAGAGTCGAGCCCAAGGGCTCAACGATTACATCCTTTTAGCCTATCAGTATCACATAGATATCTAGGGATCATATCATATAATACCATATAATATATAATCAAGTGTTTGGAATCATACCTCATGCACATAAGCATATCCAACATATAAGCTAATTAAATTTGTTATATATATGTCGTTCTTAGCCTTCAAATGATCACATACTATTTGAAGTGCTACAATATATCATATCACTCGTCACTACTACGTAAGCATGTCATACAAGAATAAGTAGCCCATTTATATCATCATACAACGAGCATGTAGGTTTAGGTTAAAAGTGTTCACACCATAGTAGTGATGCCCTTTAAACTTGAGACTTGACTAGTGATTATAGTAGATTGAACATCGTTACATGTTATTAACTTCATAAGGTAATAAAAATCAATAAATCATAATCAATTCTCATATGATCGTGCTAGAAATATGAATAGCTTAAGATATGTCATCCTAAGTATTTAAGCCATACATAAGGCCGACTTTATGAAAAAAATTAGTTTTATTTTATAGAAATATCTATTTATCCATATTTTTAAAATAAAATATTTAAAAATTATTGTATTATGATGATATACTCTAGTCTAACTGGATCTTTAGGATAAAAATAAACCTCGTGGTCTTATCAAAATAACATGAGTAGTCTCTCATCCATATTGGCTCATACACACTTAGATGTTGTGATAGATTCACCCATATATATTTGTTTAGTTTAGGGTGTGATGTAATTAGAATTTTTCATATGTGTGGCCACTGTGATATACTTTATATCCGTGTTTTGGCGCATATTTTATGTTTTATTTTTTAATGTGCTTATTATATGTGAGACATGCACATTAGACTAAGAATATATATACAATCTTTTAAAAGAGGCTATAAAATAAATAAAATAAAAATACATTTTCTATATGTGCTTGTAAATTTATTGCTCATGCTGGTCATAACCCATTATGTGTCGCGTGTTATATACATTTATATTTATAAATATTATCCTTTATTTTAAAGAGTTTTTTCAATATTTGTATGATTTTTACCCTATATTTTTTAGAGACTAGGTAGAGTCAATACTAAAATTAAAATATCAGCGTAAGTCCCTCTGAAGCATGACGACTAGGGTCATTTAAAGATAAGAATTTGGAGTTGATAGCTTATGTCTTATACATTCATCCAT
>NEWO01000055.1:1249619-1280303 GCA_003013225.1 Phalaenopsis aphrodite | reverse complement strand
CATTTTCATCCATTTTGCCTTAATTCCAGAATTTAAGTTTATTTAAATTATTTTTTATTAATTTAATTGATTAGTATGTTATCAAATTCATCAGATATATATATATATATATATATATTGATGACTTCAAATTTGTTATTGGAATCGTGCCCAAAGGATAATGCATGCGGTGATAACCAGTATATTCATCCAAAAAAATTATTTCATACGAACACCGCATGCAGAAATGCATGTGGTGTCCAATCTCGACTGTTGATCACAACATTTAAAAAAAAAAATTAAAATGGGGCCCACTGAAATATATATTCCCTGTGATCAACGGTGGAGATCCGACACCGCATGCATTTCTGTATACGGTGATCGTATGAAATAAATTTTCTAAGGGATAGAGCCGGATTCTAGAGGATGGAGAAAGAGATAAACTCCAAACCAAAATTTATTAGCTAATGACAACTATTGAATCTCAACGTTTTTTCAACTATCACCATAGAATATGCCTCTCATTATTTAAGTTGATTACATTACATGAAAAAAATATACATTCCATAATCTTTGATCACTAATGAAATTGTTTCAGCTAAATTAGATTTCTTGTTTTTTTTTTTATTTTCTAAAATTTCTTCCAAAAAGTGCATTTTTCTTTTCGTATTTTTCAATTCAATTTACATACATGAACTGATAAATTATATTTCATTTGTTAAAAAAAGCATGTAATCTTTATTAAATATAATGTTACATCATTTAATATTTAAAAACATAATCTAGTTCCAATATTCTAACAAAATGTTGGGATATATGAAGAGAATTTTCAAGTACAATTTTTCATATGCATTTAAAAACATCATTTAATTTTGAAAGTAGACCAAAGATGGCATTATATATGTTGGAAACGTCTATGATAATGAAATTGGCTATCGTCGTGCACTGTTGGTCTACTTCCTCGTAAGTCATCGCTCCATAAGTCTCTTTTTGTTCTCTGGAAAAGCCAAAAAACAGTCTAGAGAAGGGGGCAAGATGATTAATTGCTATCCCTATTTTCTCGAAGACTCCTTTGAATAAAATGTTAATGGAGATACCAATATCAATCAAGATAATGTCGATCTGGTAATCCTCGATGATGGCGGTGACCACAATAATATCGTTAAAAAGATTTTCAGCAGTAGGCAAATCTACATTTGATAAGGAGACATGAGTGTAGATTTGTGTATCACACTTGACTAGAGTGGCTTAATAAATCTCTCCCATCATCAATCTTCTTAGGATGGACTTTTGTGAAGTTTTAGAGCCATCCCATCTGAAGATCACTGGCATAATGCGAATGACGTGGACTAGCATCGTTGGAGCGGGTTCATCGCTATTACCCTCTACAGTGCCTTACCCAGTCATTGAGTAAGGGCTTTAGAGGCCTTAAACTTTTTCAGCTTTCCAGCCCTGATTAATTCTTAGATCATGTTATGAAGATGTGAATACTCCTCCGTGTCGTGAACAAGATTATGATGACAAGCATAGTTGCTATTGAGGTCACAGGTATGAGTTACTGCATTCATGAGAAAGGGCTTCTTGAAGAAGTCTTTCTTTTGAAGGCAATCCATGATCTTAACCATCAGGAATCTTAAAGATGTGACTACAGTCGAGGTTGTTCTTTACTCCTCTGTAGCATTCTTTTAACTAGCCTTCTATTGGCATCACCTTGTTCCTACCAAAAATCCTTGTGAGCATTCCAAGATTTCTTCTTTTCAAAGAAAATTTTAAAGTTTCAGTGATCATTAAGAGGATTGCTCAAAACCTCATCTAAGATTCTTGTGGTCTGGAGGAACTAGGATAGAAGTTACACTCCTCAGCAGATCTATGGATATTCACAATCTTTAAGAGCTTGGATAAAATCTTTGGTTTTTGCAAGCTAAGCTCGTATTAGAACAACATCTCATGGAGGCCTTGAGCTAGAGCAACGTGGGTGATGGTAGCTTCTAGATCGTGGATATATAACATTTTCCATTGGAAGCGAGAGACGAAGCTTCTAAGGCTATTCATATGTTCTTTGTGGATTTTTAAGAGGGCTTAAGAGTTCTTTATTGGATTCAGCATGCTGGTGAGCTGAGCCACGAGCATGTGCTTGAAGTCTCTAAAAGAAGTGATTGTAAAATTGATTCTTTCAATATCATGAAGAACAAGTTACACTTTAAAGCATCCTTTATTCTGAGCAGACGTACCGCTGACTTGAATGAAGCCAAATTGTCGGTGGGGTCAAACTTCTCTTTGTAAGATTCTAAAGACAAAATCTTAAACTTTTTTGATGCCTTGGCTTCCGTGATCTCCCTTGTGAATGCATTTTCCGTTGATCTTTGTACTTCTCTTTTTCTTCTAACCTCTTCATTTGAATACTTAGGAGCGAGTCTTTGCCATATTTTTCTTCTTCTTCTTCTTCCTCTTTCCTTTACATAAAATGTTTCAGAAAGGTTTCCCTTCTTCTAAGTGATCAAGGTCATCTCTTTTCGCTTCTTCTCACTCGAATATTAGACCATATATCTCTTAGGTCCAACTCTCAGTAAGTTTTGCCTGGCTGGCTCTTGCCTATGAGCTACTAATCAAGACGACCTAATATGTGTTATGGGCTCAATTTGGGAATGAAATCTGGAGGCTACTCTTGTATCTTGTATGGCCTTCAAAACTTGTTCCCTCTGCTTGTTGAAGTATTGCATCATAACTCTTTGTGCAATCTATCAATCTCCTTCATCTTTCTTTATGCAAGAAAGATCCTTTTATAGAGTTTGAGTATGAAATCCACACTCACGTTGCCTTTTAGGATGTTGAATTCGTTTAGGATATAAAGTCTCATATTGGTCGTAAATATATATAACTCGATAAAGACTTTGTTTTGTGAAAGAGAGGTAGAAGGGAGAGATGTATATGAGGCTTGAGAGAAGGTCTCAGAGATTGTGTATTGATTGTAAGCCAGAAAAAATGGCTCAGGGGAGGTTTTTCGGATTACAATATTTTAGAGAGAGAAAGAGAGAGAGAGAGAGGCTCCAGAAAAAGATCCAAATTCCTCTTTCTCTCATCCTATTTTTTCTTTTATACAAAAGAAAAAAAAATAAAATATATTTAGTATAGTATGATACCCATTCATCTGTCTCTTGAAAATACAATGACGTGGATGCCAGACAACACTTTTAAAAAAGAATGGACTTGCGCCAGTGCTAGTAATGTTGACCATCTATAGTAGTTGTCCCTCAGTATGTGGGCTAGGTCATCACCACAAAAGAGATGATATATAGCCACTTCGTTGGGTGTGCTCAATTCAGCTACTTCGGCAGATAAACTCAGTTCAACGCTTTAGCTCATGTTGTTAGAATACACATAGAATGCATGTATTTAGGTGTATAGTCATATTTGTGTATACATAATGTAACATTGTCAATCAATATATATGAACTGATAAATTATATTTCATTTATTAAAATAAGCCATTAAGCTTTATTAAATAAAATGTGCCTTTTCTCACGCTCCCCCCATTGCTAATGTATTCACACATCAAATACCTATACTTCAATTTTTAGTACATGCCACCCTAGCTTTGGCCAAAAGCTAGGGATGTGGTTACCACTCAACTCTCATGTTTTTACATATCAAATGAAATATAATTTATCATTTCATGTTTTTATCAAATAGCTAAATTTAATAGCTAATAAATGAAATATAATTTATCATTTTATGTTATTACACATCAAATAACTTAATTTTAATTTCAAAGATTCACATACATACCACTCCATTCTCATGTTTTGCAGATCAAATAGCTAAATTCTAATTTGAAAGATTCACATACATACCACTCAATTGTCATGTATTTACATGTCTAACTCCTAAACTTCACATATATGAAGTATATTTCATTTATAAAAGTTAAAACAGTAACGTTTTTGACGTGCTCTGAAATTTTTGAGTGGTATAAATGTAAAAATAAAATTTAAGGCTGTCCAATGCGAAAAAAAATATCACATCAGGACTTCACACGTAGAACTACGTGCAGAGTCCAATGAAATTACGACGTGGAGGTGATTGACCCGGTAACACAAGAGACTATTCCCCTCGTGTTATTCAGGTGTTATTGTGTGTTATTCAGATGTTATTGTATGTTATTCATGTGTTATTGTGTTATGAGAATATTTCCGGTGTTATAATAACATAATAACATATCGATATTACTTGAATAACACATAATAACATCTGAATAATACACAATAACACCTGAATAACACGGGGGTAAAATTCCCTTATGTTACTGGGCCGATGACCTCCATTACGTAATTTCATTCGTGCAGAGTCCAATGCGTGCTGTATGTATTTAAATCCCCTTTTAATTTTTAATTATTAATTATTTTATATTGCATGAAAAAGATATTTTACTTTCTCAAATTAACTTCATGATATTTTTTTTTATAATATGAAACACTCAAGTGACAAATATAAAATAATAAAATTTGGTGTTACAAAAATAAATAAGAAATGTCTATATGTCATGATTTTTATATAATTACTATAAATTTTCATTTTTCACGTATGGAATTTAGATCTGGTAAAAACAGTGCTAAAAAAATAAATATATTATTTTTATAACCTTTATCCGCTTTGATTTGGGAGGATAAGGTCCCCGCCTACCTTTTATCTTTATAATATCCGTAATAAATCTAAATCCTTAAAATAGTAAAGAGATGTGTGATTTTTATAAATATTTTTTAAAATTAGTCAATAAATAGTTTTCTTCTCCCCTGTTCCGTTTGGCTCTCGCTCTCTCTTTTATCAATAGAAAACCCCAGCTGTGAAGGAGATGCCGTGTGCCGGCTAGATCTGTGTTTCGCTGATCGGGTGATCGGGAGGCTCTTGATTGCTCTGGAGATGGTGAAGGGAATCGGAGGACCGGGATGCGCGGGGAAAATAGCATGTTTTCTTGCCGGCGAGTCGCCGGCGGTGGCGTCGGCGGCGGATTCTCGGAGTTCTTCGATTGGTAGAAACAGTGAATGCTCTGTGGCGGGTGGGGAGGAGGGAGGGGAGGCGGAAGTGCAGAGTTCGTACAAGGGGCCGCTGGATACCATGGATGCTTTGGAGGATTCGCTTCCGATCAGGTAACCGTTTTGTAGTCTGCGGAGTTTATGGGGTTTTGCTCTATTTTAGTATTTTTCTGCTGTTGATTCGGGAGATTTTAAGTCGCGGATTTTGGTTCAGTTGTCGTCTTTCGGAAATCTGATAAAAGTTTTTGACCTTTTTTGATCGGGGTAAATTGGGTTTGCTAGGGTTTTTCTTTTTTTCTTGGATTTTGGCATGGTGCGATAATTTTGTGGTGTTTTCATCTCTGATCTAGATTAATTTATTTGTTGTTTGGGAAGGAGATTTGAATGGAGAGGAAGTACGAACGGATCTGCGGCTACTGTAATTAAGTTATTGGTTGGCTTGGGATTAACTGGTAATTTGGATATAATCTAATTGTTCTTGCAATAAGGTTTCTATCTTTTACAAAAAGTTGGAGGTGGAGGTCTCTGATTCTTTCTTGTTTATTTATAGATTCTAAGGGGCTGGTTTACTAAATCCTGCCAACACCAGGATGTTTAAATCTGGAATTTAAGATGAAATTGAGAGGAATTGAGAAGAAACTAGATATTCTAAATCTAGAATATGAAAGTTCTCCTTTTTTTGGTGTGGTAGATTTTAGTTAAAAGTGATTATTCTGGCCCCGCCTTGTTATCTGTTTTTGATTCAATTATTGATGTGGACACTTTGATCTCTATAATTGGTTTAATGTGGAGGTCACAAGGGAGGGAGAGTGACTGGATGATCATCAACCAGATAATGGTCCAATTTTCATGAATTTTTTTATTCCAAAACCTGAAAAGATATTTTGTTAAGGAGACGAGGAAGAGGGCATGTTGAGCTTCCACTTTTTTGACTGAATCTGGTAATAACTTCATTAAAGTTGTTTCCTGCTGAAGATAAAAATCAGTTCAAAAGAGCAGCTTTTTGAGATTCTATATTTGTTGCAGAAAAAAAAAAGTTATTTTTAATTTCTTTTTCTTTCTAAATTTTGTGCATGCTAGAGCTTTACATGTCCAGATTTCTTATGAAATGGATAAACGGAATTTTCCAGATGGGATCAATTTCCATTTTTAGCTTTATTTGGTAGATTGTGTTGGCTTTTTCTATTGAAGCAGACATATAGCTACCATTTACTTTTTTTTTTCTTCAACTTTTGACTACTAAAATAAGAACAAACTAATATTAGAAGGATTCATCCAGCTTTAATCATGTTTGCAAGAAAGAATTTTTTATTTTATAGGTCTTAAAGGTTGCATTTTTATTTAATTTTTTTTTGGAAATTACATACGGAGCACCTGAAACATTGCTCTTTACAAATTAGGCACCCCTTGTCATCTATTTTCCAAATCCTCACTCAAATATGAAAAATCATGATAAAACCCCAATCTCCATATTTTTCATTTTTATCAAATTCACAATAGTTTGGTGGTGGCACACATAAATGCAAAGGTTTGGTGGCTCAAAAAATCACCTTGGTGCTTGATTTGTTAATATCAATGTTTCGGTTGCTCTCCATGTAAGGAATTCTTTAGAAGATTTCCCTCCAATATATAGTGTAGAGAACTATGAAGAAATTTTATGAGAAGAATTTGAAGATATTAAACTTTGTAGGAGAGGCATCTCTAAATTCTATTGCGGAAAATCAAAATCATTTGCTGTGCTGTCTGATGCCATGACCAAAGTAGCATCTGCGAAGGAGCTCGGCAAGCCAGAGAATGCTTACAGCAGAAAGAGGAAGAAACTCTTCTCCTTGGCTTGCAGGTGGGAGGCGGCAGAGTGTGATCGGTCAGGCGGTTCAAAGCGGCGTGCCAATTCGTCCGGCAAGGTTGAAGCAGCTCCGTGGGTTTCTCCGCTGGTTGAAACCGAGAGGAAATCTTTCCCCGTGAGGTCCTTCTCACTGTTGGATTTGGAGGGCATAGAGAGTCTCAGTTCATCCTCCTCCTCTCTGTCTTCCATGGGTTATGAGGAACAGAAAGAGTTCAGTTAGCCAGAGATATTTGGCTGCCAGTTATTAATTTTTTTTTTCCCGAGCTGGAGAGGAGCTTTTACAAAAAGCACCCTCATTGGGAGAATTTCCTGAATTTGTAGGGGTTTTTTGGTTAATTTTGTGTGTAAAATGAGAGTTGGGTTTTACTGACTGAAGCTCTGGATTAACAAAAAATGGTTTATAATACAAGCAGGAGATTAGGAGTCTGCTTTTGTTCTTTCACACAAGGGCATGCTTTTTGTTATTAATTTCAGTTTATTTTAATGTTTATTATTATTTTTTTTTTATGAATTTGTTTTGTATGATGATGATGATGCTGTCAAATTAATCTAAGCACACAATGCAAAATCAATTTTGCTCAGAGTTAAATTGGTGAATTCATTGTTACAACACATTTCTATAAATTACAGACTTCCTATTTGGATTAATTTATTGTTTTTCTTAATTAAATTCTATATGTAATTAGGGGTGTAAACGAGCCGAACACGAGCGAGCCCAAACTTAGCTCTTGTTCGGCTCGTTTGCTTAACGAGTCGAACACAAGCCGTTCACGAACAAAGAGTCGTTTTGACAACCCTAATCACGTAGTCATTATATGTTAAAGATTGGGGCAAGATTTAAAACATCATTTGAATTTAATTTAATAATTTAATAATTTTAATTGATTATAAATCTTTATAGTCTTGTAGTCAATTAAAATTTTTAAAAATTATATATATATATATATAATTGATTTGTAGTATTTCGAGCTAAAACGAGCCGAACACGAACGAGTAAATATTTTTTCGTGTTATTCGTGTTCGGCTCTTTAACTTAGCAAATAAGCCGAACATGAGCTTCTTAAAGAGCCCATCATGAGCTGTTCGCGTACAACGTGCCATTTTGAAAGCGCTATATGTAATTAATTTCAATCGAACATTTTTATCAAAATTAAATAGTGATTAGTAAAATTAATGCAAAATATTTCAAATGATGGTTTGGGTTCATTTTAAAGAGATTTTTCGTGTTATTCGTGCAGTTGAAAAGCTGAGAAGTTGCAACTACGCTAAACAAAGCCTAAAAGTATTAAAGAATATTTTTTTAAAAATAATTTCCTTATTTTCGTCAAATATTCGCATTATTTTATACCATTTAAGTAATATATATATATTATCGATTTAATTAAACCTTAAAATTTGAACGTCCAATCCGACTTTAAAATGGTTGTCTGCTGCTTCACTGGTAACTGCGCTGGACGGATTGTTGTGGTCGGGTAAGGAAAGGTATGAAAATGTACATAATTAGCGACGAGTACATTTTTTACTACTATTTTATCAGATAAATCATTATATTTTTTTTTGGCTGTAAATTGAAAGCAAAGTTGAGGAACATAACCGTTGGAAAACTGATCCTCCATGAAACAACATAAAGCAAAAACAGATTTGGGCAAAGTTAATATCGAATGCAATTGTAATCAGGCCATATGTGTGCTCAAATGTCCGTGAACCCACACCCTCCCGGAGGGGAAAAATATTACATCATGACTCCTAACGTAGAGCTATGTTCGGAATCCATTGACATGCGAACACGTGGCTTCAAGGAAAAACGCGCCCTTTCCTGTGATCTGGCCCGATTCCTCCTGTGTTATTCCGCATTATTCATGTGTTATTGTGGTGATATTGATATGTTATTGAGTTATTATAACACCGAGAATATTCTAAGAACACAATAACACATGAATACCACCACAATAACATTTGAATAATGCAGAATAACACGGAAGAAATATTTTCCTGCGCAAAAACAATTTTTTTTTTCTTCTATCAACTCCGCGTGTCCTCATATCGATGAACTCCAAACATAGCTCTACGTTAGGCATCCTGATGTAATCTTTTTTGCTCCCGCAGGAGGGCTCAAGCTGTCTAGAAAAAATTTACTTCAATTTAACATCACAATTTTTTAAAATCTTCTGATTGGCAGACTGATCATTAGAACATCATTCAATTTTTAAAAGGGGTTTTCCCCAAACCCTCCTATTTGCATATTAAAGTCTCCAAACATTCATTCTTTTCACACGCATTGGTTGCTTCTCCTCACTCAAACCTGAAGCTCCTCCTTTCTCCTCAGTCGGGCTAGCTTGCTATTCCCCCCTTTAAACCCAACCGACTGCCGCTCGTCCAACAACCATTTCCGTTCTTCCTCTTCTTAAACCCTAGGATAACTTTACTTAGAGAAGGAATTGAATTCCATGGAATCGTGTCTCAATGTTCTGTTCGTAAGAGATACAATCACATTTAACTACTTCGCAGAAGAATGGCTTCATCCACTGCCAACTCCCTACTTCGCAGAACCACTCGCCTCCCAATATCCTCCGCTAAAGTTGTTATGCCCATCTCTGTCCTTGCAAGAGACCACTTACCAACCAAAAAATATTACATGAGTACTACACACATAAAGCTACGTGCGTAGTCAATAAAATCAAATCACACGAAAAAAAAATGACGCCGTAACATGAGGAATATTCCCCCCATGTTATTCATTTGTTATTGTGTTATTATAACACATGAAATATTTCTAGAATACAACAACACATGAATAACATACAATAACACTTGAATAATACAGAGAGAATATTCCCCTATATTACCGGTAAAATCAAGGCGAGAAAAACAAAAATTCCGCCCGATAACACGGGAAAATATTCCCCCGTGTTATTCAAGTGTTATTATATGTTATTCATGTGTTATTGTATTATTATTACACCATAAATATTCTCAGAACACAATAACACATGAATAACATACAATAACACTTAAATAACATGAGAGAAATATTCTCCCGTGTTACTAGACCGTTTTTTTCCTCACGTGACGTGACTTCAATGACTACGCACATAGCTCTACAGACTTAGTATTGATGTAATATTTTTTCCTCATCTACTGCTTTCTTTCAAGACACCTCCAAACACGGTAAGTGACAGAGATCTCTGTGAGTAAATAAAATACTTAGAATAGGACTGTTTGGGGACCTTGGCATGTAAAAGCCTCTTTTTAAAAATCAAAATAATTATAATATTACAAAGAAAAAAACATAAAAAAAGATAGATTTACATACATACAAGACAATCCCTACCATATTTATATATCTAACACCTAAACTTTAATAAATAAATACATATGCTATTTTGCATCAAAACAGCTTATTTCACATTTTAAAAGTTAAAATAGTTATATTTTTAATGTGATATAAAAACTTGATGATAAAAATATAGAAATAAAATAAGTGTAACAATATAAATAAAGGAATTGTGAGGAATGTATGTAATACCCCTCAAAAAATGATTTTTCTCCTTGCATCCATTTTGAGAACTGAGACATTCCTTATTCCACCACCAGCCTAAGCCATTGGCAATGCATAAAACAGCAGGATTAAATTAGAATTGTTGAAAGAAGCTTAATATAAGAAAAAGAAATAACAGAACCAACATTTCTACAAAACTTCGGAAGCAAATTGAAAAGTTAAGCTTGACACTTAACCTATAAATGCAATAATTTTAGTACAATTTACATTCTCTTTCTATGACACCAAAATTGTCAGATAAATATAACTTCGCCCTACAAAAATGGCAGGCAAAAGAAAAAAAAAAGTAGCTATCTACATAAATATATCATACAGGCGACCAAAACTCAAGCTAGTCTTCACCCATTCTGCGCATATCTATTCTTGATAAAAGAGAGTTAATCAATCTTTCAATACATACAAGGGGCCTTTCCATACATACCACCCAATTCCAAAGTATTTACATATCTAACAACTAAATTTTACTTTTACATTAATACCACCCAAATCCTTCATTTCACATAAGAAAATGCAACTATTTTAACTTCAACAAGGTGAATGGCACTTTCTCATACATAGGTAAGGTGGCATATATATGTACAAATTAAAATTCAGATGTCTAGATATACGGATGTATAAAAATTGAGTGGTATGTGTATGTAAATTTTCTAATATACAAATGATTGATCTCCAGCTAAAGTTTTACTTACCCTTAAGCCTGAATTACATCGGATCGCTCCAGAAGAAACTGTACCGAAGAAAAATGTTTGAGTGATAGAGGAAGTTGAACATCAATGGGATCAATAGGGGGAATAGCCTTTGATATATCTTCAGTGCTGAATGGAATACTATAGACAGACAAACAAAATTAAATTATCCGTGTTTTAGTAGTTAATAAATAAAAATATTTCATTAAAACTAAGATTTGTGCCATTATGTGAACATTGAAGTACTACAATATTCGAGATTATTTATGAAATTTCCAACAATAAAAGATTCAGCAAACCTACTGCTACAAAATAGCTGTCAGAAGAAGCATAAACATTACAAGAATTGCAGAGAGGAAACTAACACACCTCATATCATCATCAAGAAGAAACGAATTTGACATGAGTTTTTGAGAATCTTGGTTAGCCATTTCTCTCATTGCGGCAACAACCTGTAATTCATGTCTTACAGCTATTAAAAATAATAAATAAGAAAAAAACAAAAAAACAAAAAAACAAAAAAACAAACTAAAAAAAAAAGATTTAAGTGAGTTTTAAGGCATCAAAATGAACATGCCTCATTTGAAACACTTTGTGTGCTATATTTATCATCCCAATACATTGTGCAAATCCGATAAATTTGCCTTACACTGAGCGCCTGTAGATATTAATAAAGCCAAATCCAAAATATCATTCCCACAAAAAGTTGCGACAGCATCCATCATAAATTATGAAGAGCCAACATTTCCAAGGATCAGTGAAGTTGAAATTAAGAACATACAGGGCAAAGATCTTGTCTAATCTCTTCAAGAGTCTTTCTCTTTTTCTGGTGTATTATCTGTAGCAATAAAAGGAAAAATTAAATTCATTAGAAAGTTAAATCTTTAACTAAGACTAAGTAAATTGGTGACAGCCATACTACCAGAAAACCAACAGCTTGTCTGATATAGTTTAACTCATGCCAGGAGGTTCCTGCGAACTATAATAAGCGAAATAATCAGGGCGGGGACAATCAAAATGCTAAACATCAATCATTACCTCTTCAGTAACATCAGCAATCCACTTTTCCAACATCGCAAGTCCTGATTTCACATACTCCCCATTGGAAAATGTGCAACATTCCCTTCTCAGCAACAAACTAATATTTAACAGAAAAATAAGAGAGCAAAATCGATCAAATATATATTATGAAATATTTGAAAAGATGGTGCTAACCCAGGAAGCAATTCATTTACCTATTAAAGAGTTGGATGTTCATAAAGGAGTAGAGCTGAGTAATGAGTTTACGAATGAAGAACGAGGGTACCTATATATTTAACAGTTTAGAAGAATAAAATGAAATCTCAAAAGAAAAATATCGGAGACTGCAAAAGAAAGGAATCCACTGTGGAATACAAATGTAATAGATTATGGCAATTAAACTTTTATGATAAACACATAAATGAAACCGTGGGAATCACACCAACTTAAACTAAGGCATAAAAAATAAACAAAACAGTTACAGCATGTACAATGTATAGCATAAGCTATACAAATGAGATTATAATGCAGAAGTTGTTAAAAAGAAGGGGCATTTACATACATACCTCCTATTTCCTATGTATTTACATATTTACCACCAAAATCATTCATATTACATAAAAAAAACAATCATTTTAACTTCTAAAAGGTAAAATACACATTTTCATGCATAGGTAGGGTGGCATGTAGGTAAAAATTGAAATTTAGATGTTAGATATGTAAATACATAGGAATTGAGTGGTATGTATGTAAATCTTCCTAAATAGAAATACCTAGAGATAAATGGGTAAAAATTATGCTTAAAAAGTGATATACTCAATAGGACACAATGAAGAAAAAGAATTCATGTAGCCCACCCCATTACTGGGATGCTTCTTGTTGTATTTGTGTCTTCAAGCACTCAGTATGAATATTTGGGAGGAAAGAATGCTCGGAAAAAAAAAAAAAAACAGATACTTGGGATAAAGTTATTGATAATAATGATCATTTTCATGATTAGGATCATGATATAAATGAATTATTATAGTTAAAATTTAATAATTATAAAATTCTTTTTAACTGGCGGTCTCCAGATGGTTTATGAGACATTTGGTTAGAAAAAGATAACTAAAAAAATTATTGCAGCAATGAATCAAAATCCATAGAAATTTTAATCAAACTTAAAGTTAAAAGAGGAAAAACAGGAAATAAAATCAACCACACATATATCCGCAGATTTCAGCTCCTCGAGAAAGGAAACATCCATAAAACATTGCTACAAGTGAAATCAATCACTGGGAACTACACCAACACTAACCCTTCACACTTGAAATTTAAGACTAGCATTTCAAACTATATCAAGAAAATAGCTCATTAAAAGCATATTTTCCATATTAAGAATTAAAATATACAATTATACCTTCTCCCGGGATGTTTTACAATATAAAATATATGCTGACACTTGTTAGTGTATGAGATATTAGCTGCTTAAAATTACATTCACACAATTTGCTGAATATTTCAATTCATATTACATGGAACTACAATTATTTTGCGTTCTATTGATGGCATAAACGGTAGCCTAAATGCCTTCTACTTGTACCCTTGCTTGTAGCCTTGCGTTGCAATTTATGCCTCCTATCTGATCCGTACCTATATTTAGCGCTACTATATTTAACAATGCTACTGTGCAAGCACATGAAAAGGTGAAGCCGACTGCAGACGCGCCTATATACCTTAATGCTTCATTATTTCATTTTAATCTACTTTTAACACAAGCAATAAAGGCCAAACTACACAGTTTTTGTTGAAAGCAGAGAGAGAGAGAGAGAGAGAGAGAGAGAGAGAGAGGGAGCAATCAGAAAAAACATGAAATAATGTAAAACTGACTTAATTTCACAAAGATAATGAACTCACATGATTTTGGCGTAGTTGGACCAGAAGTGAATTCAGAAATTCAATGATGCTCTCCCAATGGGTGTTCACAGTTTGTTGTAGAGAAATTCCATGCAATTTAGACGCCCTTCCAGCAGAAGACCGAGTAGATTTAGGTGCCTTCACATGAGGTTAGAATTTAATTATATGAAACTGCATATTTTTCTTGAGCTGCAATAAAATTAGATGTAGCTATTCCAACCAAACAAAAAATGAAACAAGGAAATGGAGCTGTTAAATCTAAGTATCAAATTTTCCTACACGTCAGAGTAGGACTCAAAAGACATTTTCTATAAAATACTCACCCTAAATACAAATCTTTATTCTTGATCAGTTATGTTGCATTTGGTTGTTTTAAATACTATTTTTAGCAGTACAACAAACTATATTATATGCATGATCTTCCATCATTTAGAAAGTTCCTCGTGCAAAAATAAATGGTTAATACTTACCACCTATGTAAATCAAAACGAGCATTGAAAATCACTGAAACTTTTTCAGGAACTGAGATCATTGTATATGATTATTCTGTTAGTATAATAAAGTACCCAAATAGTCCCCTAAATAATCATTTCCAATTTTGATTTACTTAAAACAATTAATTACCCGCCTTGCACAACAGGTGTAGATTGAGAACTCCCACCGCCCTCGAAAGCCTTAATCAAAAGGGTACAATGCCCTTGTTTCCTCAATCACACACGACAAAGGAGTGATAGTGAGAAAGGGAATTTAGCCACATTTCAGCCTTTTCGTTTAGTAAGAAAGGGAAAATTTTAAGTCTAATTGCATAGTTGAAAATATCTTCATAGCGAAATGTAGCACAAAGTTCTAGTAAACTCGCTAAATAGAGATTAAGATCTTCCATGGGTGTCCCCCCAAATGATTATTTAGAATCATCTAAATGACGGCGAAGTTTTAAGTTCAAACGAGTTGGCTTCGACGGCAGGGGTATTGATACTTAGGTGCATTTAATCTAATGTAGAGTTTGCAATTTTCCTAAGAGATCTAGGCATTCTGTTGGGTCTGGAAGCATTAGTTTCATCATGGGGTATATGTGTTGTCTCTCCTAGTTTTTTTTTAAAGACTTTTTAATTTTTTGATTTTTTTTTGTTCTGTTTTATAACTCAGGGTCATAGGGTTCAAGATCCAAAGGTACAGTACTATGCATACACTAACTAGGTTGAACTAGTTGAGTGACCCTAAGCTAACAAATTGCAACACAAAAACAACTTTAAGTAGGAAAAATAAGCAACCAAACGTGCAAAAATGAAAACAAACTATTCTCACAAATTTTCACAATAATCATATGAAACAATAAGGGTGCACGAAATTAGGAACAATATAAAAGACATTTTCAGAGTTTTTATAACACACAAAATAAAAAACTAACATGCAAATAACAGTGTCACACTATGATTTCAAGTCTAAGCCTTATATATTCAACGAAAATTAACCTAATTTTAAATCAACATCGCTCTCCAGCAAAGACACCAAAAACTTGATATGAAAAAATGCAGCGATGCATTGGCCAATCATACAAATATACGTGTCGTGTAAGTAAAATACGGAATTGAGTTCCGTGTATCAATCTCACAAAGAGCGGAGTAAATCCCAAATAAAGAAAAGTTCATTTCTACTAAATTCAAACCTAGCTTGAGTGTTTGATCGTTGTTGATTTTAATAAAGTGTCAAGCTTAATTTTGGCAAAGCCGAAGTCCAAATTCAAACTTGTGAAGAGACTATAATGAGAGATGGTTTCCCACTTGATTTGAATCCTAAGAACCTAAGTTTGACGAAGTGACAGCAATAGGCGATTATCAAGAGCAAACTTCTTTTTTAGCCCCTTCCCGTGGCAATAAGGAAGCTAGGAAATTCTACTAGTGAGTTCCCTACATCAAGTTGAATCCCTGAATGAATCATTTTCCTAGACGATAGCGATCATCTCGAGAAATATTCCTATTCTCATGGTCTAATGAAATTTGAATTAGATGTTCCGCTAAAGATACTTCCACATATCTAAGTTCACAAAACATGTTAACAAGACAAATAACTAGTTTTTATGTAAATAAAGATTTGAAAGATAAATTTTCACCAAAACCACAAGTTAAACAAACAAAAGAAAAATTCCCCAAACCTAAAGTTCCTAGTTAATAAATCAGGAGAGGAACATAACTTGTAGTTCCTAGTCATACTTTGAAATACAGAATCCTACTTTGTTTCCATCAAATTAAAGTAATTACACGAACTTTGATAAAAGAAAAACAAACACAAAATATCTTCACTGTCATGCTATGTCATGCTCCAATTTTTTTTCCAGCGTTTGCTTATAAAGTTGCTCACAAGTACTCTCCACGCTCTACAATTTCACTCTTCACACGCATAAAAAGAACTACCGAAGAAGCCAAAATAGTTTGCTCTGAACAAAAAAAAATGAGAGAGAGCCAGTTCATTTGTCTTCCTTCGATCATCCACTTGATCAATCGGCTCACGTTGACCCACCGGATGATGCCTCAGATCGCTGAACTGGCATATAAATCCCTTCGGTGTCGGACTTCCGAAGTGCAGCGCCAGAGTTTTGCTCCCTTTCAATGAAGTAGTGTGCCGGTAAGTAGAATGGGAAGGGCGCCTATGCTGGGCGCAGGAGCGCCCAAACCTTAGTGATGGAGGAGTGCATAGTCACCCCTTTTATGGGTGCAAGAAGGCCTAGCTCTCAGTATGGGGTGCTATCATGAGCACAGTAGCACCCAACTCTCAAAATAAGGTATGGGCATAGATGCACCCAATTATGGGCACAGGAGCACGCAACACTCAACTTGGCTACTTGCTTGGGCATATGGTTGAGTAGAACCTCATTTGACCCTAACTTTAGCTTGTTACCTAGAAATTACACAAAAAACACCCCGAAAAATATAAAAAAGAACAAATAATAAAAAATATTGATAGGAAACTAGGACAATTACTTCACATAATTAACACATCTCAGTACCCAAGGAAACACCTCAACAATAAGAATAGATGGGAGTTTGGCGTCCTTTGGTAAGAAATGTTAAACAGAAACCTAGAGTTTCTATTTATTTATTTTTTATTTCATTTTACTAAAGAACTTGAATAACAATTGATTTGTTAATATTTTAGAATAACCCTAACTCAAAATTTTGAACTTAATAAAATTATGTTAGGGCATTTGATTTGGAAATTGAAATCGAAAAAAATAAAAGGAAAACTCCAGATATAAAGCTCCATTTAAATATGAAATTGTAATTTGCCTAATCAAATTGTGTTAGGCTAAAGCAAAAAATTTTAATAACCCTACATTTAAAAACCTAATTAAATTGCTCTTAATTAAAGCATATCAAAAGAAGTTTAGGAAATTCAATTGAAAATTTGAAAGTTAACTGATTTAATTATGCTATAATATTATTCGTAACAATATATATTCATTTTAAATAACAAATAAAAAAGTTATTCGATAAAGTGCAAAAAAAAAAGTAGAAATAAAACCAGAATTAACATTAAAGAAAAATAAAATTGATAGAAGCTAATTAAATCAAATGTGTTGATATAGGTACAACAAAAAATTAATTTCAATCGAGAAAAAAATACAATGGACGGTACTAAATAGATAGATAATAATGTTTTCATTCTACAAGAATTTTTTTTAAAATTTTTGAAATTACTTGTAAATGTTTTAAATTGTTTCAATACAGTCTTTTAAAATGCAAATGTATCAATAATTTTTAGCATTTTCCTTCAAAAATGAAAAATTTCATGTTCTTATATGGTTTAATGCTTAAAGCAAAGGATAAATAAAAGAAGAATAAAATATAATATATCAATATGCATTTGTGAGGTCACCCCTATATGATAACTGGCTAAGAAAACAATGTGCCAGTTCACGTAAAATAAAAATGAAAATGAAAATAGTCGCTTACCTTTTATGGGGATTTTGGAATGTTATAAGCTTATACCATAAGTATAATTTAAACAACGAATTCCATTGACAAATGCTTTAAATAAAATAAATACAAATAAAAATAAAATTGATTTCTTTATCGTCTCACTTTTACTATTTACTTCCTTCTAATATATTTTTTTAAATGTCAATTATTATAATTTAGAAACATTTTATCCACTGAGTAGTTTAACTCATATCTTAAGTTTAAACATTTTTCAAGCGAACTTTTTTTAGAGTATAGATGGATCCTAAAGACTATATGTACCAACGTGAGCCCATGTAAATATCTACAACATTTCACTTTAGTTTTTTAGTTCTGGTTGTAAAAATTTTAATTAGAATGAACTCTTGTAAATTAGAATTTTTTGAAATAGAATAACTCTTTTATTCTTTAAATGATTTTACTTAAAAAATAAAAATGACTAAGATAGTTCTTCCTCCGTTCAATCGTCCGTTTTTGCCTTTATATTCAAAATTCTCGGGTTAGGTCGTGATAAGAGAGATATTAAAGCCCAAACATAGGACCAATAAAAAGACGATCATACTAAAAGAGCCATTAGAAAAAAAAATATGATATGCATTAAAAATTTAACAATCCTAATATAATTTGAAATAATTGTAATATTTTAGTATCTTAGGACAATTAATATATCAATAAAATACAGATAGGAACACCAGAGAAACACAAACTGTTGAACAAATTCTGTCGCCATCAACACGAGTTGATCATCCATCCAGTGGTGCTAGCTTCATCATGGATGCATTTACACAATGATGATTGTCTTAACACAACTAATTCAAGGTTCTTAGACCGAAGCCACTGGTCATGGGATAACGCCAATCCATAAATATCTGAAGTTATTCCAGGATATCAAACTCTCTTTTTTCGTGAGTAAGAGAGCTGATGGGAATTGGCAATTGGCTGTTGCAGATTCAAAAAATTGTTGAACACACGTCCTGACATTAGCCATATTCGATTTTGAGGAAGAAGCCAAGAGGTGGTGGCAAGGGCAAATGTAGGAAAAGTATGGAGAAGAGCTAGTAGTTTGATTCAATGGCAAGATTTTGTAAAGAACTTCCACAATTAGTTTATTTCTCTCGTAGTCAGGAATCAGATGTAGAACAATTCATTAGGTCAGTGCAAAGTGATCATCCTATCATGCAATATAAGATCGAGTTCACGATGTTGCTAGATATGCACTACAATTGATCCCCAATAAAAAAAAAAGTTTCACCATTTCTTACATGGGTTAAAGGATGTGATCAAACAACCCTTAATTCCTTTAGATACTGAGGATTACTCAATCCTGGTGGAAAGACTGAGGATAGAGATTGATTAGTTAGCTACGTAGAGGCCTAGAAATTTTCAGAAAAGAAAGGTAGATGAGAGATCCAAATATGAGCAGATAACCTAGTTGGTTATGTGTTGACAATTCCTTTCGACACTGATGATAATGATAATGATAATGATAATGATAAATGGCAGTAGTAACAATGTTACGACTTGTGCTAAGTGTGGAAAGACTTATAGAGGAATGACTCATAGAGGAATTCCTCTAAAGCACCAATATCTATTTTTGGTGTCATTGGTAAGGACACATGGCGAAATTCTACCCTACCTTGGGCCAAAGACTCCCAATTGATACCAAAGCTAGTCCTCCACCTCCCCAGCCAGGTTCTGACAAACAACGACCAGTTGAGTTGACAGGATCAACTCCATCTCAGGGTCAGATGCGGTAAGATGTATAGCCTTGAGTGCATTGACTCAGTATGAAGCAAAAGAAGCACATGACATCATGTAAAGTATTTCTTTATTTCAATGTATCAACCAAATCTTTAATTTATACTAGACTTTATATTCTCTTTATTATAAGTATTGTATCGATCCAAAATAAATTTGTCAAAATTTTATTTGATACCAAAGCATCATATTCCTTTATTCTAAAGAATTTGTGAGAACTAAGGGATTGAACACTTGATACCTTCTCAATCATTTTCCCTGATGGGTCTCGTACAATGTCTGAGAGAAGTTGTTATTTGAGTATGATCGTCCTTGATAGAAGCTTAAAGACAAATTCAATAGTGTTACCACTCAAGCATTCAAACCTTTTAATAATTTGATCCCCCATAGTTACAACTCTGTCATTAGAGCTACTACTAATAAAATTACATTCCATGTATTCAGTTTTAGTTCTACGCAAATGAAGGCCTTTAACTCCAATGTAGAACTCCATAATTCAAATTTTGCTGGAGCTTCTCCTTTAGTTTTATCAACAAGAGGTATATCATCAACGAAAATATACACCAAGGTACATTTTTCTGTGAATGTCCAGTAAGAGCATCCAAAACTAAAGAAAGTAGATATGGGCTTAAAGCCGATCCTTGATGTAATCCAACGGAAATAGAAAATATTTGGTCAATACTCCTATTCGAACACAACAACTCTAGTATACATATCTTTAATGACTTGAATATAAGTCATATCAACACCTTTCTTCTCTAAAACTCTCCAAAGGATATCTTTTCGAACCTTATCGTAATATTTTTCTAAATCAATAAAAATCATATGTAGATCTTCTTTATTCTCTCTGTACTTCTCCATCAAGCCTCTCAAAAATTGTATAGCTTCCATGGTAGACCCACTCGACATAAATCCAAACTGATTATGACAAATCTTTGTAATATGTCTTATCCTATGTTCAAGTACCCTCTCCCAAACTTTTAAAGTATCACACATCAATTTAATTACTCTATAATTTGCACACTCTTATGCATCTCTTTTATTCTATAAATGGGGACCAAAATACTCTTCCTCCACTACTTAGGCATATTTTTAATTTTAAAAATAATATTAAAAGCGGTGGTACAACAAACAAAGTAATTTCACAACAAGAAGAACTAATTAAAGATATGAAATGTTTGTGGTTATCAGTAGTGACACCAAATTATGAAAAATTTATATTATTGAATCAAATGCTCATTCTATCAACTTTAAAGGACATGACACAAGATGTCTTACCATAGGATGCTGAATTTAAGAAAATTTTATACCAAATGAAAGCAGGTCAAGCGAAAAAGTGTGATTAATAAAGAAAAAATATTGAAATATCATAATAGAATTTATATCCCTGTTGTGAATGATTTACGGTAAAATCCTTGCTTGAAGCACATTATTTGAAATATACAATACATCTAGGAAGCAACATAAAGTATAAGAAGCTTAAAGACTTGTTTTAGTGGATAAGATTGAAGCGGTGCAATAGAGTTCGTGAACAAGATTATGAAGATTGAACATCAGAAGTTTTGTGACATATTGCAACCAATCTCTATCGCAAAATGAAAGTGGGAAGACATTGCTATGGATTTTTGATTGGGCTACCAAGATCAAAGCAAGATCATGATGCTATATGAATGATTAATGATAGCATTACCAACTCTGGCCATATTTTGTTTATTAGAATTAGACAGAACTTAATGAGTCCCTTAGTCAATTATTGTTGGCTAGAAATTATTGAGAAGAAATTGTATCATCGCATAGAGTCCCCAAGTCAATTATTTCAAAAAAAGACAATAAATTTATATCTAAACTATGGAAAAAAGTTTAAGAGGCTTTGAGCACACAATTAATGTTCACTACAATGTTTCATCCCAAAACATATGGTCAATAAAAAATAATGATTCAAAATATTAAAAGATCTACTTGGATTTTGTGTGCTTAATTATGTTGAAAACTAAGAAATACATATCCCCTTAATATAATTTACCTACAATAATAGCTTCCAAACTAGTATTGACACGACCCCGCATGAAGCCATTTATGGATGAAAATATATAACATCTCTTTTTTGGGTAGAAATTGATGAAAGAAAGCTCATTGGTGCTTAGTTAGCTAATAAAAATATTGAGAAAATTCGATTGATTTGTGATAAAGTGAGTTGTTCAGGATAGACAAAAAATATTATGATGCTAAAAGTACCAACCAATGAAATTTGAAGTAAGAAAATGTCTTTTTGAAGGTTGTTCGTATGAAATTTTGGAGAAGATAGAGAAAGTGACTTACAGACTCGCCTTACCAGCACATGTACGAAGTGCATGTGTTTCATATTTCCTTCAAAATATATAGCTAATAAGACTATAAAGCTTGTCACAAACTTTATAGAGATGAAATCTGATGTGACATTTGTAGAAGAACCAGAAAGAATTAAAGATTATGATGTGAAACAACAATAACAAGATGCAATTTGTGAGGAAAAGGAAATGAGATCAAATATTTCATAATTTTGCAGAGTATATATGAATTATTTTATCATACATTAAATTTGTAGGATAAAAGTTTAATGAGAGATTATATTAATCATTCTTTTTTATTTTTATTTACTTTAAAAAATGAATTGCTTGCTTAAAACATCTGCATATTAGGTGTCAATCGAGATCTCCCACCGCCCTCGAAAGCCTTAATCAAAGGCACAATGCCATTTCCTTAATCCTAAAAGAATAAAGCGAGTGCAAGAGTGCGAGAGACAGGGAAGGGGAGAAGTGGCAATCACGTTAACATATCTTCATGTCGAGTAGTTCGAATGTCAAAAATTGAGGAGGCTAGCGATCTACAAGAGAGGAAAGAGAATATGCAACGACAACTCTGCGAGCAAACCTTTACACAGGCATGTAGAGCGGCTCAAGCATGAGCTTCCCTCATGTGTCTATGATTAACAACGAGGGAGAGAAGATGAGAGCAAGCAAGAAAGACCGTGCAAACAAAGGAAAGAGAAGAAGAAATTGCAATCTCACAATCATGAGAGGCTTTCTGCACTCGAGAAACACCAAAGCGAGTTTTTGTGTGCCCTAGACGCAAGGCTACTATTCAACAAGAAGAATATGGGGGATTTGTCGTCCTTATGTAAGAAATGATGAATTGCAACTTTGAGTTTCTATTTAATCATTTTTTTTAATTTCAATTTGGTAAAGAAATTGAGTCATAGTATTTGATTGAAACTTCAAACAAAATTTCAATTGAAAACTTTGAATTTTATAAAATTATGTTAGGGCTTTTGATTTGGAAGTTAAAATCAAAAAACAAAGAAGGAAACTTCTAGGTATGATGCTCAATTTAATTACTTAATTGCTATATTCCTAATTAAATTGTGCTAAACATAAACAAAAAGTTGAAGAACCTTACATTCAGAAGACTAATTTAATTGCTTTTAATTCAAGCATGACGCTTGACGCGTGATCCCGCTCCCTGCATCTGTGCATGAAACCGGTGCAGCAGGGAGCAAGCCGGTCCTTCCACCCCCGCTGGATCGGATCGACCCGTTAATTCCTTCTTTTTCTCTCGTGATTCTGCTCCTCACAGTTTCTGCGATCCTTTCTTCCTCGTACCCTAAATCCGCACCTTCTAGCCGTTTTCGCACACCTTCCTCCTAGCCTTTGCTCGTCCCTTTAAATCCTTTCCATTTCTTCTCCTCCTTCCTTCCAAGGTTGTCTTCTTTTCTCCCTATTTAAAATGTTTATTCTCAAGTTTAATCAACTTGTTTGATTTCTGATTTCAAAGAACTGTCTTGGTGTTTTCCCTCTATTTGAGGGCCGTATCCTTCGATAGCGGGGTGCTATGACTGTATCCCACCAAGATGATTTGTATCTCCGCGTCAACCGCTTCTCCTGGCGTCGCCTCCTCAGTTTCCATCTTCCAGGTTCCATCCTGCAGCCAGCCCGACCCCCTTCTCCTGCTCTTTCCAGTGCTATTGGCCGGCTGCCCCTCCTACAAGGGACGCGACAGTCCCTTTCGATGCCACCTCGTTAGCTGCCACAATTTCAGCGCCTACCGACACCCTTCACAGCCAACAACAGTACCAATAGCTCCCTCCCGACACTCCAACATCCTCCTAGCCGCCGACAACACCTCCCCAACCTTGCGACAGAGCCATAAGTTCCACCCAACTCGAATCAGGACTATTCCTACTCTTCGTAGGGCTTATTTTAGCATTTGTTAAGTAGCTATTCTTATATTACCATTCACATGTTGTTTTGTTTTTCGTCCAAGTGTCCGTGTTGTACTTTCCTTCAAAATCATCAATAAAATTATATCGTTTTGAGTCGTGGTTTGAGTTAACTCCGATATCAAAGCATGCGAAAAGAAATTTAGGAGTCACTTAATCGAAAATTTGAAAGTTAATTGATTTAATTGTGCTCTATTACTATCAACAACAATATATTTTCATATAAAGTAACAACTAACTAAGTAATTAAATGAAGAGCAAATAGATGTATCTAAATAATAATAATAATATTATAATAAAATTACAATTAACATGAAAGGAGGACAAGAGTCATAGAAACTAATCAAATCAAATGTGTTATTATAGGTAATCAAAAAATTGAACGAGAAAAAAAGACAATGGACTGTACTAAACAAAAGGGTAAACATATTTATTTTACAATAATTCCTTTATTTAAGAAAACACATGTAAATGTTCTAATTATTTCAATACACTCTTTTAAAATGCAAACTTGAAATATTTTTAGTATTTTCCTTTAAAAAAGAAAATATCATGTCTTCCAATGATTAACTAATTAAAGCAAATATTGAATAAAAGAATAAATAAAACATAATGTATGCATATGCATATGTGGTGTCACTATAATATGGAACAAGCTAGGGAATTAATATATTCGTGCACGTAAAATAAATATTGAAAATGAAATTAAAACAAAAATGAAAAATGATTGCCTATCTTTTTGGTGGGTTTTAAAAGATATTTTGAAATGTATAATTTTAGTTTAAATTTAAACAAAGACTTTCACCGACAAATATTTTAATTATAATAAATACAAGTAACAATAAAATTGATTTCTTTACTGTCTTATTTTTACTATTCACTATCTTTATATAAAATATTTTTAAAATGTAAATTATTGTAATTTAGAAATGTTTTACCCACTAAGTAGTTTAACTCGTACCTTCATCTTCTAACATTTTTCAATAGAGAATTCTTTAGAATAGAGCTAATATTAAAGATTATGCATACAAACATCAAAGAGGCCAACATTTCAATTTAGTTTTTACTTTACTACTAGTTGTAAAAGTGTTAAATATGAACGAACTATTATAAATTAAAGTTTTGTGAAATAGAATGACCTTTATGATTTAAATGCTATTAATTAAGAAATAAAACTATTTAGATAGTTCTTCCTCCGTCCGACCGTCCGTTTCTGCCTTAATATTCCAAGCTCCTGGCTGAGTCGTGACATCTCCTTACTATTTACATGGGGTTAACCCCAGTCTATAAAAGAATTAAATTAGTTCCCAAGTTCTTTTAATTAGAGCTAAAACAATCCTCTCCTAAGACTAATTCAACTCATAATTAATGAGTTTGAGAATTAAATTGATATTTTTATAAATTTGTGACTAAAATGACCCCATAAAAGAGCCAATTAACGATTTTAACACTTTTCTAAAAAATTACTGGTCAAAATTGAGCTATTAACCACCGAGATGCATGGTTAAACGACTATTTATAATGAAGGGAAAAAATAGAGCGTAGGACATATGATGCAACAATAATATAAAGGCACCAGAACAAAAATATATGTCAAGACACTCCATTAATATTCAGATTATTTATCATGCACAACACATTGAAAAACAATTAAAAAGTTTAATTTGAGGTTCTTTGATGGGGAGGTCGGTAACACAAATTAAGTTGACGAAGATTTTTAAAATTCATTTCATTTCAAAACCACTACTTGTTTTTATCGTACGGATGAATTTTCAAGCTTATCAATACTTTAAGTTTTGCAATATTTTGATTATTTTCTTTTCATTTGTCTTAGACAAGTTATCAATCCATTTAATAGCAATTATTTGGCTCACAAGGCTTTCCAAACTTGGACAAGCTTAGAAAAGACATATAACTAAAACTTTACTTTGCACCTTTTATTTCATTGAATAAACGTTTCTTTTGCTAGTAACGATTTCAAGTGGAAAGGCTTGGTGGCTGATCATTTAAGGCTTTAATGAGTTCTTAGTGATCTTTCCCACTCCTATTTCTCTCCCACAACACAATTTCTCTCCTCCACGAAGGCTCGATCAACCCTAAATCATAGCCTCCTTCAGGGCCAAGTTAGCTACAACACATTCAAAACTCTTCTACCTCAACTTTCCATTAACACTGAGACATCATGGTCAAATGCCTAATATAGATAGACAACTTCATATTATAAGCAATAAGATTAGAAAAACTCACAACTCCTTAATAACTAATAAAAAACCTATAATAGCACTACCATTAGTTCCTTAACATCCCAAGCCTATGATTTGGAGTTCAACCCGACCTCCAAGAAAACTCTACTCTTTTAAGCGTAAAAGTTTTAGCTTTAAATCTTTCTAAAATCTTGAAAACATTTTTTCCCACGACCGCAAAGGAGAAATAATTATGTTACTTCCTTCATCATAAAAATTTCATAGATCCTACATCAACATCTATTATAATAAAAAATGAGGGTAGAAAACACAAGAAGGACATAAAGAGGACACCAATATTGAGGAGGCCACTCCCGTGTTAAAACGAGCAAGGCTGCCCTCTATCTAAGGTAAAAAGGCCACCTCTCTCTCTTAATCAATTGAGAGGAGAAGATCCAACAAACAATAATAGTGATAAGTCCGTATTCTATATTACACACTCATCCCTCCCCCTAAATACACTCTACATGGAGGTTTTAAGAGTTTTCCAATGGAATTGAGATATGTGTAAGAATATTTTAAGCAAACAGATAGGGAGACATGCTGAGTTAACAACTAATCCAACAAGAATTGAACAGAGAAGCACAAAACCAAGTGAGTAAAAGACATATCCCTGATTGGAGGAGAAAGAAGATGAATGTGACTGAGCAAGAGAATTCAACATTTAATTCATCATAGATAATTCAATACAATCTTAAAGGCAACGTTATTAAAACCAGTAATATTTGAAAAAAATGAAATACAGGCAGCTATGAATCCTAATATATAATAAAAATGAACAAATCTAATCCTGCCAAAACAAATCAAATATAATAATCATTTTAGAATAAAGATAAATTTAATCAAGTTTAAACATGTAGAATCTATTTTTCAAAAATTTTCCCCGGGATGAATAAAACTTTCTTTTAAAAAGTTTAAGGTGGTGACAGAGTGGTTGGTTTGGAATTGACTCATACACAGCTAAGGCCAACATCCTCCAAAGCCACTGCCCCACACAATAAAAATGCAGAAGGTTAAGGTGGTAGAGAAAGAGTTGCCCAAGCTTCAGAAAGTTATCTTTGATCAGGCATGTGACAAGATCTTCTAGTAGAATATTTCTATAATAGCAAGACGATCTATAACGTATGACAGAATCTCCTTGTAGAATGCTTGTATTAAACAAGGCGTATGACAAGGTCTCCTTGTAGAATACTTGTACTAAACAAGGCAGCACAAACCCAGCCTAAGAAAATATGAATGGAACAGAAAGCAATAAATGCTTGTGGATTTTCATTACAAAATTAAAAAAAAAAAAAGAAAACAACTAACACATACAATAGTGCAATCTCAAGAGGTAACAATAATCGCTGAAAGAGCCTCAAGATTAGCAGACAACCTCAAGGACAATAGGTTCTAGTCTTTTTGTTCATCATCTTAAGATCAAGATGCTCACAGAACAATAGAAAGGCAGGAAAACTTCTGGATTAAGATATGAAAAAAACAAAATCTGCATTAAGTTATTTGTCACCACTAAGCGTATTGCTATTGATTCCTTTCAAATACAACATTATTTTATTCTTATTCTTCATTATTTCGCTGGAAAAAAAATAAATTTTTAATCATTTTAGCCAAATAATATACATATATTATAACTATGTCTCTCAGAGGTCCTCCAATTAGTGAAACATTTGTAACAATCTCAGGGAATATAGCTTAGAAGTAAATGTTCGAATTGTAAACTGCAGATGTAGTTATATTTAATTTTTTCAGCTGTCATTTGGTGGAAGTAGGTTTTTTTATATCCATTGCACTTACCTGAATGCATTGAGACAAAAGTGGTGATAGCTCTCTTTTAAAGTTATCCCTAATCATTCCGAAAATCTTCTCCAAACAAGCAGCCAATTGTTGCTTAAATAGTAAAGCAGGATACTTGGCATCAACGTGTGAAGTTCCCTCTTCAGAACCCATGAGTTTCAACGGAGATCTTAAAACCTGTAAAAGGTTAATGAAGGGGCATAGTGAGTATACCTATTATTTAAACTGAAATAAATATACAAACTAGAGCCCAAAAAAAGTAAACAGGGGCAAAAAGGGACAAAAATTACAATTTATTTTTTGTATATAACAGCCAGCCAAGTTTTTTGCAGTATAAAAAAGGCAAGATTAATAAACTACATTCTTGTTTCCAACAATCAAACTCACCTGAGCCATCCTACCACTTAAGCCTGTTGATCCAGAAGAGCGACGATTCGGTGTCTTTAGAAAAACATTTGACCTTAGATTTCTCTGTAGGAGACATAGAAGGGCAGACGTATTTGATAACCAGTATGGCAAAATATTTTCATTCTCCCTTTCAACCTGAAGTTCATGCGGAGAAAAATGAGATTCCCTTGCTTGTTATAGTAGTAATTTTAGTTAGTTTAAGTGAAACCATGTTATATCATAGAAAAACAAGTGCCAGAAAAATATGACCTGAAGAACATTATTGATTGCCTCAATTATGCTGTCAAAAATAGCAGTCCTCTCGGCCTCAAACGCTCTCCAATGGAGAAGACATCTATATAAGATGCAAGCCGCAACAGGTTTACCATCTTTAAAACCCAACTTTCCATTGATGATTCCAAATAGAAGATCATAATTTTCCTGCATAAAATTTCATTTAAATCAAGAGTAACAACCAAAGAAGTATACAAAAAGGTACATTTGGCTGGCCCAATAATAGCTAATAACAATGAAATGATGTAACGAAAATGCAGAATTGAGTTGAAGGGGTTACAACATTGAATTTCTCAATAGTTCCTTTTGATAAGTTTTAGGATTGTAGATGTGAAAAAAAACAATCTCCATCAATTTTACCTCAATCAATTTCGCCTATGGATGTAAATGATTTTAGCCAAGCTCGAACCACACTTAGCATGAGCTTTGAGTTTAATTAATTAATCCAGTGTGTCCTTGAACTCAATTCTATGAGTTCGAATCTTCTCGTAACATGCCTTATTATAAAAATGAAAAAATAATTTTGACTCAAATAATTGATATACTAAAATGATAAAGAGAATTAAAATTTAGAATAAAAAAATAACTTAATATAAAAAAAAATATTAAAGTTAAATATTTTAAGAATTTTCCAAATAAGCACATGAATTCTACTATATTTCATGCATATTTCTATTAATAATTTTTACACAATTCAGCACATGAGTTAATTAGCAAAGACAACTTTGGATCAAACTTGGCTTATTAGCCGATTGGGTTTAGCTCATGAACCATTTATCAACATAGCTCACAAGTCAACTTGGCTCAGTTACACTCTTAATTCCACCTCCATTAATTTCATTTACATTAAAGTTTCGCTAAAGACCTCCACCTTATTAACATCATTTGATTAGTACTACCACCTCATCAAAACTCAAATAATTGTAATCATTCCGTAATAATTATTTGACTTAATTTTGAATGTTGTCATATTAGAAGTTCTTTTAGGATTGTAAAAATAATAGACAAATATTGGAATAAAGTAAAAATAAAATTCCACCAAATTCTTATCATATTATTAGAGCCTTGGCTTTTTCTTAACATTCCTATGAACCACAAGCTTCAGCACGAGTTTGCCGAAAACATGCAAGCTTCATTGACGTGAGTGTTGAAAGCAGCTTCGAGTGCAATGACCAAAGGAAAATATGTTGAGATTTTCATACCTCTTTTATACTGTTTTTAATGATATTGCATTTTAAAGAAATGTATTTTTGATGTTTTGTTGCAGGAATGATGAATTAGGGTCAATGGAGCAAAAAGATGAAAAAATGAGCGAATTTGGAGCAAAAATGACTAAAATGTGGAAAATTGCACTAGGGCGCCGACGACGAGCTTTTCCCGAGGCTACAGGACAAATCTTCCAGAAGGCCGCCGACGACGCCATCGAGGCCGCCGACGGCGAGATCGACGGTTATGTGACATGCACAATGGATAAGGCCGGATTTTGGAGGGGTGCGTAAGCGACTCTTGGGAAAACTCATCCACATCTTTAAAGAAAACATTTTGGCCGAAAACAAAAAGAGAGAAGAGACTTTGGAGACTCTTGGATAAATTTGAAAGGTTTAGAGAGTCCATTAGAACTTGTATAATTGTGAGGAATTCTTCGAGAAATTGTAAGAGTGGAGGGAAAGTGAGAGATTTCTTCCTCCTTGATACTTCGAAGAGGAATTCTGTGTGCTGTAAAGAAAGAAAGAGATTCAGAGGAACTTCGATGAGTGTTCTTGGGGAGAAATTTAGAGATAAGTTATTTACTTGTTATAGTTTATATGACTTTGATTTTATTTATAAATTTAAAGTTGTGTTGTGCTTTCCCCATGAGTTCTGAGTAGTTTTCTCTATCTTTCTCTTTGTCTCGAGATTTGTGAAATGGTGATCTAAATTGGTGAGTCATAAAAATGTTTAAGAAATTGTGATGATCTTTTCACTTCGATCTTAATTTACT
>NEWO01000055.1:1211040-1240223 GCA_003013225.1 Phalaenopsis aphrodite | reverse complement strand
AGATGCAGGCACCCACCCGTACTAGACTACCCGACTTCAATCAACTTTTCAAAGTAGAATGTGATGCCTCCGGGCATAGGGATCGAAGCAATACTAAGCCAAGGAGGACACCTCATCGCTTTCTTCAGTGAGAAGTTGAACAAGTACATGAGGAAATACTCAACTTATGACAAGGAATTCTACGCCATCATAAGAGCTTTAAAATAGTCATTACCTATTGACAAACGAGTTTAGACTATTTATAGATCACAAGACCCTAAAATTCCTAAACAACCAGAGAAAACTAAAAGGGATGACAAACTACCTGGGTGAAATTTATAACATCATTTCAGTTTGTGCTAAAACAGGCGGCAGCACGAGAAGCCAGAAACGTGTAGCAGATGCACTTAGTCGTCGACATATATTGATCACATCCATTCAGGCTCAAGTTGTGGGATTGAAGGTCATAAGAGATCTATATGAAACAGGCAAAGATTTCTAAGGCATGTGAACAATGTCAGGAAAGGCCAACAAGGCAATATTACCGCACAGATGGATACATGTTCCACTAAGGTTAAATGAGCATTCCCCGATGTTTACTGAGGGAGCCATTGTCAAGGAAGGCCATAGCGCATGATTAGCAGGTCAGTTTGGCAGGGACAAACCCTCACCCTTGTAAAGGAGCATTTTTTTGGCTAAAACTGACAAGAGATGTAGATTGACATGTCAAACAATGCAGGATTTGTTATCTGGCAAAGACAAACTTAGAACACAGGATTATACATACCACTTCCAGTACCAAAGAAACGGTGGATGGACGTATGGATTTCAAGTCATGACTCCAAACCCAAAGAAACAAAGACTCAATAATGGTTGTAGTAGATTCTCCAAAATGGCCTACTTTTTACTATGCCACCGGACAGTAGACGCCTTTCATATCGCCAAACTATACTTCAGGGAGATTGCAAGGTTGCACAAAATTCCAAAGATCATCACCTCTGATAGAGATGTCAAATTCCTAAGCCACTTCTGGAGACACTAGGGAAAACTTGACACCAAACTCCAATTCAGCTCTGCAGCACAACCACAGACAGACGAACAGATAGAGGTTGTACATCGAAGCTTGAGGAATCTCCTAAAATGTTGGTGGGAAAAATAAACAGTGGGATCTTATTTTAGCCCAAGTTGAGTTCTCCTATGGCCGATCCATCAATCAAACTACTGAACAAACTCCCTTTGAGATTGTGTATGGACGCAATCCTCTCACACCACTTGAATTGGTCCCGCTCCTGTCATCTTTGGAAATCAGCAAGGACGCCACAGACAAAATCTAGGAAAAAAGTAACGTTTCAAAAAGGGGATCTCGAATAGATTCAATTGATAGAGGAACAAGTTCCTATAGGATCATTTAGGAAGCTCATGGACCTTTCAAAGTACTTCATAAGCCGAACGACAGCGCTTATAAGATTGACCTGCCTGGGGACAACAACATTTCAACCACATTCAATATTGCAGACTTAACACTATACTTTGAAGAGCCTGTTTCGAGTCATTTTCCCTCTTGTTAGGATTGTATCTGACGATAGGTGGTGCTCTGACTGTATCCTACTTCGAAGTGATGTTGTATCCTTCCCATCTGCTTCACTTCTTCCCCTCTACCCTTCTCCTACCTCACCCCTAGCCACCGACCACCCCCATGTCCCTTCAGTCCTCTGAGGTGATGAAATGACATTACTATGATTACATGCAATAAATCTTCTATGAACATGCTTATAAACATATTTTTTTATTTTACTTATGATTCCATGCTTATGACATACATCTCATAACCTCTTTCAATGTTTATGAGTAGCCTATATTTTTAATTTTTATACTACATGCTCTCTTTCAATGTTCTTTACTATGCTAGAATGTTACGACATATGTGTAGCCATGTACAGTTTTATATGAGCATGCATGTTTCTTTTCCATGTATAAAATCTTAAGTTAGCTTTGATAATTTCTCTGAGCTAGTTGCCCAATCTTCGTTGTTAACTTCCAGGTAAGGGTAGCGAGCACCGGGCGAGTAGTTAGATTTGATTTGTACAGGTTTGCACTTTATAGTTTTGAAAGTTGTACAAATGTTTTGGGTACGTACTGTTATTTATAATAGATTTAACAGTTTTATATAATTTTCATGTTATGGATGATATGATTTTCATGCTTCCGAGTATGTGTATATATGAATAAATTATGAAATATAATGTATCATGTATGTTACAGTGATTTAGTTAGAGACTAATTCACCACCCATTGAGTCCTGATTCTGTAAGTTAGAAAGAACATTGATGAGAATTTAATATGGCCGAATTATCCACCACTATTGCACCTCGGCCAACTTTTTAAGAGAGCCAGTTGGGGTATTACAGAAAGTCGTATCAGACCATAGTTATTGAATGAAGAGAATCATGGAAGCATGTTAGATTTAAAAGAACTAAGAATTAGAACAAATATGAATTAATTTATATAGAGCTATAGGTTGATAAAACTGGGGTGAGTATCACACACAACGTAAAGTATCATGCATGCACAATACAATATTGTAGAATGAATTGTATTTAAATAATAAATTGTGTCAATATAGATAAACATGTATGAAGAAGAATCAGAAAGTATTGAGGGCCAGTTTCGTAGGCCAAGTGCAGAACATGAAGTAAGCTTTGAAAATGTTTTGAATAGAAATGAAAATCAGAACAAGACCAATGAGGACACCAGAGCTATTGAGTTACAGGAAATCGTACAACTTATTTCACAAGTGGTTGAAAATTGGTTGCTATCGAAAGATCCTCCACCAGTACAGAACCCATATCTTAAACTGGGGCAAATGTTGATCAACATTTGAAGAAATTTCAGTCGTTCAAGCCACCAACATTCATGGGTGTCAGTGACCCTACAGTTGCTGAAGATTGGCTTTTGAAGATCAGAAAAATTCTGGATGGTATGATTTGTTCGGAAAACAAAAAAATGGTGCTTGCCACTTTCATGCTAGAAGGCGAGGTAAAAAGGTTGTAGTAGATATAACATAGAGAAAATTTCAACTGACACCTCTTCTACATATTTAAAAAGACGAATTTGTTAAAATGTTCAAAAATTGGTTCATTCCGCCTTCAGTTAGATGAGCACTGCAAGATATTTATGCAATATGAGGTACAATTTACTTCTTTTTTCAGAGACTTACCTCATGTCAACACTTAGGAGGGAAAGTGCTGCAGATTTTTGCGTGACCTCCGAGATCAATTGAGGTTGGCATTGGCTCCGTTTGAAATAAAAAATTTCTTAGGACATGTTGAAAGGGCAAGAAGAATCGAAAATGAGCTGACCTTTTCCATTCAGCAGTGGCAACCTTAAACAAGCAAGCAAAACATTTTGGCAAGGGAGAACACTTTTAAGGCAAGAAAATTAAATCATAAGGTAATAAAAAACAATCTCAAGTAGAAAAACCAGTTTGGGGAAAATAAGAAAAAAAATATTTTGGGCAGTGTTCAATTGGTTCAGAAAAATGTTACAAATGTGGATAACCCGCGTATATTCAAATGAACTGTCCACAGGAAAAAAAGAGAGACAACAGATCACAGACAATTCAGAGAAAAACATCCTCTAAAAATTTTGGAAGATATTCAGCCCAGCAGAACACAATTTTTGGGAAAGCCTTCAGTGAAAGAAAAGGAAGAAACTTCAGAACGCAGAACTGAACAACAAGTAAAAGCTCGAGTTTTTGCAATCCCACCTCAAGAAGTCAAAGAATCTGAATACGTGGTCACATGTAAGCTCCTAACTCAAGATTAGCCTAATACTGTTCTATTCGATTGAGGTGTATCACATTCCTTTATTTCTGATGAGTTTATTGTCAATTTACATGTTGATATTATACATTTTTCTCCTACTCTTTTTGTTATCATGCCATCGGGAAGTGATTTTTATACCAATAGAAAATGTGTAGTGCATGTTCAAGTTCAAGATAAGAAGTTGCCAACAGAGTTGATTATCATACCAATTCAGACCTTTGATAATTTGAAAATGGATTGATTGATAAATCATTTTACTACAATTGAATGCTGGAAAAGACAAGTAAGAACTCAAATCGCTTGATGAAAAATTATTTTATATTCTATGTGATCGAAATGTACAATCATCCCTGATTAATGTTGTAAAACTTGGGAAATACTTGTGAGGTCGTGAACTGGTATTTTTTGGCAAAAATAGAAGTGATGAATTAACATGTATATGAATTGAAGAACATCCCAGTGATTTCGGAATTTCCTTATGTATTCAGAAACAGGAAATTTTGCATGAAGCTCATCAATCATGCTACACAATTCATTCAATCAACACAAAAATGTATAAGGAATTGAAGTTGACATTTTGGTGGCAAGGTATGAAGAAAAATGTAACTAAATATGTATCTAAATGTCAAGCTTGTCAGATTGTAAATGTTGAGCATCATATATCCAACTGTTGCTAAAATCGTTGTCGATACCTAAATGAAAATGAGAAGAAATTGCTATGAATTTTTTTATGGGATTTCCTCGATCTAGACCTGGTCACAACAGTATTTGGGCTAATATTGGCAGGTTACAAAGTCTGCTCATTTTTTTCCAATTAGACGGACATATTCAGTGGAAAAGTTAGCTAGATTGTATGTCAAGTAAATTGTCAGATTGCATGAAATTCCCAAATTTACTGTTTCTTATAAAGATGCAAGATTTACATCCATGTTTTGGAAAGTCAATTTGACAAGATTTGGGTACTCTGAAATTAATTCTACTTTACCTCAAATTTTGCATACCTAGAAAGAAACAAATCATTTTTATATAATTTCATGCATGAAGTCGATCAATTTCATATAAAATACTAGATATTAATTATTATCGGATTGGGAGGTATAAAATTTCGACGCTATAAGTATAGTAAAATCAATTCTACTTTAATTATCCCTAATCATATCATTAAACCCACAACTCTACTGTTCCCATCCGACATTTCATGCGATATTTAACACTAGGAAAGAGTCAGTGTGTTGAATGCATTGTATTTCCTCAGGGCTTTGAATTTCCTTCCACTCTTTCAAATCCCTTCTCCTCTCTCTCCCAAATTCTCCTCTCACAAGTACCTTCCCTCGCCCTCTCTTTGTCCGATTTCGCTAGTTTGGAGGATCTAGTGAAGGCTTCGGCTTAGGCACTATGGCCAGGTCACAAGCAAGCAAACCGAGAAGTGCACAAGAAAACTGCAGCTCGCAACTTAAGGCTTCAGGGTCAAATTTAAAAGGAACGAAACTAAGTTTAGCGTCTTTTGAAACTTTCAATTCCTTAAAGGGGAGTCAATTGAGGCGTGACATTATAATATTTTAAATAATTATTAACTTTACATTATTTAAATATAAAATTTAGCACTGTTATTGCCGGTCCCAATCCCAGATGTGAAAAGTGGAGGGTTGCGTTAGATAGTTGGCGGCCAGCGTAAAACTTGTGGAAAAAATCATGACATGAATCTTTTTGATCATGTCAAAACAAAGAGAAAAGAAAAGTAGTCAAACAAAGAGAAAAAAAAGTAAAGATTTAACTCAACTAAAGCGTATTAAAGATGAAATTCAAAAAGTATTTTTCTTAGAAAAATGTATTCAACATAGATGTGTGAGTTATTTTGATAACTTTTTAATGAAGTTTCTGAAAATACAATCGACCATAGTGATCTTAATATCGTTAATAATAATAAAACGTTTCATTTTTACCGTCGCATTAGTAAAAAAGAAGTTGAATAGGCTTTAAAGAAAACCAATGGTGGAAAGTCTGTTGACCTGATGACATGACAATTGAAGTATGGAAATATTTAAGAGATTTGAGAGTTTCTTGGCTTACTAAACTCTTTAATATAATTTTAAGAACTAAAAAGATGTCTGAGGAGTGAAGGAAGAGTATTTTAGTCCCCTTTTTTAAGAATAAAGGGGATGCACAAGAGTGTGCAAATTATAGAGGGATTAAGTTGATGTGTCATACTTTAAAATTATGGGAGAGGGTAATCGAACATAGGTTAAGACATATTACAAAAATTTTTCATAATCAATTTGGATTTTTGCCAGGCAGGTCTACTATTTAATGGCACAGTTAAGTATGTGCGGAAGAGGTAGAATACATATTTAATGGCTTAAGGGTTACTTTTATGAGAATTTGAGTCTATATGCAGCTCAAGCATAGGTTGTACCAAAAGATAATGAATACCTATTTTACCGGGATGTGCTCCAAAATGAGAATGCTTATAAGATTGACTTGCCGAGAGATTGCAATATTTCCATTACTTTCAACGTGTCCAACCTGACACCATACTACGAGAAAATAGAAGCTTCAACGAATGAGATCGACGCTCACACAACCCCGGGAGACTAAAGTGAGGCGTCCCACCTACGACGTGGGTGTTCGCCAACATACCTGAACCAAACTAGTTCAATTATTTCTTTGTTTTGGAATATTGACCGGTCCTCTGGGCCCACTCCTAGTTATCCTATTATTATAAATTTGCTTTCGTAGAAGTATAGGGTTAATTTGTATCATGTGTTTGCTTGCGACAGCCGCGGGCGACCTGATTTTCCAGTATGGAGATATATCCAAGGGTTGAGTGTTGCTCTGACTGTATCTTGATCCAAAGGTGGTGGTTATGTTTCGCCAACCCTTCCCCTCCCTTTCCATGTCGCTACCTGTCGCCCATCCTTGCTGTAGCAGTTCCCAAAACAACTGTCCTTGCTGTTTTTGCTGCAGTTCTCCCCTTCCCAGCTGCTCTTCCCTTCCTTGTCCTCCCCACATCACTCCCAACCAACCCTTCCTTGCTTCCACTGCCCAAAATCACCTCCCCACAGCCTTGTTGCTGTTGCAACCGCCCAAAAACGCCCTTCCAGCAGCCTTGCTGTTGTTCCAGCCGCCCAGAACTGCCTCCCTGTTCGTTGCTGCCCCAGGACAGCAAGTTAACGCTGTCTTACACTGTTTTAGCTGCAGTCCAGCCGTCCTTTCCAGTTTGCAGTTGCCAGGACAGCAAGCAACTTCTGTTTCGCCGCCATACCTGCAACTTGCTCCACTTCCCCATCTTGCCACCACCCTTCCATGCCCTTAACATTCACCCCAACAACCAGCACACACACCCCACCCCCCCCCGCCCCCCCCCCCCCCCCCCCCCCCCCCCCCCCCCCCCCCCCCCCCCCGCCCCCCGCCCCCCACCCCCCCCCTCCCCCCTCCCAACCACCCCACCAACCCCACCTTAGATTCGCCCCAGTCGTGTTCTTCATGTCATGTTTTTTTCAATATGATACTTTAACTTGTTTGGTTGTAAGTTTCTATTTGATTTCAACAATAATATTTGTTATTACTGTTGTTTTGCTTAATCCAGGTATCATCTCCATTCTACTAGTTTGCATCAATGACAAAGTGAGAACAAGAAGTAACTTAAGAGGTATGAAAACTTCAAGGAAAAGGTTGTTCTTAGAGTTTATATTAAAAAAAAACTGGGTAGGCAAAATTACTTTCTATTACGACTGACACTCTTGACATGGTATCTTTACATCATAAAAATACGTAATAAATCTATTGAAAGAAATAGGCAAGTTGAGATGTATCTTGTTGAGTTACTCATAAAATTTTATCATAAATTTGAAGATACTCTAGAAGAGTGCCATAGAAAAAACTTGTTATAAAAAACTACTAAGAAGGCTAATCCAATGGTATGCGCTAAGACTATTTATGCAAGATCTATGGTTTATAACATGTTAACTTCGAGTTATTCCACATTTTTAAGAATTAACCCCATAATTTGTAGAAAATAAAAATAAAATGTGATAGCAAGAACTAACATGGAACCAAATTTAAATATATGGTACTAAGAATCCATTGACTATGAGGGCTAAAAATTATCAAAGATTTAATGGACAAGTCCCATTTAGTTCTATAATGAAAAAAAGCCAACCGTCAATATTGATATAATCTCATGCAACAAAACTGACATGGGGATGCAAGAGGGGTTCAATTGGGCAATAAGTGGCTGCTAGTTCAGTAGGGAGGTAAATCGGCCGACCCTTATTAGGGTAGGGAGGGTTGCCGCTCCTCCATGTCCCCTCCTCTCTCCTAATTATCATAGTTTATTATAAATATGTTGTGATTTGGGTTTAGGGTTTAGTTCTGATCGAGCTTTCTATCAGAACAGCCACCGGTGTCCGATTTTTCCCTACCTAGGGCTTTATCCAAGGACAGGTGATGCTCCTGCTGTATCATGCTTCGAGGCAATGACTATTCCTTGTCCTGCTCGCTGCCCTTCCACCTGCAGCCCACAGTTTTCCTGTTCCCCTCTGCAAATTCCATTTCCCTCCACTACTACTGCTGCAATCCCCTCTTACTTCAATTGTCATTATCATAAACCCTTCCTGCTCCACTGTTATTGCGTGATCCCTTCTCACTTCCGCTACTGCTGCCTTAGCCTCATGCCACCTGTTACTCTCACAACCCCTCCTACCTCCCCACCTATTACCGTGCACCTAGCACCCTGCCCCTCTTGCTACCACCTACCTATATTGGCCTCCCTTAGGGGATCGTGTGTGTTTCGTGCTGTTTTATTTCTGTTTTAAGAGCTGTTGTTGTTCCTCTTTTAATTTTAGCAATAATAATTGCATTTCTATTATAGTTTGGGCTTACTCCGGTATCAATAACTCAACAAAAAAAATATTAAAGTAGATGAGCATTTATAAAAAGAAAAACTTGATAGTGATATAACCAACACTTAATTCATTGCCATAGGAATTACAGAAACAAGAACTCCTAGACATTCACACAAAATGATTATCAGGAACAATATTTTAAAAACTAACAATGCAAACTTAGAATGGATAGCATCCATTTATTCAGTTGAAAGAGACTGAAAATTTCAATCTCCATCAATGTTCGACCGAGCTCAATAGTTCTTAGACTTTCTTATTCAATTCATGCCCACCCCGGTGACTTGTGGGATTAGTATTGCAACCTCATAAATCTGTTGACTATTAAAATATAACTTTGCTTATAAATCCGTGCAATATTTTAATTATTCAATCTTGATATTATATATTTCCTATTAGAAGCTCTCCTAGGATTTTATTAATACAATACAAATATTAGAATAAAATACTCAACCAATTCTCTCCAATTTTTATCAACAGGAAAAAAAAAATGGTGAGCAATACTTTAGAATTTACACCTAAATATCAGAAAGTTAGGAGAATACCTCATCTCTCTCAAGGACCATCCTTGGTCGATGTGAATCAGACATGCTTTGGGGGGCAGAAACAGGATAATTTGCTTGCGTAGGAGTTTCCTGTAGTTATAAATGCACCATCAAAAAATTCTAAAAAAACTGAAAACAAGCACCGAAGTAGGAGCACGCTTGTGTTTTTTATAAATGAACTTACAAATCCAAGAATTCTTTGGGTATCCGAAAGCATGAGCCCACTGGTATACTTCTGTTTTTATAACAAGAAGCTTAGATCTCATTAGACTAATTAATAAGAAACGTTGATAACAATGGATAACACATGTCACCTACTAAGGGGTGCATCCATAACGTAAGGAAATATATTTCATTTACCTCTGGGAAATGTTTTGCAACAGTAAAGCTATTCAAGGGAGACTTGTCCATAGAGTTTTGCCTTAGGATGTGGTTTTCATCTTGTAAATTAGACAGCTTCTCTTCCAAGCTGGAACACAAATAAACAACGCCAGAAAATGGCAAAAATAGGCATAATATTACAAAACACTAATTCAGTAAAAGCATTTAATCTGAAAGTGTGAAGGAAAAAGATACCAGCAGCTATACATAAACATATAAAGAATCACGTGCAACATTGCTTTAAATTATGCACATAAAAATAAAGAAAAGGATATACATGCTGAGAGGAAGAATGTTAAATTAAAAATGAGTAAAGTTGCATGAGGATTGATCAATCATTACCTCTGCAGATTATGCTGAAGGTCCGCAAACTTTTTTTCAGTTTCGTGTAATTTTGTAAGAGTCAACAAACTTTCCTTCTGAGAACGGTGCAGTTCGTTCTCCAATTCCAAACTTCTCTTTCCCAGAGACTCCACAGAAATCTTAGAATAAACAATGAAGAGCATAAAATGGCTGTATATTCATAGAAAAAACAGATAACAGATATTTACCAGAACATACCTATAAGATAAATGGGTTAAAGAGGATAAAACAGTTTATTTACATGCAAAACTTGAATTATTCATTCACAGGAAGCTATGTGCAAACTTATCATCTATTTTCAAGATCAGATATGTTAAGGAATGTGAAAACGTTGGGTCAATTCCCATTGCAGATGATAGGAATAATATGTTGACAAGCTAAGCGCATATTATGGCAAACATGGTCACAAGTTGAAAGCTTACTTGAATCAGTTAAATTTTAATCAATTCAAATCCAAAACCCTAAAGTTTGAAATGAGTTAACTTTTAATCAACTTGCAATAATAATCTCTAGTTCCAAGTCGAGGCCAACTCACAATAGTTTAGTTTGATATGTATATCACAGCTCCCCAATGTTTTCCGTCACCTAAAAAAAGCAAAAATGCAATTTTTCATTTACAACTAAAAAATCACGACGTCTGTTCTCTATTAAAAATATCAATATTTGTCGCCAAACTTCTTTTTTGCATACATTAGTCCCCTGTTTTTCTAGCATGATTTATATCTTTCAATAGTTGGTTTCCATGGAATTTCATACGATTCACACAAGGGCAAAAGAAAGCCTAACGATAACAAGATAACTGACTGCCACCGACTCCTTGGACCAATTCAATACGAATGATCACAAAATATTAATACAGATCCCTCAAAAAAAACAAATTTTTAAATATGAAACGTAATGATCCTCTAATACACTAACAAAAGAATTTAAAAAAAAAAAAAACTAAGATATACAGGATAAAGACAAGTATACAAAAACAATGAAGGATGATGCTATGGCAAACAAAAAAGCAGCATGGCAAAAGGCAAAGGTTGCAAAAATAAGAGACCAACTCAACACAATCTGAAAAACATCGATGAAATAAAATTGCTCTAAACCTTCAGAAAATGATTCTCCTTCTGTATTTCAGTCATTTTATCAAGATTATTCTGCAGTGCTGCCTTGTCCTTCCTCAGCATATCTATCTCACTTGAAAGAGAAGAGTTCCTATTGCATTCATCAACAATGACAAATTTAGCTGTCTTTAACTCAGCATGCAATAAATCCAAGGATCTCTGAAGCTTTGAAACTTCAACGAGTTTGGTCTCTTCAGCAGCAACCTGCATTAACAGCATCATCAATACAACAAAGCAGCAGTGTCTAAAATTTTGCTTAACATAAAATAAGCGTAGTAGGTGAAGAGAAACCTGAAAAATACTCAACAATGAAAGTACACTTCTCAAAAAAGAAATACCTTCAATAATGTTCAATTTAAGTTGTAATAATACAGGTGCACTCATTTAGTGAAAGAAAACTTCGTTTTAAAAAAAAATAGATGTGTACGGATTGCATGACTTGAATAAAAAATATGCTATTGGATTTTAATAATAGTAGTAAACTGTGACATTTATTATAATTATTTACATACTTAAGCATACCCTAAATACTCCAAGGATGGACTCACCAGCTGAGCTCAAGATGCAATTGCTGGCTGGGTTTAAGGAGAACTTGCTAGCCAGGTTTGAAGTAGACTTACTAGCCAGGATTGAAGTGAACCAACCAACCGGGCTCTAGAAAAACTCGGACTCCAAGCTCATGGAGAACTTACCAGACTTACAGCGAGCCTGCTGAAACAACTAAGCTCGGCCAAAGTCTCCCAAGACGAGGAGCAACCCAACAACTTCCACTAGGGAGAAATTGACTTCCTCTCGACTAGCCTACTGAGTACCAATCTGAGTTCTCAAGATACAAATTTCTTGTATTTTATAAGCAGGGAATCGACTTCCTTTGTACATTTTCATATATGTGCCGCATTATGTAGTCGTTTCTGCAGCACCCAAACCCAAATCCCTGCTTATAAATAAAGGGTCAAGGAAAGCAAAAACTACACAATCTGACTTGGACAAGAGTTTCCCGCATGATTGCGGGGAAGCAGGCCAGACGGCCGAACTGGCAGGCATAGGGGACCGGTCGAAGCGACCTGGTCCAGAATTCCAGAGGATTGAACGGCGTCAAGCGGCCCATGCGGCCTTTCTTTTCGCATCTCTCGCCTGGATCGAGCGAGATTTGGGAAAAAGCGTTATTGAAACCTGGCCATTCTCCTTCCTTTCTTTTCGCCTTTCCTTTCTTGTTTCCCACCAAGCTAGGTTTATTTATGTGCTTGTTTCCTGAGTTTAGAAGCAGCATTTTGCTGTGTTTGATTTCAGATTTCCTGTGTGGAGCCTTTTTCCCCCTTTAGGCCTGTAGTCGACGGCTAGGGTGGTGCTCCGGCTATATCTCTCTCCCCAGTGGTGATTGTTTCTTCCTTATTCTTATTTCCAGCAGTCTAACCTGCTGTCCAGCACCTTCTGGCCACACCAAACCACCTGTATCTTTGCTACATCGCTGCCGACCCACTCATTCTTGTTGCTGCTGCCCCAGGACAACAAACCTTTGTTGTTCCAGGCGTTTTTGGCCCAATTTCTTGTTGTAGCTGCATAGACAGCTCACCCTCTAGTTGTTCATGCCGTTTTCTCACCTCGCCTTCGCTGTCGCCACCCCCGCTAGTCATTCCGACCCACCTAGCAACCTCCACCTCCCTTGGGATGCACTCTCTAGTTGTTTATGCTGTTTTATGTGTTAGTGATGTTATTTTCAGTTTGTGTGTTGTAATCCTATTTCCATATTAAAAAAAGTTGTTCTTTTGTGAATGTTAAAATGAAATAAAGTTCAATTTCTGTTATAATCCTATTTCCATATTAATAAAGTTCAATTTCAAAAATTTATTATTTGCTTCATAATTTATGAATGTTAAAATGAAATAAAGAACCCCAAATTTAAAACTTATTTATAATTAAGTTGTCATTAATGTTAGGTGCCCAAATGAAAATTTTAAAAGCTTTAACACAAAAAGATTAAATTGTATATTCCTACATATATATGTATATCTGGTTAGCTCATACATATATGTATAATTATAGTTTTTTATAGGTAAATAAAGAACTTATGACCCTGATGATAGAAAATGTAGAAGCAATAGAAGATAATATTAGCACTAAACAAGAAGTTAATTATATTTAAATTGTTATTATAGGTGCACATAAGAACTAAACTGATATGAGGAAAAATATAACAGACGACACTGTTGAGGTGAGTAATAAGTTTTTATTTTATAATAGTTTTGTTTATTTCCGCATATTTTACGGTTTCCCAGCATTTCCTTTAAAATGCAGCAGTCCATATTTCCTTTTAAATGTTAAATGCAAGATAAATATATATATATATATATATATATGAATGATATATGCATGCATATGAAAGTCACCCTTGGATGATACTAGAAGGGGAATGCATTGTACTCGTGAACGAAATGAAAATGAATATGGAAAATGTTGTCTACCTTTATGGTGGTGAGTTGGAAAATGTTAAACATATAATTTTATAAAGCATAAGTTTAGACATTGACTCCCAATCATGAAAAGTATAACCTAAAAAATATGAAAGGAAATGAAATTGTTTTCTCTACTGCTCTCTTTTACTACACAGTATTTTATTTTTCCTGCTCGTTTACAAAAATATTTTAAAAATAAAAATTATTATAATTTAGAAATATTTACCCACTGAGTAGTTTTAACTCAAACCATAGTTGCTAGTATCTTTATTGAAAAACTAATTATTGATTAGATGGATCCCAGGGAGCACGGGTATAGGCGTCATGGAGAGCAAGCTAATAAGTATTGTAGTTTAGTTTATTTTCAATTTAAATGTAACGGTTTAAATATGACCAATCAAAAGTAAATAAAATTTTTTGTATAGAATGAATCTTTTATGCATTGAAATTTTATGTTAAGAAATGAAACAGTTAGATAGGTCTCTTCCGTTTGACCGTTAGTTCTCATCTTGATAATTCCAATCTAGTTCTCATCTTGATAATTCCAATCTCACTGAACCGGGCCGTGCAGCCGCCGCCCATGGATAGCTAACCTTTGTTGTTCCTGTTATTTCTAACCCAATTTCTAAATGTAGATGCACAAGATAGCCTGCCCTCTAATTGTTCTTGTTGTTTTCCCACCTCGCCTTCACTTCCACCACCCTCTCTAGTCATCCCGACCCACCTAGCAACCTCCACCACCCTTAGGATGCACTATCGAGGTATTTGTTGTCATTTTATATGTTGGTGATATTATTTTCAGTTTGTGTGTGTTATAACCCTATTTCCTATTAATAAAAGTTTTTTTTTTTTTTGATATGGGCTTCCTCCTCCGGTATCACAATTTTATGCAGCCTAGCCCAAAAATACCATAATATTAAAAATTATAGTGGATTTATCCTTCTCTCTTGTCTCTCTTTTTTCCCTTTTTTTCTGTATTCCTCATTCTAAGTATGATCTTAGTGTAATTTATGGATAGACAAATCATGATTCAACATCTTTAACAGGTATAGTGAGCATGAATCTATACTACAAATCAGAAGAGAATCACATAAATATGTAGGAAGAGCCCATAGAGAACTAACTAGAAAAGCACCAACTAGAGAAGCTTCCAGTCACCATAAAATAGGAGTTTGTAACCACCAAGTAGTTGACTAAGATGGAGCAAAGATTCAAAAGAATAATTCAAGGGGTCCTAGAGTAGATACCAAGAAACACACCCAAAGTGCAGTCATTAGAGGACTCAATTGATTTGATGGTTATAAGAAGAAACTTTGAAGCTAGAGTCCTCCCATCCATTGATGATGAAACATATTACCCAAATTCTAATCTAGATTTGTCATTCTCACCATATTGAATGAGAGGTGACTTGAGAAGATAAAACTACAACTTTCCAATGCCTTCTCAACGGAAATCGCAAAGGCAAAGCCACCCACCAAATTTAAAATCCCACACTTGAACTTATAGAAATGCCAAACCGGCCCAATCGACCAAATAACTTATTTTGAGTCGTCCTCCATCTCATTGGTTTGAAAATAATTCACAAGTTTTAAAGAATCACATTTACATCATGCTTTGTGTTACAATGCCTAATAAATAATCAAAAAAATTGAAAGTGAATATTTACCCCATTGTATGAGCAAAAAATATAAAAAAAACGGGACCAACCTTCCAACATAATAATTATAAATTTGTCGTCATAAAAGTCAGAGGCTTGTGCCTTAAATTCACAAAGATTGTGAAAATCAAGGAGTTTTCAAATAACCAACCTTCAAACAACCAAATTGGAATAGCACAAGTTCACCACTAATAAATCTATAACTCGATCAAGCCATATAGTCGAGCTCAACTCACACAGATATGACTGAGATGATAACATTTCTTACTCACCAAGCCATCAAAACGACAACAATAAGAGAATGCCCACTTTGTAAGACAAGTCAAGGCAAAACCTCAAGAGGTCAAGAGGTCCAAATTATAAAAAATAAAAAATAAAAATAAATAAAAAATCCCAATTGGGCAACAAGTCAAGGCAAAACCAAAGAAAACATGCTCAATAAATAAAGAATAAGAACAAATAATTGTTGAGTTAGTATCATTGTCAAACTAAAATATGTTTAAATTCTTTCAAATGTGTCACGAATTAAAAAAATACCTAACATTTCTGTTTTTCAACAAGTTTATGAAATCATTAAATAGAATTGATGTAATAAATTCGATGTTCTTAGAGGGCCAAGGCTAAAGTAATGAAATTGATGACAAAATTTCCATTTGGGTATCAAGCTTCAGACCAATAACATTGTCATTGACCAAACATTAATGCCTTGGTCAATGGTGCACATCCTTCATCAAGTCCAAAGCAAAAAGAATATGATGAAATGAAATCATTTCATCATCTATATAGATAGAACAGGTCAATCAAGCCTATTAAGACAAAGCATAGAACATGAGGAACTCGATATCCAAAACTTAAAACCACAAAAAATTTATCATAATTAAGTTCATCAAGTATGCTAAGCTTTTCTTGCCCAATTTGCAAGAATCTTATCTGACAATAAATTGGCCATGAGTAAAGAGGATTGGATACAAAGAGGAGGAGGGGAAAAAGAAACTTCATTAAGTACAAAGCATTGGTTGATGACCACCTAAATTTGGCTAAACAAACTATTATAATCAAGCCAACAAAATTCAATTCAAAAACCTAGTCTGCAGAGCAAGCTCACCTCTACCCAAAAAAAATCATTTGATTTCAATCAATTCTCTAAAGCTAAAATGCAATATTGATCAAAGATAAGTCTACAATACTTCAAGCCTACATGTCAAGGTGCAATTAACCATTTACCAGTACATTTGTGAACATTTCTACAGATCTATAGACCTAAGCTCACAATAACATTAATATAAATTCAGAGAGTAGCAAGATAAACCAGTTTACAAAAAATCTCATTTGCTCAAGGATGCACCAAATTTGTTCTGGGCATTTTTCCCTCAGCATATGTTCCAAAAAGAAGCATAGTTGAATGCAAAAAATAACACCAAGTGAAGAAACATAGAACGAAATCAACTTAAAGTGCCTCACCTGTATAAAAAAGCAGACGATTTGCCTCAAAAAACAAATAACAATGCACCTGAGATGCTAAAACTACAAGAGATTGACCCTCAATTTTTCGAAAAAAAAAAACCAAAAAAAGTGATCGAAGGTCTAAATTTGCAGAGCACAAAAATTAAAATTGCATGAGCTATCTTAATATTTTGTGGGAGGACAAAATATGTCACGCCCATATTTCTCGTTGGATTCATACAATTTTGGTATTGTGTGAAAGTTAGCACAATCTTCTAAGATTTCTGTGTTTTAAAATTGCCTAATTCCCTCACAATAAGTCACAATTTTTTGCTTATATCCCAAAAAAAAAAAAAAAGAATACAAAAAAGAAATCGTCAGTTATTTAAGCAAGACTTGTCATTTTAGTCAGAACTATATAATTTTTAAATCATTGAAAAACAAATAAGATCACCTACCACAAATATTTTCCACTTTGGCCTATTCCAACTCCTAAAAACGCAATATTTGTGTATGGTGAGAAACAATGAATACAAATCCAAAAAATTAATTTGAGCATATATTTCTCAATTGTCGGTAGAACTATTTGATAAAGATAACGCTTAAAATCTAGCTTGATCATCTACAACTTTATGTTCAAGACTTTACTCGATTTGGGATCACACACACACAAATATTCAACTCCGTTTACACACTCCATTTACACACTTTCTATAACCTGAGCCTGATCAGCAAGTTTTACATGGTGTGCTTAAATAAAATATTATTGACTTAAAGCATGATCAAGTCAACATCTTGGTCAATTGCAACAAGTAATATCTTAATAAAGATGAGAAGTTGTACATTAATCTCATATGTGCATATATAGGAAATAAAATTTCATATTCATTTGCTTTTTAATATCTCTAAAAATTTCAAACAAAATGCATAAAAAATTAAAGCAAACATTTCGCTACTCGACTCTTATTTTTATCACGATATTAAATTTTCACGAGATAACTAAATTTTGTTGATAGATTATTTGGGCCTTCATTATTATCATTGCTCCTTTGACATAGTTCAAAAAGCACAAGTTTAGTTGTGCATCATGTACTGCCAAAGCCTTTAAATTTTATTAATGTTTAAAATGACTACATAGCTAATTTTGAACCACTCTGATTTGCCTCATGTTGATATATGTGACATTCATAGTTAAGAAGATGTGTATTCTATTGGGTGAGTTGAACAAGGCCAAATAAAGTATTAAAGTTAAGTTAAGAATTTTATGCTCTTATGCAAGTGTTACAAAATGGCAACCTTATTTACTATTAAATTAATTTATTTAGTTTTCATACCAAGGCCTCAAAATATAAAAAAGCTCGAAATTGGTAAAAAGGAGTGTCAAGTGTGTTGAATACCTAGAGAATTAGACATTTGTTTTCAAGCATGCACTTGACATTTAGAATAAACCAATGTAACCCCTAGGCACATTAATGTAATTAGTTTTGACATAATATGATAAAGTATGAGATATACTGACTTTCAATTGATTTATCATGATCATAAATATATGCCAAGCCTTCCTTCTGCCAAATTTGGAGTTCACGATGGGCATGCTATGACATGTTATAAAGCTAGTATTTTTTGCAGCCCCAAAACTTTTTATGAGAATGTTGATTAGGACATGCATGCCGAAGACATGATCATTTACATTGGTTGGGATAAAATCATACACTTAAGTGTAAGTATTATTGTTTTTATTAAGAAGAATGTCATTAGGATTGCTAGTATTATGTATTGCAAATGGGAGTGTTTATTAAACAAACACTCTTTTGCATGTACACTTCTATTACCATCCACTCGGCACCCCAAGATGATTTGCCCTGGAAATTTTTATTAAAATTACTAAGGACGCGTAATGATCATGGTAATGTATTGGTGGTAGAAGAAATTTTTTCTTAAATGACTTATTTCATTTCATGCTCAAAGACAACTAGTGCATCATACATTAAAAATCTTTTTTTTTTTCTTGAAGAAAAAAGTTAGGCTACACGGGTTACCAAAGACCACAGTATACGAAAGAAATGTTAAGTTTTCTTCAGAAGTTTATGAAAAATAATAGGCATTATTCATGAATATTAATCAAGCTTTCACCAACAAATTAATGATTATATTGAGATAGTAAATATAAGTATTAGAAATCAATTAAGTAAGAAAAGAATACACAAATCCATATGTAAGATAATATTTGAAATTGTTCTTGAACTAGCTATTAGAAAGCCAACAAACCTTTACCTATTTATCAATGCTTATTATTTTAAAATATTTTGCAACAATTGAATAATACAAACATTATTTAAATAATTAAGTTAGAAATCAGATTGAGTTCCATAAAAAGAAATATTATGATTTCCTAAATATTAAAAAAGGGTGTTCGAGAATATAATAAAGATGAAATTATTATGATTCATGCATGTCCCAATTGGTTTGCACAAGCTAAAAAGTAAGAAACCGCATGCAAGAGCATGTGATCATTCTAAATCTAGTTATAACACTCATGTCTTAAATTTTCATTATAATGTATTTTTTAATTTTTTCATGAACATTAAAAATTTATTGAAGAACATTCAAACTTTCAAGAATTTCTTTTTAATTATTCACTGAGTGACATATATCACCCCATTTCGATACTCTTTGCTTAATTGATGTTGAAGATAAAATTTAAAAAAAAACCCTTCAAATGATACCTAAATAACTAAGGGGGAACTAAAACTATGTCGAAACTGTGCAACGACTACATTGATCACAATTCTCTTCATAAGAGTTCCGTCCACTTAAGAGAATTGAAGCAACTAGTTCCATTCACAAAGCCTACGTATCGTTAGTCAATCATAAGAAATCAAATTACACCACAATGTACTAGAAACCAACCCACTTCCATGCCTTTATAGACTCATTTTTATTTAAGGCTTTTTTTTTTCTTTTTTTTTATCATTACGATCTTTCTTTACACTGGTAGGAATAGTTTAAATTCCAATGCTTGTTGAGGATTAGAATTACATTTGAATAATATGCCATATTTTTGTAACCATACATTCATAATAAGATCCTTGATGTGTAATTGAATTACTATTGATTGATGATTAAATGAATTCAATGGCCCATCTCAAGTCTATTTAATTTGAATTTTGGGGAATTTACATACATAGCACTTAAAACTTTCAACATTACATATTTCACACCAAAACTTCTTTATTTACAGATTTCAAACTCAAAATATCAACATAAGCACAAAAACAACACCCCTATGTTAAAACAGTAACCTCCGTTAGCAATTATTGTCTCGTTACCATCGATCCGCAACATTGCGGTGGACATCCTTCGAAGGGAGCAACGAGATATTAGCGTACAAAAAACTTTGATACGCCGATATTTCTCCTCCCGCCTCAACGTTCGATAGCTAGGGAGGTAACAACTGAATAGCAGCTTACAAAAAAGCTTGAAAATCCCATATTTCTCCTCCTCCTGCACCGCTACTACCAAAAACCATTGAGGAAAGGTAACCATCTTCTCTTTCTTTCAAATCCTCTTACCCATCTTTGCACGCTACCGTATCTCTAAATCCAGTAAATCACCTTCCAATGGTATTAAATTAACCTTGGATTTAAGGCAAAACAGAGGAAAAAAAAGATTTCATTTTTGCTGTTGACAGGATCCTAAATCCCGCTGCTACCAAACAGCCATCAAGTTGCCTTTTATCAGAGCGGTGTGCTCTTGCGGTGGTCGCGTGAGATTTTGCTAACTCTAACGGAGGGTGAAATATGTAAATAAATAGTTTTAGTGTGAAATATGTGATATTGAAAATTTTAAGTGCTACATATGTAAATCCCCCTAGAATTTTTTATTAGGTTTTTTCTTCACATAGAAATTAGGAATTTAATTTACATTTAAATGATTTGTCAAATCCTAATAGCTATATTTCTATAAATAGAGACTAATGATCTTTAATTGAGTTACGATTGCTTGATGATTAAATAAATGCAAAAAACTTGACCCCTTTGAACCCATCATCCGCTTGAGAAAATAAATAAGTTAAAAAAATTATGGAAAAAGTGATTACCCTTAGTCGTCTCTCAATAGCTAACCTCAAGGTCAGATCTTCTAAACACTGTTCCAGTTTGTTCTTTGCTGCTCGTAAGGAACCAGCTTCATTAAAAGCCTGTAGAAACATTATAATATGAAAACCTAGCTTGAAAACAGAAAAAACTAACAAAAGAACAAGAAAAATTGATCAACGGTGATATGCCAAAGCAGCATATCTGCACTATAGCCTGTATCGAAAAAGAAAAAGCATTTGGTAAATGTAGATAAAAACAAAAAATGAAGGATTTAACAACCAAATAAATAAAAAGATAAAAGGTTCAAGTGTAACTTTCTTAAATCTAAGTGGAATTAAGAAATCAATAGAACTCTCAATCCATCAAGGCCAACCATTAAAAATTTCACTTAAAACCATATAACTGGCTTACAAACAGTGGAGATTCCAGTCAGAACCAGCTTCATTAGGAAATGAGTTCAGAGCTGAGCTTCACAAGTTTGAAAATATTATTTTGAATAAAACATAACTTTTTTTTTCATTGCTTTTCTCTTTTTTTTTCTTTGTTTTTTTTAAGAAACAAGTAAATGATTCTAGTAGAATCATTTGAAAAGAAATGCATAAGCCATATGCAGCACGCTATCATAAAGCCAGAAACAAAATAAACCACAGGAATAAACTGGCAAGAAATTTTACATCAAAAATGTTTAGAGACTGATGAGCGATAAATATTCAAAGACAAACTACCAAATCATTCATGCATCAACCATGAATCCATGAATAGCCCCATCAATCCACTTAAAGCTTTATTATGAACTAGTATTATATTAAGAAAAATAGCCATACTAAACATTTAATGCATCCATATAGACCTATTTACTAATCAACTGATGTTTTCCCAGATGCCTGAACGGATATTGGAGGTATATTCAGTTAGTTGAATCACACCTGTTTATGTTATGCCCCATGTCGATTTGAGTATAGCTGATGTTTTCCCAGATGCCTGAACGGATATTGGAGGTATATTCAGTTAGTTGAATCACACCTGTTTATGTTATGCCCCATGTCGATTTGAGTATAGGTCGCCCTGAGGTGTGACATAATAAAAGCAAGCTAACAAGTTTAAAAAAAAAAAAACTATGATCTTCAAAGAAAATGACTTGGTGTAGCTTATATTAAACGAAAGATTTCATGTAGATTCATATGAAAAACTAATGCTAGTTGATTGTTCATTCAGGGTTTTCAAGAAGATCAACGGCAATGCTTTAAAGATTGACCTACTTGTGATAGAATATTTATGCTACTTCAGATATTGTTGATTGGTTGTCATACCACAAAGATCTAAGAGCTTCGGGAGATGAAGGCAAACCCCTCACACAGGGAAAATGATATAGACATCAGCAACACAGGAGGAATAGATATAAAACATACTAGGCAGCTCTGGATCATGACAGGTTCAGATTTTTTTGCCCCCAAAAGGGGGTTTGCTGGCCTTAGGGCCTTATTCAGTATATGTAGGAATTAGGATTAGAATTATTTTGTTTTTTTTCAGTATAAATACTACTTTAAAACCTGTTTTAGGGACTTTTGGCTTGATTTTATATGATTGGATATTGTTTTCTCTAATTTTCTCTTCTTAGAGTGCTGAACCTTATTATCCTTCATGTTGGGTGTGTGCACGTTGCTCGATCAAAGACTAGCTGCCTTCCTTTCTTTGCTACACCATTTTCCTTCAACAATTGTTGCCGCCCCTTATCTTTTCAAAATAAATTGATTTTCTAGTTTCCCCTCTCCATCCAAACCTTCAAAATATCCTTACCCTCTAATCCATCCTTATGCACCATCTAAAAGCCCTAAATTGGTATTTTTTCTTGATTATTTATCAAAGTATGACATGATTTAAAATTTATTGAACTGATACAGCAATATTTATGAATGTTGACACTCATATGAGTTCAAAAAACCAACTTGCATAATTTTCCCTAATCTTATATTTTAAACCTAATATAAAAAATATTTATCCCATTAAGTTTTAACTAATCATTCTCTCGGGAAAGAAAAAAACTGTTTGGGTCATAGTTAGGTGATCCAATTTTTCCCTTTAAGTTAGTATTTTAGGCGTGCAGTTTGGGATGTATCATAAAAAATGTACATAATATAAATTGAAAACTTTGAAAATGTAATAATTATCTAAAAAATTTATTTGATGATATGTAACCTATTTTAACGATGTAGATTATGCAGACTAAGTGTTAAGGCTTGTAATGCATCTATAAGAAGATTTTGAAGTGTTTTTGTATATTTTGAGGTGATCTCATCCATGTAACTTTCTATTTACCTAGTCCTAATCAATAAAAGTATTTGGAGTTGGAGGAAAATGCGTCTGACGAGATGGCCCGTTTGCTGGATCTCACCAATAGGGTCAAAATAGGAAAAGATATACTCTTAGGTTTGCCTTTATTCATATTTTATTAATGAGCTAAGCCTGTCAATTTATACTAGTTAATGTATGTCATATCGTCCAATAACAACAACAAGACTTTAACCCACTAAGTAAGATCAACTACATAAATCTTTTTCTTCCATTGTGTCCTATTAAGTGTCATATTTCATTTAATTCTAATAAATTAAGATAATCTTTTTTACAACATGCCCAACTCTTTTTTAGCTCTCTAACTCTACCTATCTTAAAATAAATCAAATCTAAAAGATTTACCCTCCCAATTGTGTCATCAGATGGTTGATGCTTAACTTGGCCAAACTATCTAAGGCGACTCTCTCTAATTTTGGCTGGCACTGGAGCTACTCCAACCCTTTCATGGATATCATTCACGGTAGTCAATCAGGATACAGAGATGTTATCTTTGACAGAAGATAACAAAATTTTGTGCTTATTGTTCCACCTTCACGAGAGGAGATAACCAACAGACTAAAGGAATCTGTCAGAGTCAAAAGCTCTCTTTCAAAAGAATAGCAAAAGAGCCATTCTTATAGTCGATCAACATCAAATCAACAAAAATGTAAAATTTCAGCCTATTTGCAATCCCATGGTTGTAGAAGGGATGAAAAAAAAAGTCCAAGATATAAAAGAAGAGAAAGATCTCTTATTTGCTAAAACGAAAGAGAAAAAAAGGGGAGAACTGTGTCCAAAATGATCTCCTAATGGAATAGTGATCAAGATCAAGAGGCGAAAAATATTGAAAGTTGGCAATTCAAAGGGCAAAAGAATTTGGATGAATTCCGAGTTTTGAGATAGTTTAGGATTCATTGATAACTTGAATTTCAAATTCATATGAGTTTGTTCCAATTTTTACGGAGAAAATTTAGGGAAGCCTTAAATTATTTCATTTTGCATTTTGCATTTTGCCAGTTAAAAGGTAAGAGGAATCCAAGGGTTCTCCAACACTTCCTTAACTCTTTGCCACTCTCCCCTCTCCCCTAAGGATTCCAAAAATTTGCCAGCTATAGCAGCCTTTAGTCCATTTTAAGCACCTAATTCATCCTCTGCCTTCCGCAAACACTTACAGCAACTAGAATTCCTTCTTACAACACCGGTTAGTCATCCACCTGTTTTTTTTACCACAAAAAAAAAAAAAAACAAGCACAGCACTCTGGAATTGATATTTTCAAAACAAACTTGCTATACCTTAATGGAAAAGCAACGTGAAAAATCTCAAATAGTCTCTACTGAACCTAAAGTCTAGTAAAAATACTTTATCTCAGTTCAAAAAGTCTTCCACACAACCAATCTTGAATCACCCCACGTCCTACATCAGTCTACCTCTACTCACCTTACTCATTATTTTCTCTTTCTAGGAATTTGTACATCTCTGCATACATGCCTGTTATGAACATCTGCTAATTCTTGAAGGGACGTGTGGCATTGTATGTCCTTTAACACTGAACAGAAGGTTGTTAAACCATATCATAAATGCATACCGTTTGTTAATAAACAGCAGGAAAATTGAAAAAAAAAAAATACCACAGCATTCTGAAAGTTATAATCTCCACAGGTAATCAAGGAATTTAAACGAGATTAAATTAAGATAAAAAATCAAAACATGAATGAAAGGTAAAGCGTCAAGCGAAGAGCTATGAAATGTCTAGAACAAGTATCAGGCAAATTGACAGAGAAATAAAATGATATGAAAGACAAATAAAAAAAACTAAGTAGAGATCTATGAAACAGCATACAATCTTAAGCTTCTGAAGCTTTCTTCTTGCAAGCTTCCGTTTCCAAGCACATTGGATTGAAATTGCAGCTCGCCGACGACGCTGGAAAACTGCGCTCATCTTCCACATCTTCCACCATGCCTAAATATCAATAATAGATCATGCAAGAAATGAAGTGGAAAAAAGAGACATGCATACCATCCAAATAAAAATGGCTAAAAAAATATTAAATATACAGAAGAAGAAAAGGAGCACCTGAATTAAGATAGAGGCCCTGTGCTCCTTCAAGCAAGCAAGCATCTGGCGAGCAGTGAAACCACGAATGCTAGACTGAATGATCAGAGCAGCTGAATAAAGCTTTTGAAATGCTTTTCGTGCAAGCCATCTGCGAGCATGTGCCTGAATTACTAGGGCAGCAGTTTCACATTTCCTCATTGCATGGACACTTCTTGCCAAGCAGCCTGCAGTTCCACGGAAAAAAAAAGAACCAAAAGAGAAAATAGCAAACATTTATTTATCCAACACACTTGGAATAGCAAGAGCAACAGCATACTTGGAAAGTTAAAAGCATGCATAGGAACAGTGTTTAAAAAGGCAACATACATAAATAGAAAAGGACTACAATGATATAATAAAACAATACTCAAAAACTTAACCATAAAAAGACAACAAGCACAATTGACTCAGACATGCTAATTATATTAGTTACAACATCTATTCATCTATTACCTTGACAATTATCCAGATTTCCCAAATGCAATTAAAAAAACAAATAGAATCAAAAGATATTCTCATTGTGTGGTGTCGGTCAACTTTTTCGATTGATAGATTTGAAAATATGGATATGAAAATAATTTTTGAAATTTAATTTAATATAATAGACATATAGTTTGAGTTTTAAGAGTAGTATGTTTTAATTTTTGAAAAATGAGACCAAATGGATCTCATTAGTCCAATAGTTTACATAATCGTGTCTGATACCGTGAATACTACACCCTCCCGAAAGATAAGTGTAGACCTCGACGATAGACTCAATCATGCAAACTAAGTGATTTGTGACATCCGTTTGGTCTGCGAACCTTTTTATATATGACCGACAAGTTCCCCTATCTAATACGAAGGTTAAATAGGGTTTATTTTATCTGGGTTTCAAGTTCCCTATAAAGGCAAGCCTTTATAGTTAATTACATCTCAAATGACTTGGGTCAATTGAAAAAACTCTCGATAATGATCAGTGGTTCTAGTCTTCAAAAATTCAAAGTTTAGGTTTTCAAGGTAGGACGTGGAAAAACAAGTGGGAATGACTCAAATAGGAACAGTTATTTCAGGAGTCCAAATAAAAGAAAGGGTAGGGGATGTCATAGATCATGAGGAGAAACCTCAGTGACATCCTGGAATATCCTACTATGTGGCTGCGTTTTTTTAGAGAAGATGTTATTTGAATGTTCAATCCTGCCAATTTTATTATTTGGGACTTACATTTGCATAATACCCGATTATGCAAATAGCCCGCAGAGATAATAGGGTTTAAGTCGTGTCACACGACAACCTCGGAATCTAATGCGGGTTAGGACTTACACTGCACAACATAGTTGTTCAGGAGCCTAAAGAAGATGTGAGGATTTACATCGCGCTAGGCGAGCTACCTAGAAGTCCTATGAGTTGTTATTATGCTAAGGAAGAGATAATGTTGAAGAAGATCCTCTTGTTGCTTGTTCTGAGTTCCTCGCCGTGCTGCCCACAGAGTTGGCTCCAAGCTTCTGTCGTCGTGACAGCTCCAGGGTTTAAGTGTTTGAGATTGGTGGTTTGTGCTGCACAGTTTTGGTGTCAATGTTTTGGTTTTGAATACAGAATAATCAAATTACAGGTAAATAAAAAGGTACTTGAAAGGTAAACTGGAGTAAAGTAAAATGCTGTAGATAAACTCTAAAAACGTACCTGGTCATCTGCTACTGTTGTGCGATTAACGTTGCGAGCATAATATAATTTGCAGCAGAATTAAATAAACTTGCAAGAAAATTAAACAAGGTGAGAAAACCCAACATAAAAGTCATAAAAATGAGTTGTAAAAATCACGAGCAAAAGAAACCTGTAACCATATATGATAGCTCAGGACTAGGTATAAGACATTGGTAAAAGTGGGGGCTCAGAGCTGGGCTGTATGCTTCCCGATCTTGAACAGGAGTCACCGACCCGACAATCTACAGAAGGTAGTTCTTAACCTCAATCCAAGTGACTAGCCGTGGACCTTTATAAATTTTCATAGGAAGATTTTTCATGCAAAAGTTATTGTTTAAGTCTTTTTTTATGAAGAGTTCTTTTAATCATGCAAAAGAAATTTTTATTTTAATTTTATAAATATTTTGTAAAGTTGTACAGTCCACAGATTAGTCACTCTAATCGTGCTAGAACTACTGACAACCTAAGAGTATCGGAGGCAACAATCCCACCAAGGGTCGGCGAATAGCATCCTCGATCCTTTCCTCTCTCTTATAGAAAGTCCTCGAAGTAGGAGATACTATTCTAATAATTCCACTTCGTATCCCTCGTTTAAGCACACATAAGCAATGTCGTCATCGCCCTCGCCACTTAGACCCTAAACTTATCCTAGTCCGATGATCCATATGTGGCATTAATAAATTTCCCCAATTGCCAGGAGGATTTGAGTGTAATATTCAAGCTCAAATCCCGATGCATTGGGTTTCATTGTAGGTTAAGTAATTGAGGGAATTTCACTGTTGATTTAATTAAGGAAGCATGTGCCAAGTCTAGGTGCATCCTGGTGTCTAGTGTCTTGATCAGTTTGTGAATTAGGGTCAAGTGTCTAGTTTCATTGTGCATTCGAGGATTAGATGAATCAACGTTCACTTAAGGTGTGTACTTAAGCTCTAGGAAGCCTACACTGAGGACTAGGTGGATGGGCTCTCACCTAGGGTGTGCACATAAGGTCTAGGAGGTCTACACTAAGGACTAGGTGGATGAACTCTCACCTAGGGTGTGCACATAAGGTCTAGGAGGTTTACACTGAGGACTAGGTGGGTGAACTCTCACCTAGGGTGTGCTCCTAAAAATTAGGAAGTCTATGCTGAGGATTAGGTGGATGGACTTTCACCTAGGGTGTGCACCTAAGGTCTAGGAGGTCTGCACTAACGACTAGGTGGGTGAACTCTCACCTAGGGTGTGCTCCTAAAATCTAGGAAGCCTACATTGAAGGCTAGGTGAACGGACTCTCACCTAGGGTGTGCTCCTAAAAATCTAGAAGCCTATGTTTTAACTTGTGCTTAAGGTGATTTAAAATTCAATATATCTTCCAATTAATTAAATCATCAATTCTCATCTTTATGACTTAACCATTTAAAAATAAATAAAACAAAATAAGAAAGAGGTCGACCAAACTCTAAGACTAGCAAAACCGAAAAGGGGAAAACAATGAGTGAATCGACCTAAAAAAAACGTTTAAATGATAATTAAGTAAAACCCAAAACGGTAGATAAAGCTCTCCAAATCCAGCCTCAAAATAGTAAATAAAGTTGCTAAACTCAACCCAAAAAAACAGTAGGCAAAACTCTCAACCAAAAATTGCCTTTTTGTAGGTGTTTGAGAACAAAACACTAAATAGAAACAATCAATGACATAGCTTGATGTAGCATTATAGAAATAGGCATGTCATGCCAAAACAAGGGATGAACTGCCCAACTTTAAAATTCAATGTACTTTATAACGTAATCACACACAATGTTATGAATTCTCAAGAGACAAAACTTATAATGATAAATCACTGTCTAAAGAACATGTGTCATTAAAGGTGCAGAAGGACTAAGGGCATTCAATATGATTCACTAAAAAAATGAAATTTATCAAAGTTATGCAGCCCATAGATGATCATCTTTTGCATTCAAATGCAAGTAGTTACAAATTCCAAGAAGACAAATCATCAATGCTAGTATAAACCAACATAATTCACCTGCCGAAATACATGTTACAATGATCATTATCAGTTTATGCATGAGCCAATAAAATGTCACAAATTTCTTTAATCTCCAAGGAATATAAAAGCAAACGGTGGCAATCTTGAATTACTCATTAAAAAAAATGCAGATTACAAGAATATAATGTCTGTCATCTGAGTCAGTTCAACACGTAATCGAAACAAAAGTATATATGCAACCATACCTTCAAGTAGGAATAGAGGCTGAGCGAAGAGAAGTAAAAGAAGTTCGGCTCTGTGTTCGTTGCAATCTCGTCACTGCCTCCTTGCTAACGTCTCCTTGCTA